>JAECWM010000307.1:0-512037 GCA_018150695.1 Drosophila oshimai | reverse complement strand
TATTATAGCGATTGCATTTATTTAACATTGCAGCTTTTAAGTAATTCACTTTAACTTAAATCAAACAAGATACAAAATAATTAATTATTTGCGATACTCGAAGAGTAAGCAAATACTGTAAACGATCAAATGTCTGTCTGTCCGTCCGTCCGTCCGTCCGTCCGTCTGTCTGTCTGTCTGTCCGCACAAACATCGAGATCTCGGGAACTATTAAAGCTAGAACCACCAAATTTTGCACACAGACTTCTAGAAACAAAGCGCAGATCAAGTTTGTTTCAAAACTTGACCACGCCCCTTTTACCGCCCACAAACCGCGAAAATCTGTGGCGCCCTCATTTTTTATGCAATCGTTACGGTTTAAAAAGAAATATAATGATATGTGCACTGTCTTACTACACTCCGAACCATTTTGTGCTCTAATAAATAATAAAGAAGTTATAGAACATTTTGCTATGCCTTATACATATGTAGTTAATGTAGCCCCATAGGTGGCGACTCTATCGTTTTTTTTCGTTTTGTTTTTTAGCCCCATAGGTGGCGACTCTATCGTTTTTTTTCGTTTTGTTTTTTAAAAGGGAAAATGAGTATCGCAAATCTTATAGTCGGGAACCCCGACTATAGCGTTCTTTCTTGTTTTAAATGAAATCAAACAAGTTACAAAATAACGCTTATCTACCCAATAAAGCCATTTAAAAGAACTTTCAGTAGCCAAAAAAAAACTAACAAATCAGACAAGCCACTCGAGTGGATGGAAATGAGCAAGGTACCCTGGGGACGGACGTTTTAAGTATACAGTTTTAAATCCATAAATCACACATATAATTATGCAAATTACAAAAATATGGCCAGACCAAGTTGCAGGTAAAAAAAAAACGTGGGTGCCCCAGCCCTACGCAAACTAAGCCATCATCAACCTGCTCAGACGAAAATAGAAACCGAAAACTGAAAACGAAACCCAAGTTGGATGCGGGCACGTGTTTGGCTTGCTGAAATCTACATAAGCTGGCTGGCAGCCAATTTGGTAAGGGACTAACTATCCACTCTGTCAGCCAGCTGGCCAAGGAATCCTTTCCGGAGAAGTGCGGCCGAAAAAATAGGTGGTTAAAAATCTGTTTTGCCAACATTTGCATGGAATGCGTTGCCCCACCGCAGCTCTCGCCATAGTTTTTCGGGTGCCATTTTGCATAACTTGGCCTGATATATATACCTACACACTGATCCGCATTTCGAATGGACATGTATATATATGTGCTGGCGTATATATCAACTTTTTGGTTCGTTGGGTTTCTGTGATTTTGACAGCTAACCTAACGAAACGAAACGAAAAGCGAGTCTCCACCGTAAAAATATGCACACATTTTAATAGGCAGGTAAGAGAAAAATAAATAGAAAGCCTATGGCCAGCCGCATGTCAACTTTTCAATATTTTTTTAAATCCAAAACCCAAAGCAAACCCAAGCAATATCCGAGCCCATAACTTTGTAATGTGGTCAAGTGTGCTTAAGAATTCATTCAACAGTCTGGATCGCTCTTCATCATCGTCTCTTTGTTTATTACATTTGCATATTATTTATTATTTATATTTATACACAGACCTACTCATATTTCTGTAAGTTCTTTTATGACTTCCACCACCCAGTACCCAGCACCCAGCACTCAAAAATATTTATTCCCTCAGTGGGTGTCTATAATTTCGCTCGCGGTCCAATTGACATTGCGCTGCTTATTTCATTAGCAATTCTTTTGAATAAGAAAGCAAAATGTACAATATATATTCTTCAAAGCTGAAAAATAAATAAGTTAGAATGGAGGAAAATTCGAGAAAATATGCTGAGAAAGCTGAGAAATCGTTGTCAGCGCTTTAACTACCGGAAATTCCTTTGTGCTGCTGGCGCTCATTTGCAGGCGGCCACGCCCATATCCAGGACTCGCCGCCCCCTTTTTGAGCCACCGCCTCCGCCAGCGAACTCACGCCCGCACAATTTTTCGCTGTTGACAATTTTGGCGGTTGTTGTGGCAACACGTGACTTGCAAGCCAAGCGAGAAAGCCGGTGAAAAGCTGAGAAAAGCGGAGAAAACCAGAGGGAAAGCCGGGGAAAAGTTACTTGGAATGCGAAAGAATGTTTGCTTCTGTGCAGGAGATACTTTAAACTGGTTGTCGCACGCCCTTGACCCACCCCACCGATGATCACATTGAAATCAGTTTCAAAATAATTTGCTGTTGAAATTCAATTTGTTATTTCCACTTGCCAATCTCTTCCCCGACTCTCCACTCACACTTTACTTTTCCGTGTCGCATTAATGCTTCGATGGCTTTATTGGCAGCCACATTTTTATTTAACCGAAAAAAGTAAATTATGTCATTAGGACTCAATTTGGCCATGAATGCAAGCCCGGCGAAGGTTTCGATTTCAAGTGCCTTGGCACACATGTCGGATACGCAATTGTCTTGAGTGGCCACTCGGGAAAATAGTAGCAAATAAGAGTCAAGTGAGCCAAAGAGAATGGAAAGTGAGCCAGTTGAGCACTGAGCACTGAACTGAGATGAAGGATTTTAAACTTTGCTCAAGGATGCTTGGGCAAAAACTACCGACAGTCCAATGTCACCAATTTGCTCTTTCCGTCGGATTAACTTTCTTTTTCAAGCCTTTCAGGAGACTTCAGGACATGACATAATGATCAGCATTTGCTGTTAGTTTTTACTCAAGTTTTAAATGTCTGAATGTAAAGTTTTTTATAATCAACTTTAATATGAGGTTATTTTTTAACAAATTTTTAAGTTTATATGAAAGATAAATACTAAACAAAACACTAAAACATAAAAATAAGTTTCGTTTTCTTTCTGTTTTTAACTAATAATCACAAATCTCAATTTCATATTGAAATAAGCTAAATTTCTAAATGAACTATGTAAATTGTATAAGAAATCCAAATTTCATTAGAACGTCAGAGTTCATATTTGGTTTATATTAAACTTTTCGAGAGGTCGAATTGATACCTTGAACTCGTGTTACTTTTGCAGTTTTTCATTATCGCCACCTGCTGCGATGTTGCCTTTGAAGGCTTTGGCACACACGCACCAGCCTCATCACCCGCATTTCAAACTTCATCATCGAGAACCGCATTGGCTCTGTCTAGACGGGCCTTAGACTCTTGCTGCTTTTGGCAGGCAGTATTATTGTGTATTTATTATATCGAGACATTTGCATTTTCAAAGTCAGGTCTGTGCATTGAACCACTGCTTTGAGGCTGGAAATCGAAAGACAAATCGTTTATCATCTCTCCTCAAAGTTCCTCTAAGCTAGGCAAAATAAATGAAGTTCTAAACGAGGTACTGTACTAACAAATTGACTGCCAGCTTCATTAGAGAAACTCAGAGCTTGGAGGAGGACGAGGAGTGAATCTTGATGTGCGCATAATTTATGGTTGCGATTGTCTGCCTCCCCTGTTTTTGGGACACAGCAGATAACGAGCCACGTCAATGTTCGCTAATAAACTCAAGAAGGATTAATTTCGTGATTTATGATATGCACTTTAGCCAGGGGGAGAACGCTGACCAATAAAGAGCACCAAGCGAAAGCTTAGAAGCTGCCCAAAATGAAATCCCTGGAATACCTTCCAGCTGTCGCTGGGTTTAACAGGAATTTATTAATTAATTGCGCTATTCTAGCTGAACAAAAACGCTTTAACGAAATTGAACTGGCCACTTTTCACTGAAGTAAGCGTGCAAATCGGTAACATTTTTTATATTTTTAATAAAGCACATTCTAGGTTTAGTTTGAATATTGAAACCATTTTTTTATTAAATACAACATATACCGAACATGTTAAAATAAGATGAAAAATCACACAAAAATTTGATACTTGAGACAAGATTAACTTATTAAAACTACAAAAAACTTAATTGCTTAGGAACTTTAAAAACGAAATAAAGGATAAGTAAATATTACCTAAATTATTAATAAGCAAAAGAACGCGGAAACACCAAGATTTTCTTAAATTTCAACTTAAGCTTGAAAATTTAACTTCTTTCTAATAATTTACTTGAACGTTAGTACAACGAACCAGTTTGTTTTCATAATCAAATCAACCTTTCTGTTTATTTATTTTCCACGAGCATCTTGATGTTTTGTTTTCCGCCCCCAACCGTTTTGAAGTCAATAACTTGCAGCACCCATAACAGAACCCAACCGAGAGAATTGTGGGAGCTTAAAAGGATCCTGGTCCTGGTGCCTCGGTTAGACTCCTTTGGCAGACAACTTTGCATTGAGCCATTTATGCTATCATGTATGAAATGGGCGCCCACATAAAATGTATTTCCACAGGCCCACATAAGTATATGTACCAGTATTTGTATTATGAAAGCGGCCACAAAACAAGCTGTTAAAACAGCTGGCAGCAGCTCAGAGCTCTGACTGCAGCCAAGTCCTCTGACAGTTTGTGCCCCGACTATAAAAATTGTTTGCTGAGGCATTAAATTGAATGAAAATTTATGATCCTTTCATATTTGCCTATGCGGCTGAGACAGGGCCGAGCGGCTGGCTGCAAAAGTAACTCAACTGCCAGCGGCTAAAAATCGGTATGTGGTCTCAGGTTTCGCCATGTGTGGGCAATTTAAGCACGGGGCGGCTTTAAATTCGCACCCAGCACCCTGTGCGCAAATCAAATAAATTCCGGGCAGAGTCAACAGAATCAGACCATCAATCAAAGTGAGCAGCGCGCATATTTGCAATATATCCAATAACTGACCTATGACCTGCAGCAGCAGCCGGCGGCGATTTATCATCTCAAATGGCAAACAAAATGGACCGTGTGACAAAGAGGCGATGAAAGCTAAGCCTCAGTCTGGCCACCAGTTTAGCCGCCCCGCTAATCATGGCTAACAACCAGCGAGGAGGGAGATGGCTTTGTTTTTTTATGAACAGCCACCTCCAGCCTCCTCCCGCTCCTCAGGTGACAAGGACTTCTTCTGGAATGCCGAAAGGAATTTTTGGGCAGGTCGCAATGCCTAAACAACTGCGAAAACGTGCTCAGACTCCCGACTCCCCTTCCAGCCAAGAAAGATTAATGATCCCGATGGCTGTGGCAACAGCTAAGAGCATTAATATTTACACAATATGCAAAGATGCGAAGACAATACAGAAACAGGGTCAATTTGTAGTTTATCTCATTTTGTCGTTTTGTTACAGTTCCAAGTCCATTAATGATGAAGTTCGGGACGGCAAATTATGTAAACGGTTTGAAGTAGATTACTTTCAGAGCATTTTTTTAATATATTCTGATATACAAAATTATGCAGCATCCAATTCTAACTTACATTATGTTAAAGTTTCTTTTAAAAGAGTAATGTAGTTATTTTCAGAAAGTAAATTTTTGTAATAATAAAAAAGCTTCTTATAATACTTATTATCATTATTGTTAAATGGTAATTTTTAAAGATTTACTGCCGTTATATGCCCAAAGAACTTAAAAAATTAAAGAATTACTTAATAAAACAAATGAATTTACTAAAGAATTGTGTTTTTTTTCCAAGTAAGTAGATAGAAATCAACTTTTCTGAAACTAAATCTTAATTTGGGATATTTTTTCTGTGGATCTGACTGCCACTCCAATCTTTTTGATACGGTTTCCGGTTAACTGTTGCTTTTGATTATGCAAAGCATTATTGATTTGTGTGAGCAGGAGGAAAATGAGTCTGAGCTCCTCTTTTCTCATTCCTCGCATGACATGAAATTGACTATCAGTTGGGCATCGGCTGCTCTTCCTGCTCCAAAGGGGAAGTGGGCATGGCTCGTGTATTCATTTGGGGGGGCGTGTTTAGAGCCGGGCACATGCATACATTTTGAGTAATTTAAGCAGCAGCAAATGTCTCAAGTTATCCCAGGCCACAGACAAGCAAATGGCTCCATAACTTCTGCTGCTGCTGCTCCATGTGTGTCATGTCGGACATGTTGGTGGAATCAGCTCGCCCGCATATTGCATGAATGGCTGGCTTCTCTGGCTCTAACTCAGTTCTGTCTTCTGTCTCCTTGGCCTGTGCATGTTCACTTGTCAAAATACGTTTGTTGCATGTAACTCAGTGTCGGCTTAGGAGCAGAAGCAGCAGCACAAGCTCGCTGACACAAATGCACTGGGACGCTGGCTAAAACTGGTACTGGGACATGGCAGACAAGCGCAATGTCAAGCGAAATAATAGCGAAAGGCACGAGGCTGAGCAGCAGCACAGCTAAAGAAATGCCCCACAGTGATTTATTGTAGCACTCAGCCAGCTGGCTAAGGCAGGAGCATCTGAGGGCCCCAGCAAATGCGCGAGCTTGTAACCCGATCATCACCAGCTGGAGGAGCCAGTGCCCACCTTATCAGGGGTAACATGCATACAGTTACTGTTGATTTGGACCAGTTTTTGTTGCCCACTTATCGTGGCTTGCCTGTCTGAAATAAAAAACCACTAGGTAGGCTAATTTATTTAATAGCATTTCGAAAAACCCTTTTGTGTTAAGACCATCTTAAGAGGGGCAGAATAAGTAGAAAAATTATATAAGGCTTGAGAAGAGCCCTCTGTTTTTATTGTAATTTTTAACCGCCTTGAGATTTCTGCTTAGTTGCATAGCTTACTTTTTTTGTCTTTTGCATATCCGCATGTCCAGCCATATTGTGCAGCAGTGGTAAATTTTTTTAAGACCCAGCTTGCTTTGCATATGACATACGGAAAAGTTTTCTTTGCCATTTGCCCAGTCGGCACATTTGGGGTAATAAGAGTAAAACATGAATCCTAAAACTTTATGGCTATTTCAGATGGTATTTTATGGTTTTCAGAGAAGAAGATTTAGCACAACTGCTTCCTAAATTGTTAAACTTGTTTCATAAAATACGAAAACAATGTCTTTGTTTCAGGATTTGGCCCTCAAACCAATTTAAATTTATGTAAGTTACCTATTTTAATTTATCAGTAGGTAAATGTATCAGTAAAGTTTTACTTTTAAGCTTAATATTTTTTAAAGTTCACATTTTCAAAGCTGCTCAAAAAACTAAGGATAGCTTAAATTTCATTTCTTGTGCTGGTTTTTTTGTTGTCGGTCTGAAAGCTTCTTTCAAGTCTAATCAACAGCATTTCATCAGCGTAAATTTTAATTAATATAAATTACAACAACTGACGGACGCAGAGGATGAAAAAATGCTTTTGGGCGCCTCGAAAAAGGGTTTTTGCCGTGGCAGGTGGCGAATGCCGGCTAATCATATTTCAAGACTTTTGGCCAAGACACAAGGCAACAAGAACAACAAAAGTGAGTAATACTTGGCCACGTCGGGAGGCTCTGTTATTAGCAATGTCATAATTTCATTACTGTCAACGACCGCGACTCCTTTTTAGCCGCTCCTCCGGCAGCTCCCTTTTTCTGTCTTTTGGCCCGTCTAAATTACACACGCGTGGCAGGTCTATTTATTACCGTTAGCGGTAATCCTAAGCCACGTCGACGGCATCAAAAGACAAAAGGCAAAAACAATTTTGATGGAAAATTCGAAAAACCGGTTGATACCCTTTTCTTTTTTAAAGGTAAATTAATGAATACCTTTCACCAGACTATTTTGTTTTTTTATTTTATCAATAAGTGCTATAAATATTGGCTATTTAAAGGACCTTTTAAATATAAAAATAAGATATAAAAATAAACAATTAAATTCTGCTGCACAGATGAACGTTAAAACTACGTTAAAAGTGTTTTAATACTCATATTAATTTGCTAACCATAGTAATATCTGATCCAACTTACAAATTTCATGGTTCCCATCCCAAATGAATCATATTTTTCACTAAAGACCAACAATCTGTAACCGGTCCTCAATTTAAACCAATATGCCTGAGATATCCATCTTTGGTGTCCCAATCTAAGCGGTAAGTTCTGCCTGAAAAGTTTCCCAAAGACCATTCTCATTTTTTTGGCGGGTAGCTGCTGTCGCGCAAATTTTTCACAGCCAATATATCATTATAATTTGCATATCCGGCGCTGTTGGAAAATTGAGTATCCTGCAGAGGGATGAGAGCAGACTGGAACCGAAGTCATAGCGCAAATGGGACTGGGAGTGAGAATAAGGAATAAGAATGGGACTGAGGACGAGAGCGAGACCAAGACCGAGAGGAATCCCTTTCGCTGGCAGCTGTTGCCACACAAATGTCTCAAGTGGCAATCAAGGCGCTTCCATTCAAATTTACGTCGCAACAAATTACCGCTCATTTGTCAACTTGCAACACCCTCACAGCCCATACTTGGCTTTCCTCAGGCTCCCATACTTCCGAAATACCTCCTATACTTCCTCGAAAGTGTAAAAGATCTATGCTTGCCAGCAAATGTTCCGCAAAATGTGACCACCCTGCTAATTTTCCCTCTTCCCACTGTTTTTTAAAAGAAATTCATCCATTTATAAGAAACGTATCATCTAAAAATTGTTGACAAACGCCATTGACTCGCCTTTTAATTTTCCGGAAATTAGCTTTTTTGAAAATTCAGATTAGACTTTGATATATTTTTTTCAGTAAGTTTCTTAACTTAAAAATAAGTTGTGAACGTTTTTTAAATACAAATATTATTGATCTCTTGTGAACAAATAAAGAATATATACAGACGAACAGACGACATTAAATATGTAATTGTTATGAGAACATGGTTTAAAATATTTTGTGAAGTTTATTATGAGTTAAAAAAACTATCTTGCTCACGAAGTCAAGCTCCAGTTTAAAGTCAAAGTGTTTCTTATTCTTACAACTTTGTTTTAAGCCAAAAGGCACAAGGAAACGCTACAATGTAATGAACCACCATTTAAAGCTAAGGGTGTGGCAAACTATTTCATCATTTTGCGGCCAGTTTTAAGTATCTCAAAGAAAGAAGCAAGTTATATTAAAGAAGAAAACTGAGTGATGCAACAAAATTGCAGCCCAAGATGAAACCCAAAGAAAAGTCGCTACCTCGACTGAAGCTGGAAAACAAACACTGTAATTCCTCACCTATTTATGGGCGTAATAAACGTTTATGATGATACCCTGGGCAGGACTCACTTTTCGCCCTTTCTAAATGCTAGAATATGGGAACAACAATGTTGTCGAGCAGAAAACTTTAAGCCTTCCTCCCCACTTCTCGGTCAACATATGTAATCTCATTTCTGACTTTTATTAACCTTTGACATTCTGTTCGTACAGCTTCCTTCCTCTCCTAACCACTTCACAAAAAGTCACTGCGTGGGAACTTTTCATCGTTGTAGAAGCAATAAATCAAAGTGTTAAGTCGTTATTTACTGAAGCTGAAATAAGTATATCCATTAATATATTAAATACATTTTTTTCATACTAACTAGAACACTTAAGCCTGGTTTAATTAATAAAATCTTAACATTTAGTCTTTGATTCGGTACAATAATTTTGGAACGTAGTTTAAAAACAAAAACTATTCATGTTCATTGTATAAAATTATTTAAATTCTTATATAAATTGGCTAAATATATTGTGCACGTAGTTATTTTATGAAAATCAAAATTTCATTACACCAAAATTTACAATTTTCATAGTGCACAAGCATGCTATATAAGTAGTAAACCAAATGAAGTGTTTACGTATCTAACGAAACCTGCCTCAGACAAAACTCATTAACTGAATGTAAGGCCGCAAGCTGGAGATATTTCATGTGATTCTGCAGAAACCAATATTCCGAATTGTTGTAAAATCAAAATTTGACCAACCGCTGTTGGACAAACAACTGTCTCAGTCCGGGTTCCAGCTCCTGGACCATCTGCCAACCTCAGGGGCAATCAGGAGGGCACAAAGTCCGACATTGTGGTTAATGCACATTACGTGAGAGTTGGACACAAACAATCTTTAATTAATTAAAATTCATTGCAGTCTGTCTGGGACAGCTCGGAATCACAGCATCCAAATGGCATATTAACTTACTTAGGCAAGCATGAAGCGATGCCAAGGAATCCTGCTGCTCGGTGTTTGGTCAGTTATTATTGTTATTATCATTGTTGTGGGTCCTGGCCACTGTCAAACTACTTGAAACAATGTTGATGTCCCTGCACAATATTTACCCAACTTCAGACTGAGGGCTCTGCTCTGGAACAACATTATTTGATTTGCCTTAAATTGCATGAGTTAAGCTGCAGAACACGAAGCAGTTGAATTGAAATATCCCCCCCCCCAACGAAATGGGTCTAGTTATAAGGATAATGACAAATGCAGGCTACAGGCTGCATTTCAATATGAACTCTATTCAACTAAAGGGGAAATCTATCAAAATTGGAAAGTGAAAGAACACGAGGGGCGCAGGCAACGGGGGAGTTATTTATGAATCAAATGCAGAAGTGAAGCTGTTTGAGTTTCCAGTTGCCCGCCAGTCACAAAGATTTATGGGTTTGCCATGTGTGTGCAGGAGGGGAAGAGGGGAAGAGGGGGTAAAGACAGGGCCAACACAGGAAAGTATGCAAATTCCTGTTCTTGGTATTGGTTCTGCTTCTGCTTCTGCCACTAAATGGTTGAAATATTACTTGTAGCAATATTTTATGCACAGATTCGAAAAAAGGGACCAGGATAAGCAGGAAAATGTAAGGCTCTGTTCCAACTCTTTTATACCTATCGGCTTAATTTCCTTTGAATGAAACTTAATTAGCATTGAATAAGAAAATCCGTTTTAACTATTCATTTTATTCTTAAAATAAACTTCGTTTTTATATTTGGGCTTGGCTCAAAATAAATGATATATTATAAAAGTATTACATTTATTTAAATTTTAATAAATGTAGGATTATACATACAATTTTATTTTATCTAATTTATAATTAATATTTTTTTAGATAATAAATAGAACATAAGTCAACTTTGCTGAATTTTATTGCAGTTTTTCCAGTAAATTCATACAAAACAGTCAAATACTCCCTTCTCAAACAGAGGGTAACAAAAAAAAATTCGAAGCAAAGCGACGCAAAAGTAGAAAAGAAAAAGCTAAATGAAACCCAAAATTATGTGGCCTATATACGTTGACGGTATTGTGCGCTCCTTAAGTGCTTTTCAATGTTCTCCGTCCACACTCTCAAATTTATGAGTGAATATTATATAGTCGATTGCAAATTAAGACCATTTTTGAGCTAAGAAGAAAATGCATCACTTATTGCCTAGGAAATCGATAGTGCATTGTCCAAATAATGCAATGAAAAACAGTTTGCTGTTTATTCAATAAGGGACTCTAATTTTTATTCAATCACAACATTTACCAACCCCAAAATGTTACCTTAACAATGCCAATAACCAAATCTGCACACAGCCACAAGGAAAACACAATTTTCGGGCCCACAACATAAAATTGATCAATCAAAATGTAAACATTATTTACGGTTTCTCGCCCAGAGAAAGGAAATGCAGGGGAATTCGGTGCTGAAATAGGTTTTAACAATAATTAAAATTGAATATGCTAATCAATTGGCTGTGTCGGTGTGCGTAAACGTGCGTGTGTATGTGTGTGAGTGAGAGCTGGAAGTAAACAGAATTTTGCATTTGCGGTTTTCAACGCAATTTGTTAAGTCAAACATTTTGACAACTCAGGGCTCGGTCACGCCCTCATGCATGGGGAAAATGTAATTTTATTAAAATACAAAAACAATGGAAACGGCTATAATAACAGGCAGCATTCATTTCAATAACATCAGCAATAGAAACACCAACAACGGGAACGGTAACATTAGAAAAACCTCTTCCAACCCTTGACATTTATTTTGATTGCGCTCAACCGTAAAATGACCCAAAAAAACAAAACAAAATTTCAACAAAAACAAAACAGGGAGCCAGGACAACAAAAAGGTGAAGGGAAAGAAATGAAAACCGAAACTAAATATCGACAGGGCGTTGAGCAAATAGGCCAAAAATTGTTTTATTTCAACTCTAATTTGGGCCAAAATTTTAATGATGATTGGCTGCCCTCAACGCCCCACAAGACACACCCACACACACTCGAACAAATGGAACCCTTAACCCTTTTTGCGGTGGGTTGTGTTGATTATCCTCGAACGAGAAAAGGGCACAAAACAAACCGATTTTCTGTGTGATTTTTAAGTGGAAAATTTTAATTATTTATGCAGCTGTTTTGTAAGCACGTCCCCCCAACGCCCAGGCAATTAATAACTTGCTAAGCAAATCTTTTGGCATCAGTTCTCTGGGACTGGCATGGTGTTGTATGGGCCAGGTCTCGAGAAAACCTCAACCAGTTGATTGCGACACTTTGACGAGGACTCGGGAAATGCGGAAAATGCGGCTGGCACATAAATTGTGACAGGCGAAAGTTTTGCAGCATGCGGCTGCGGTTAACCAAAAGTGAAAGGGAGCAGGGCGTATCCAACATTTATGAGCAATATGTGGCAACTGTTGAAAATGCCAGGGCTCAAGACGTGCCCCCAACCCATGCTGTTGAGAACTCATCTCCCGACACATCACACATAGCACCCAAGTCAAGTTGGCGTTTGACATGTGATTGAAAACTTTGACTTTGTTGCATGTGGTTGAGCAGAACAAAGGCCACGGGAGCGCAGAAAAATAAAAAGCGAGCGGTGAAGGTAAAACCTAAACCTAATATGAAGGATGCCTGGTGACAGGCAGCAGCAAAAACAACAAGTAAGAACTTTGTAGTTGGATGACTCGAAATTAAGATATCCTATCCTAAGATCCTTAAACAAAGGATCATAAATCAGAAGCAAAAGTAGTTCCTCGTTATGTCAATGTCAATAAATATTTTATGCAGTAAGCTGTGCATAATATCCAATTATGCATTATTTTTTTTGCATTGTATAGTCCTTCCTCTCTCTTATTTTTAACTTTAACGACTCTCCAAGAAACTTAAAAAAAAATATAATGGACAAAGTTTGTTACATTTTAGTCTTACAAATAGTACGACCATCTTGGTTATTATGGGCTCAGGAAGTACTGTACATTGTTTTCCTTTCCAAAAATTTTAGCAAAATCAGTATACCTAATTTCTCTAAAATTCACGAGGTAATAAAATCAAGAGCACGGGGAAAAAACGGAAAGCTGAGAGGTTCGCAAGTTGGCAAGTTTTTAATAAAAAACCCCCCTCGTTCGCTGGCATGTCTTATGACAAATTCCAGGTTAGTTGCTGCCACACACAAAGCTCAAAGTTACGAGTATTGAGGGCCAACATCAGGAGCACTAGTCGCACCTGCTGAAAGTGTAATAAAAAAGAAATATTTTTAAATATTCCAACCCTCTTAGGGTGCTTTAGAAAAGCGCAATAAAAAAACATAACCAATTAGTGGGATACGGGTGAACTGTTGAACAGGTTTATTCGTTCATCCTGCACATTCCGACTTTTTTTGTTTTATGCATACTATTTATTTGCGATACTCGAAGAGAAAGCAAATACTGTAAACGCGCAAATGTCTGTCTGTCCGTCCGTCTGTCCGTCTGTCCGTACAAACATCGAGATCTCGGGAACTATAAGAGCTAACACCAAATTTGCACACAGACTTCTATAAGCAAAGCGCAGATCAAGTTTGTTTCAAAACCTGACCACGCCCCTTTTACGCCCACAAACCGGAAAAAACTCTGTGGTGTCCACATTTTTAATGCTACTAAAAGTGGCCCTTATAAATGTTGTTTGTATTGAAAATATCTACCCAAATATCTAAAAAAATTTTGAAAATCTGACCTTTTTAAGAAATTGCGTATACAAGTGCGTTGAAAATTTTATTGCGCTCGAAAGCAGGCAAGACATTTTTAAAGAGGGCGCTAAAAATTGATTGCTCCTGAAAGTAGGCTAAACTTTTTGAAGAGGGCTACTAGCTGTTTTTAAAGAGGGCAATGATATCAATCTTATAGTGGGAAACCCGACTATAGCGTTCTTTCTTGTTAAATTTACATTTTTCCCCAGCAATTTGTCCTAGGTCAATCTGGTTTTTAATCTGGTTTGGTTTCCGCAATTTGTCCTGTGTTTTTTTTGTTACTTGTTTTTTTGAGAGATGAATCAATTCATTACAATATTAATCACATAAAACCAACACCTCTCACAATACATGTCAGCAGCTTAAGTCCAAAGGATTTAAGGGAAACAAATTAATGAAAAGTCAAGGCAAACCAGTAAAATGTTTTAAGCTTTTGCATTCAACTTACTTGAAGAAGCAACATTTTGGACTATTGAAATATTTATAATAATAAACAAATCATGTGATAACAAAATATTGATTATACTGAAACTGTTCCTATTTTTAATAAATATAAATAAGATCATTTTTATTGGTTGGTCAGACCCATATAGAAAGTCAGCTTATTTTTTATGCATATCGAAAAAGATTACAAAAAGGATCCAGTGAAAATGTGATCGGGGAAGAGCGAGTGAGCGGGGGAAATGTGTAATTACAATAAATGCGACATTTAAATGCCTTGCTTATCGGACGCGCAATTACAATGACAACGAGGACGATGCTGACCGACACGGAAGCGATTCAAAAAGGAAAGCCAGGATGGGGGAGTGAGCTCGGCCAAACCAAACCGATTCACATTAATGCGCATAAATATGAAATCATGCGTTAAGATCAACAATTCAACAATTAAAACTTAATTGCATTAACATGGAAATGTGCATCGTCAACAATGCGAATGGATGAATGAGTGGCAGCGAAGGATGCACAAGGACATGGCCACTGGCCATGTGACAGTTTTCAGCTTTCCATTTCCAGATTTCCGCACTACACATCCCGATAACTACCAGTGGGCAGGCATCTGGAAAAGGAAACGCGTCCAGGAGCTGTTATCTTCGCGCTCATTCGCTAGAGTTCAATTTATGGAAAATTGTTTTGAAGTAATGAGAAAGTTTGCAATTTTTATATTTTCGGTGTGTAGCAACCTGCATTAAAAAGGGATCAGCCCCACACACAGGCACATATATCGGAGGAGGTCTCCCCTGGAGTGCGGAGCCATTAAATGGTTAGGTTCCCGCACCGCACCGATCCCCTTAATCTTATGTTCGCCGTCGACCTCAAAATGCTTAAATGGCTTTTTTGTTACACGTAGCAAAATACTTTGTTGTCTGTCCGTGGCAAAGGGGGAATTGTGGTGGTGGTGGTGGTGGGTGGGGGTTGGGGTGCCCTGGAAAAGTCTGCTGAGAAAGGGGGATGCTGCCTTTTGTGCGTTTTGGCGTTGGCATGCTGGTGTGAATTTATATTACAAACTATTACTGTCAAAAAACACGTTTACATAGCACAAGTATACCAAAAGCCACACACACACGCACGCATACACAGTCATATGAAGGTTTTTCCCCACCTTAGCCCCCTTTTACCCCTTGGGAGGCTATGCCCTCCCCTCGAAATGTCTTAGCCTTTCCCTTGTACATATATATGTGCATGTGCGTGTGCCTCGGGTTTTCGGGTAGGTGGAAACATCTTGCTCGAGGTCACACTCACACACCAGGAATAAATGTTACGTGACAGTGGGTATGGACTATAAAATACCTAGCACTTAAATTTAGGACTTTGAACATTCATTTAAATAAATTCTTTTCAATTTCTAAACTTGTGATTCAAATAAATCCTTTATGCTTATTTTATTTTGTAACTATAGAATTTAAAAGTTCTTTTTAATTTCGAAACTTGTAAAATCCCAATATTATTGTAAGTCTAGAACTTTGTGTATTTAAAATAAAAATTTAGTACTGTTTAATTTTTTGGTATCAAAATCAAAAGAAAATTTTTGTCAAATAAATTATTTATAAATTATAAATTACATTTTTTAATAGGAAAACTAATATTATAACAAATAATAATTCTTTTTTTTTACACATATTTAAAAAATAAATCATTCTTTTTAGTTTGAATAACTAGCAAACCCTTTTTTATGTGGGCAATTTCCAGGGTACTAAAAATTGCTTTGCTGACACAGTTTGTGGCAATGGCTCTGAGCTTTGGCATTAGGCAACTTGGACGTGGCGTGGCTGCTGCCGCTGCTGCTCCTGCTGCTGCTGCTACAAGGTGTTAACTGTCGGCCTTATGGACTTGTCCATAAGCTCGTGTCTAAGACTGTCTGTCTGTCTATATGGCCCTCTCGCTTCCACTCACTGCTGAGACTGGGACGCGGCATCAGCATTAGTTTTAATGCGTCGTCCGTCCAGGGGCAACAAACTGCTGCCAAGTGCACTGCCACGCCCCCTTTTTAGTCCTTTTTGGGCGGCCTATACAGTCGGGCAATTATTTACACAAATTTCATTAGCACAGCTGGCAGCCAAAAATGTTGGAATGGTCCCATATGCCGAGTATGAAATGAAATTTAATTTAATTTGCAAGTTGTTTAATTTATTGCATGTTTACAATTTGCAAATTTTACTATTCGATTTGTACAAAAAAGAAAGGGGGGTGAAAACGCACGAGTTGTCAAATTAAATTAAATACTGAAACATTGAAGGCGCTACCGAAAAACGAGGCGGCGCAACTTTGTGCCCGTTGCGTGTCAACGCTTTCCACTTAAATGTCTGTGTCGGTTTTGGGGTCACGCCCCCATTACCCATTTTTCCGCCCAGCATTCAGGCGCTGCCCCCACTTGCCTTCTGCCTTTGTCTTTGGCTGTGGCTGGTGGCTGGTGGCCCTTGGCCTGTCTGCCAAACAGAAACAACAACAGGCAACACGCTTTAACTAGTTTGTCTGTTTGTCCCCCTTGTTTGTCCCCCTTGTTTGTCCCCCTGACTCCCTGACCTCGTGACCCCTCTTTGGACAGTCTCTGTGTGCGTCGCATGCAATTTTTGTGCATGTCCTCTTTTATGTCAGCAGCACACAACAGAAACGTATTTACCTCATATTTAATTAAATTGCCAGCCCAATGGAAATTTCAATGCTTTATTTGCATAGTTAAGTATTTGAGTGTACATTTTGTGTGGCACGCCACGTGGCACACTACGGATCCTTTTGGTTACTTCTGACTCTTGGATCTTTTCCGTTTGCCTATGAGGTGGTATCTTAAAACAGGTATCGGAAGTTTTATAAAACTTTCTGCACGTAAAAAAAAAAAAATTTATAAATATTATCTAATAAATAAATACAAAGAAAGTTAAATTAAAAGTTTAAATAAAAATGAAACATTAAAAGTTTATGCTGAATTGTAAATGCTACTAAAAAGTTATTACTAACGTTTTCATAAGATGTTCTGTTAACAAATTATAAACAAAGTAACATTGCTCTTATAAAAATAGTAAAAATGGGTATGAGAAAACTCATTTGTGACTTCTCATGCTAAATATAAAGGAACAAAATATATCTTTAAACTACATTTTAAGCCTAATATACCTTGTGAAATTTAAAGAAAGTGCAATCATTTAACTCCTTTACTTTATAAATGTAAGCGCACGCCCACTATAAATTCTCTAGCAATTTGCTTTCATTGTAGGGGAACATGGGGCATAACGGGGCAAGGGGCAGAACGGGATGAAATTAATAATTGTCCCACACTGTCGCGCCATCTATTGAAATTTACATCAACATAGTTTTACATCATATGCGACATTTAAAGTAAACCGGCACAATATTGCGTCAGCATATTTTTCAGCATATATGGTGTAAATTCCGGTCGAATTGTAACTTCGAGATTTTGCATATCTAAGTAAGTAATATTGTTTATATTTTATAAATATTGGGTTCATTCCAAGATATAATATGTTTTTTCAGCTTTACATCGCATATTTCTTTTTTCATTCCATGCGCTAGTTTTTTTTTTATAAGGGTTTATCAAAAAAGTGTTCCCGGCAAAACGGGCGGGCAAACGGGGCACAATCTTTGCAGTAAGCAAACCAAAGTGATTTTGACGATGAAGGCTGTTATTTAGTACTTGTTTTGAAATTTCAATTTATTCAAATCTGCAGAGCGATTTTTATTTGCGATACCGAAGAGTAACAAATACTGTAAACGATCAAATGTCTGTCTTCGTCCGTCTGTCCGTCTGTCCGTCTGTCCGTACAAACATCGAGATCTCGGGAACTATAAACCACCAAATTTGCACACAGACTTCTATAAGCAAAGCGCAGATCAAGTTTGTTTCAAAACCTGACCACGCCCCTTTACGCCCACAAACCGGAAAAAACTCTGTGGTGTCCACATTTTTAGTGCTAGAGAAAAGTGGCCCTTACAAATGTTGTTCTATTGAAAATATCACCCAAATATTTAAAAATTTTTAAAATTTTAAGAAATGTATACAAATGCGTGAAAATTTTATTCCGCCCAAAGTATGCAAAATTATTTTTAAGAGAGGGCGCTTAAAAATGATTGCGCATGAAAGTAGGCTACACTTATGAAGAGGGCTAGCTAGCTGTTTTTAAAGAGCAATGAGTACAAATCTTATAGTCAGGACTATAGCGTTCTTCTTGTTTTAAACAAAATCAACAAAAATTAATTTTTAAAGTTTATTTATAAAAGTTTTTTTGAATCGCTATTTATCACTATTTTACCACTTTTCATATTTTGCAATAATAAAAAATTTGACAACAACGACTGTCTTATTTATTAACAATAAAAACATTTAATGCAAATATTCGCAACTAAATTAATTTTATAACAAGAAAGTACCCGTTATGCCCCGTGCTCGGGGCATAACGGGAAAACTTTTTCTAAATCGTCAAAAAATATAATTCAATCACATGATTTTGATGTTCTAAAATTTTTTCATTATAATATAAGCTAATGAAGATTCCTAGAAAAAAATCACACAAAAACATATTTTGTATGTGAAAAAAAATCATAACTGAAAATTGCCCCGTTATGCCCCACGTTCCCCTATAAATTATACCACAAAGGTAAATGTGGCTTTGTTGTTTTCTTCTAGCAAAATTAGAAATGCCACCAACAGAATAATTAAAGCACAAAGGGAAAAGGACATTTCGATGCATTTAAAAAATTCATGGCATCTCTTTTCGGCGCAACACTCTAAAGATACCCATTTCGTTGTAATTTGGCTAATTTAATGGAACATTCGGCACACGGAATAGATGCCAATCATCAGCTTCCACACACACTCTTACACTTAATTATGCCTTGTGCTTTGAACTTTTGGCCCCTGACTCCTTGGATTTATGTGCACGTATACGTAATTTATTTATTAACCCCTTGAACGGTGCGTGTGGAAGGCCCCAAAAATGCTCTGTGCTGCCGTTACGGCATCTTGAAATAAATTTAAATTAGTTTTAACACATTAGGCGGAAAAAGGAAGGCCCTAAAAGTCAGCAATCGACATTATTGTTGTCCTTACATCTACGCAAACATAAACTTTAATGAATTTCACCAAATCCAAATATGCGTGGGTGAGCATATGAAGTTATTTTGCTAACCTTTTGCCGCCATTTCGTTTCGTTTCGTTTCGTCGGTTGCCATAGAAGCACCAGAGTCAACCCAAATATTTGCATGAGTGCGCGGGGAGGAGCCCGGAGGATGCTGCTGCTGCCACCAAAAACATTTTAGTTTGGCGAGAAAATTAAACGCGCACACATAGACGCGCACACCCAGCTTCAGCTTCCAGCTTCAGCTTCAGACAAGACAGTTATATTTTTTGGTTAGCAGCCTCAAATTGCAACTTTTCGCACTTGAATATGCCAAAAACTTCACACCCAACGGGAAGCGAGTGTTAGACAGAGAGCCAGCCAGTCAGGGATCCCGAGACCCCTCGAAACTTGTAAGCCGCACAGAAAGGGGGTCGCCTTGGTAACGCCCACACATTACGCATAAATTTTGCACTTTACAAATTTGCCACGCACACGTTTGCGGCATTTTGTTTAACATTTACACAGTCCGCCGGAGTGAGGGAGATGGCAATGGGGGGTGGTGCTGAATTAGGAGGGTTCGAGGTAACTACATATGTAAAACGTGCGCCATTTGTCAGGCAGACAGGCGGGCGCAAGGTGACACCGCTCAAGGGCCTCTCAAAACTACTGGGCCTCGAGTTCAACTAAACAAGCACGCTTTGAATACCCTTTATAATTAAATATTGGGTTTACCTGCGCAGGGTTCACTCACAGTAAAACTTCTTGAACTAATTCTGAAGTTTTCCATTGTAAAATAACCCAACTTAACACCACTATAAAAAGTTTAAGCTTAATTAATGATTTTCTAATATATTAATATACATTTTTTTGTTATGGCAAATTAGAACCAAAACAGGTCTTTATTTACCTTTTGTGTGTACTCACAATCTAAATAAGTTTAGTGAATATAAATCTTTATTAAGCATTTGGTTAATTTTAAATAATACCTTTTATTTTATTTATTTATTTATATATTATAAAACACTTTTGATTCTCGCCTTGTGTTTTTTCACATGTATTACAGAACTTATATAAAATATTTTAAGGTTTTTTAAAACACCGAAAGAAAAGGTTAAAAATTCAATAAAATTAAAACTACAATAATAGCATTTAGTGAGTGGGAAAAACAAGCAATGTAGGTATGTATCGTAAGCAAGCAGTACACTAGTTATAAACTTTCTTATTTACTTTTGAACACCCAGACATCTCTTCTGCCGCATGGAGCATAATGAGCCAGGTCAAAATGCTTGAAGCGCTGAAAACTCCGCACGTTAAAACATCACTTATACGGTTTTCTATCTAACCCAAACATCCACACCCACAGTTACATAACAAATTAGAATTGGGTCTCGCACCCTCACTCACTCACACCTCACACCCACACGTTCACCCCGGCCACGCGGCGTATGCGTAATGCGTTCCCATGTGCTGTCGTGGCTGTTACTGTTCTTGTTGCTGATGATGTTGCCCCTTGTAGCCTGCGGTGCTTGTAAACTTGTAGCCCTGTCAAAATGTCAAAAATTTTCGAGGGTAGTCAGCGCCATTTCCCGCCCAGCCGCCCACTTCTTCGCACACTCTCAACGATGAGAACCCGTAAAAAAAAAGAACGGCAGCCGAAAGTGTAATTGGGCGTCGCTCGGGTTAATAGAGGTTACGGCATGGGCGCGATATTTTCGACGATGTCCCGCCCCCGTCACTTAGTTTTAATTAGTGGCTTACATTTCATGCGAAAGATATGACAAAATTGGTTAGCCAAAATGGAGCAGCCTCAACTGCGAAGATGGGGACAAAAGTGTTATAGGTTTTATTCCTTCCTCAAATTATTTTCCACGGGTTACATTGCGATCTTATCTGCTACTTAAAGAGAAATATTGTTATAGTGTCATGAATTAAGGAAAAAATTATGATTAAGGACTGATTTTAAAACATAAATTCATCTAAAACACATATAAATATTTTATTTAATTTGTTATACTTCATTAGGAAAACAACACCTACCTTGGTTTTGTATAAAGAAGTTAAAGCAAACAACGTTAAAAAAAGTATCTTGGAAAATCGCCACATAGTAAGATTCATTTATAAGCATTTTATAAACATATAGAAAACTATGAGCCACCGTGCACGTAAGGGACCCCTCAGGCTTTTTCATTTAACGTCCTTTTAAGGACCCTGATAATATTTAACGGTTTTTTAAAACTTTCCCTTCCTACAATGTCACAGTCATTGTGTTGCTCCTCTTTTCAAATTTCTACCACAATGGCAGTGTTCTCTTCGCTGCTTTTACTGTACCACTCGACCTATTCCACTTCCCCATAAATTTTAAAAGGAAACCCCCAACGAAGACTGCAAAAGCCGCGACTACAACAATGCATACATAAGTAATTACAAGCAATTCATTAAAGTGTAAATACAACGTAAAAAATGGTTTATTAACAATTATAATTGAGTCAGAGACTCGACTGAAAATTACCTCGTCAAGGAACAGAGAAAATATTGTAGGACTCAATTTAATTTTTAAGAAAAAGGCAAGAAATACTATAACAGAATGCAAATCTAACATTAACTAATAATAAGTGCATACTAACGTTTTACTAAAACAAACATAAAAGATTTTTTGCTTAACATTCATGCTAAATAGACAACCGATGAGAAGATGTCTTCAGTTTAATTAACTAAATTTTAATTTGACTTAAATATTTTATTTAAGTTTTTTGAAACAGTTTAAAACGTTTATTTTATAATGCAAAGAACTATAATACTGTTTTAACTATGGACTTAAAAAAAGTATTTTTGAACCAGTTGAGTGATTTGTTTTAAAGGCATTACGGAATACCCTTGCTACCCTTGGTAAGATGGAAAATGATTCTAGGGGAACCGCAGCTAGAAGCGGCTATTACTTTCCCACCAGTGCCAGTCGTCTCACCCCTTTCCTTTTTTTTTGCACAGGATGTGCGCAGACAACAGGCATTTAAATTGTCATGGCAGGCAGCCTAGACGACAGCCGACTACAGGACTACAAGGACACGGAGAAGGGCTTGTCGCTGGTCTAAAAGTGGGGGAAAATGTCTGCTCGCTTGGCTGTGCTTTTTGTGCGGGCTGGGAAAAAAATATTACTGCCTGACGGAGCGGTGGCAAACATATTTACACCTTGTTGCCATATGCTTAATGAGCAAAAAGGCAAGATGAAGGATAAAATGGAGGCGGCAGGATGCCTGGCTGCCTTGCAACTGTAATTTTTGTTAAATTAACACGCTGCCAACTGTTGCCAGACGGCGGAGGATGGGGGTGTCCTTTGTCGCTTGTTGCAGGAAGTTGTCAAGTGGCGTCGGCATAAATTCAATTAGCAAAGTGGCCTCGAGTGGCGATGGCAGTGGAGTGGAGAGCAGCTTTAAGGAGCCCAAAACCAGATATCCTGCACATTATATTAGGCGCTGTGCATGGGCATTCGCATTTCGTTAGCCTTTTTCGACTCACAATCAGCGCAGTGAAGCGCACATCCTGTCAGCCCGAATGATTGTCCGGAGCCGAGTCCCACTCTTGATTTAAACCGAAACTGAAATGCACACAAATGGATTCCGAACTTGACCTCGGCATCCCACTCCCTTCTATATGGTTCACCCAAGCCAGTTTCTATTATACTGTGAGCTTTATTTATACACGACTTTGGAGGGGAATGGATACGGAAAAGTTCACTGGGGGAAAAAACCCTTCATCTATGTACAGAAATACATTTATTGATTTATGTTTGTTTCTTTAAATACCTCTTTGAAAAACGCATAGACTTTTACACAGAATGCGTGATAATTAGGCTTCCCGCCAAAGAACAAACAGTTTAAATGGAATTTTATTAAAAAAAAGAGGAACCAATTCCTAGCGTTAAACATAGCAAACGGGTTTTGTTTACAATATTTTTTTTCTTTTTATTTTACCTTACAAAAATGTGTGGAAAATCAGTATCTAAATGAATATTAAGTTTTTTCCTTTAACACTGAAAAACAGGTTTATTTTTCATTACTTTCTGGCAGTGTTCTTTTCTTTTCCATTTCGCTCAAGTCAATTTTGGTTTTCCTTGGCATGATTTGATGCGTGTGGGAGTGGCTTTAAGTGGGTGAGCTGTTGTGGTAGCTGAGATTTTAGCTTTAGGGCACCCGCCGTTTATGCGCGGCCCGTTGGCCTGGCGACAACATCTTTCGATTTGCACCTGCAATTTGCTTGCGGCAACCACTAAAATGTGTCACTAAATGCTCAGCACGCGAAACAGCTCTGAACTCTGTACACAAGTCAACGCAACTTCTTAGCAGCCAGCAATCAACCAAAAAAAACCCAACAATGCCGTGGGGTAAGCTTAGAATAGGGTATTGAAGTTAGAACTCTTCGCTACTGCCAACGATTTGAAGCAAAGCTTAAACTAAAAATGTATTTTAAAGTTTAAAATCAATCTCAAACAAATGAGACAAATATTAATATTATTTTAAATAATTTTAAGCCTTCTTAATATTCATCATTTTGTTTTATTACACATTAAAAAGTTTATAAATATTTATAATTGTTAAAAATACCCATACACATATTTTCCATCTTTTATTTAATTTAAAGATATTTAATCTTTCGGTTGGGGTATCACTGAATTCGTTAGGAGCCACCAGGCTGCCTTCTTGTTCTTCTTAGTTGGTTATGCATTTGTTTAGCTCGCGAAAAGAAACTGGGAATTGCAACTTTCGCCCTTCCCTTCTCTGCTCGATTCAAGAGCTTGAGCTCCTGCCTTTCGACTGGTGGTGCTGCTACATGCCCAGTAATTGCCATTGCCCTGGTTGTAGTAGTTGTAGTACTCGTCCAACGCCTGCCACGCCCACCCCTCACCACCCAACCACCCAAACCGCCCACTGAAAACCCGCTTGCACTCGTTGAGCCACTAAAAACAACCGCAACACAAAACTATTTTGTTCACGCAATGTGAAAATGCATTGTTGCTGCCGCTCTTGCCGCTGGCATTTGGCGTTACGTATACGCAACGTATGCCAGGGCGCAATTTGCATTTGTATGCACATTGTTGTTCAACGGGCGGCGGTGGGCGTGGACTTTGGCATGGTTTCGCATGTAATTGCTTTAAACGTCATCATCACAGCCTCCTGCTCCGCAGCTGAATGCATTCACTGTTGTTATTGTCGAGCGGCGGCTCTTTGTTTGGCCCCTTGCTGAAGTTTATTACGTTCGGCTTTGATTTAGTAATCAATTTAGGGCAGTTCATCATTTGTCTCAAAATTTAAGTGAACTATTTTAGACAATCTATTCCAAAATGAATAATCCTTGGCGGGAGATTGGCTTTGTTAGCAACCGAAAGCCCAAAAAACATCTACAGGTCGTAAAGATCAAGAAGCGCATTGCAAAGTCCAGGAAAGTCTTCAAGAAAAAGCAACGGGAATTGGTACAGCTTTATTTGGCGAATCGCATTAGGTCTCTAATTATCGAAAATCTCGAGAGCATAATGGCTTCTGACAAATCAATGAAAAGATATCCGGAAAGAACGAAAAAAGTCAACAGAAAAATGTCCAATACAGAAAGCCGAACAAAAAGCAAAAACGGAATACTAAAAAGCTAATTGCATTCCAGAAAGTAATCAATAAATTACTGTTCTGATTTCTGAAAGTATCGAAAAAATTGGCACACTAAATTAGACAATTTTCAAATCAAAACCCAGCCAAAGCAATCGATGGTAAGCCAAATCAATTTCCTTTGTTTGCCACTCAGTTCGGACTATCAAAATTTGAAATAAACTTTCGTTGGGCGGCAACCACAAAATTATTTTCAAACTCAGCTCAATAAAAATCAAAGCCACTGAATGCGATGCTCCCATTGGATACTCACTCCACACAATTTTCGGAATCCAAGCCAAATGGAAAATTGCACAGCATTAATAAATATTTACAGGCACGTCGCGTTCTCCTCAATGGAATGGCCTACTGGGCAGTTCCAGTCTCAGTCTCAGTTCTGGCAATGAAATCAAATCAAATATGCGCGCTGACGCTTTATATATCGCACCGAGGCAGCAGCAGCATCGTTCGCTTTGGTGTGCTCACAAGAATTTAAATCATCCGACTTACACGCTACTTACAAGCCAAAGCGCCTATATGTATGCTCCATAAAATGCGAGCAAGACCGAGTGCAGAATGGGCAAGTGGAAAAAAGTCAGACGGAGCACTGTGAAAAAAAAATTTTAAAATAATATTCTAGTGTTGTTGAACCCTTCTTAAAAAAATAATAATTAGTCAAGCATTTATACATCATTTTTAAATCAAGTGAACTTATATTTTCTTGACTAACCTTTTATTTTTTTAAGATTTCAATGAAAAAAAACAAAAAATTATCATAATTTAAGATTAAATACCGTTATGATTTTCTATCCCAAAAAATCACCGATTGAAAATTACATATGTGAAGAAAATTGTGATTAACTTTTTTCTAAATAAAACTATAACTTATTTATGTACTTCCTCCCTGCTTGCGACTAATAAAAAAAAATTGTAAAGTTAAAACTGTCTAATATGAACTATTTAATAAACCATGTTTACTGGAAGAATTTAAAAGCTTGAAAGTCTTACTTCCATTAATACTCAGTTTCTTTCAGTGAGTCTAAAGGGGATGAGTAAGAGGACTGGGGGACAGAAGGAATGGAGTGCCGAACGGTCTCTGGCGGGCAGTTTTTGGACAACGCAGCAGCCTGAGACTGACATCGCCCCGGATAGATAGATATAGGAGTAGATAGATGGTCACCCACTCGGCCCACCCACTTCGCTTCCTTGGCGGGCTGCAACAAAAACAAAGTTATTATTCGGGTTTCGGACGCTTGGCGGTGGTGGGTCTTTGCCATTTTATGCACACGGAATTTTTATGAGTTAATTTAATTTATAGTTTTATTATTATGTCCAGAGCATAATAATGGGCGATGGGTGCGAGTATTGGGGCCCCAAGCCCCATCGAGCAGTCGTAAGCTCGGCCTTTCATGCACTTTCCAAGTGTGAATCGCCACACGACCATTCGCCTCTTCTCCATTTTCTAGCCCCGCTTTGTCTTTGGCTTTTCTCTCTTTGGGCCAACAAACAACTTGTAAACAAGTCGAAATGGCGCATAAATTTAATTTAAACGCCGGGCTGCTGGAAAGCGTGCTACGATTTTTGCACTGTTGATTTATACGCTAATAAAAGCAATTTCACTGAATGCGAAATGAAACCAGCTCCAGAATCGGAGTAGCTGACAGATAGAAGGGGAGAAAGTGAGGAAAGGGCGGAAGGAGGTGGAGAGAGCGAGTGCCTGCCTTTGACATTGTAGACAAGCTGCTCAAGTGGTCCGTCCGGCTTCTTGTTCGTACTCGGCCATTTTGGCGGCCACTCCAAGTTTTATTTACGCAGCAAATTTAATTATTTACCCTGGCTTTTCGACTTGAGTTTGTGGGCCAGCCTAATGGATTGAGCCCCCCATCCTCCCCCTTAGTCTACCATTATGATTAACTTTGCCCTTAGCTCTCAACTGGCGACCTTAAAGTCTAGCCCACTTTAAAAACTGTTTTTGCTACAAGCATTATTAATTTAAGTTAAATCAACTAATGCTGGCTGACTCTTATGCTTTTTTTTAGCTAATACTGTTTACATTTTAATAACATGAATATTTAACGTGTAGCATTTTACATGCTCGTTTTAATGGCACTTTTATTCAATGTTCGTCCGGCAACAAAACATTTAAGTTTCTAAATGCATTCAATTTGCAACAATGAAACGCTGGCGGTTACAACGAAACAGACTAATGCTGAATGACTTTCAAATGCTTTAAAGCCGAGTAAGGGCACACACCCAAAACAGTGTTAAACAAAAGGGGAGTGTAAGGAAAAACAAGGACCGAAAAAAGTGAGAGCCAGATCCTGAATATTTCACCTGATACATGAATAAAGAGAAAACACACACACTCATGCCGTTGGGCATTAAGCTTTAATGAAGCAATAAATTTAAAATCCGCCTTTTTTATTATGACAAAAAACCCCACTCATTGTGCGAGAGTGAGGACGAGGGAAAGGGAAGGAGGGGCCTGTCAGTTTGGCCTGTTCGTTTGTATAAATACATAAACCTTTTTAAGCTGTCAAGTGATATGTCAAAATTGATATCCGAGTCATTTAAAATGCATGCAAATATGGCGCATCGACAAAAAAAACACCAACTTAACCCGAAACTCGGCGAAAGAATCAGATACAAGGAGAAAGGAGCAGCAGGACTCGAACACGTAGGAAGCAGGACTCGCAGCACATTTGCATAAATACGTTTATGTAATGTGAAATGTCAGCGACAGCGTCAAGAACTTCACCTCGAACAAAAACGCACTCAATAGCAGTATGTTAGCCTCATTTTTTGCAGTGCACTTTTTCAGTTCGATTTCGGTGATTTTTTTTCATTGCACTGCATTTAAATTCATAACACATCTGATGCATAAACGCCCCCAAGCTGGCTATGGAAATTTCACGCATTTTATTGACACTACGGGGGGCGTGGCACTGCCTGTCAACGACAAAAGTCGAGTGGCAGCAAATCAACAAAGGAGCAACCAGCGTGAAAGACACTGCAACACCAGCGGGAGCTTGTTGATAAATTAATTGATTATAATTTTACTTTTATGTCGCCTGACAACCTGTTTTTTTTTGCGAAAAACATTTTAGCCATTCAGCTGGCTTACATCTCACAGTTTGATTTTTAGTAGCTTTTGTAGTAGTTATTGGCATGGTAAAGAACATGCAAAAAAACACGATATGCATAAATCATAAAAAGGGAACTCTTTATTATATTTTACATTACAGTTTTTAAATCCATCTGAATATGATATTTTTTTTTAAATTCAAAACACTTTCCGCAAGCTTTAAAAATCGACTAATCTTAAATCTGTAAAACTTTACTTTTTGTATTGCTTACTAACTAAATAGGTCAAACTTTGTTTAATTAAAATGATATTAAAGTCATTATAAGTACAAGTATAAGTGAACATATTTACAAAATCAACGCAAAGAAAATCAGCTATACTTGTTTCGTGTTTTAATTTTTAATCTCTTAAAGTCATATATTTCCGCAGTTGCCCTACTTAAAATCCCATTAAATATTTCTGGTTTCTGTATCCAATCGACCAACGCTTGGCTTCCTCACTTCGCAATCACCTTTCACTATTTAATCTGCAGATCGGTGGCAACTCCTTAAAGTCCTTGCATGGTAAACATATTCATGTCTGCCTCGCACTTAGCTTCATTTTCCCGGACTGCATTTGGCTTCAGTTGCCACATCCGCTGTTGCAACCTCATTTGCTCCTTCATCTTTCAAATGCGTTGGTGCCCTCATCCAGTCGCCTATGTTCACTCCATCCTTGTCAGTCCGCCTGATGGCAACACATGTGGAGGCACATACTCCGCTTTGTTGCTGCCCGTGTGGCTGGTGTTCTTGCTCACTACACTAGTTTACAAGCCGCGCATTTGAGGTATTGATAGCTTAAAATTTTAAACTAAAACTAACTATTGCACGCTCAACATTAAATTATACCTTGGTTTAAATTAAAACCACATCTGTTTTAAATACATTAACGTTGCAAAAGACTGCTGTTAAGATTTAAATAATTTATATTTAATACAGGTAACTTTTGTTGAACCATATGGCCTCTTTAAAACATTTCTTAAAAGGTAAAGGTATAAGGTAATTTTAGGACCTATAAGGTTATATTAAAACAAACAAAATAAGATACATGCAAAATAAAAAATTAAAATAGGGAACTGTTAAAAAACATAAATGTTTGAAAAACTATAAGGTTCTTAGGATTATTTCCTATTTGTTTTTCTAAGCTAGTGTTATTTCTGCCTGTATTTTCGGGCGCGCGCAAAACGTTGATGCATTACTTTCAACTTAACGCGTTTATTGTGCAATATAACGCGCCACACACACAAACTCACCAAGAGAAAAACAGGACGAAGGGAAAGCGGAAAAGCGGGAAAGCTCCTCTGCCATAGCAAAATGTTGCTTATGAATTATTATGAGACCCATGCACGCATTTTGCATTTGGCTACATTTTATGGCACCAAATTTTGTTGTTGCCCCTGTCTGCCATCTGTTTGCCAGCCAGCCGAAAAGTTTCACAGTTGCAATGCAATGCATTGCCCGTGGTTGCAAGTTGCAAGCTGCATCCGTGGCCAGAGAGCCCCAGTCCTCAGTTTCGGGCCATTTATGAGTGATTTGCCAACTGGTTTTGTTGGCCACCGCATCGTCGCGCGTTCCAATTTAGCCGCTGCCGAGCTCCAAACTTATTTCCAAGTGCATAATTCATTGTTTCGCCCACATTATTTTCATGTCATAAGTTGGGCAGCTGTTTGCTCCTCCGCCTCTCCGGCAATTGGCTACAAGGCATATGGAATTAGTTCTATTTTAGTTGGCAACTGCGACTGTCACTGGCAATATTCAACAAAACTTCTCGCGGCGTGCAGTGGAAATATAATTTCGCCGAGCATTTAATTGAATTGTTCAGCTTTTGAAATGGCACAACAAGTAAATGCAGGAGTGCACGAAAGACAACTGACGTTTTACCATTAAAAAGTGCCGTACACAAGACAGTGACAGGTGGTGAAGGGCAAAATGTTTACCAAACTGAACAAAGTTTAAATATGTAATAGTTTTCAAAGCAAAACATGTCGAAAAATTGTTGATATATTTTGTAGAACAGATTAAAGTTTACTTATTATAAAAAAATAAGGAACTAAAAAAATCAGAATATAAATAAAGTTTTCTAATAACAAAGTAATTAACAAAACTCTTTTTTTTTTGAGATTTACCGATTTTTTTTATTTGCCGATAAAAATAATTTTAGTTACTTAAAATAAAAGTTGGATTCACCTGGTAAGTTAACCTGCAACTTTAAAAGATAACATTAATAAAAAATTGAGTAAAAGCCAAAATATACATAGACCGTATTTTTTTTGGCTCTTGCACAGAGCGACAAAATCTAACGTTTAAAAAAATCCACGAAAAATTTAAAATTTTCTATAGCATCTGTTTTCGAATTCGGGTAAAGGACGAATAAAAACATGCAGAAAAATTATAAATTAGAATTACCTAAAGTAGCCTATGCAAAAGAATTTCATGTGACATTGAACTATCATTGTTGAAAGTTTATTTCAGGCAAAATTATCACGGCAATATCCTTTCCATAGACCATGTAATTAAAAATTTCGCCCGACACGTTAATTTCTATAGGTAATGGAAATTCGATGTACCACGGCACTTTAGAGCTATGGAAAATAATTATGTAAAGGACTTTTGTAACTTTAATTCATAAAATGTTCCTTCAGCCCTGCATTTATCACCTTTTTTTTGTTTGTTTGAAAGTAACCACCATCCGCACATTTGGCACGAGTAAAATATATTTTTTCTGTTTTCGCTCACGCTTAATGCATTTGGCAAATCTAGTTAGTTGGCACCGCTGCGGATTTTGCTACCGGGACAACTCTTGCTCCATTTCCACTGCACCACTCAACTGGGCAGGGAGCTGGTAAGTATATAAAGAGGCTCCAAGTACGGGCTCTGACGCTGTGCACCTGCACCTTTAAGCAAATTCAAACTCGATTTGCACTCAAACTAAATGTGTTTACTTTTCACTCGCAGGCAAAAACTATTTACGACTGCTCCACGACTTCAGTGTGTCGGGAAAGCTTGCCCGTCGGCTTAGTTGCTTACCTTTAGCGGAAAAGGAGCATCAGGATACCACCTCAGGATACCATCCTCCGTTTCAGCGGAGATTCGCCATTTCGTGCTCCTTTAAATGCTCCTAGGGAAAGACGCTCCATCGCTATTTTTCCCATCGGACAGCATCAATCGCACCCAAAACAACGGACAGCTGATTGTTTCTTCTCTGGGATGATAATACACTGAAAAAAAATGTTATACAAAAATTTAAAATTAACTTATATTTAAAATGTTTAAAATTGGTTTTTAAATTTAAAAACGTTTTAGTTTTTTTTTGGCAAATGTTTGAGTAATACAAACAAAATTTGGCTATCACACAAAGTTTATTTTGGCACAAGAATGTTTCTCTATAATTTAAATTCCTAATTTTCCAAAGTTGTATCCTTGTTCTTTTCTAAAATATCTAACGTTTTGCTTTCCGAATAATTCCCTATTTTTTATATATTTCCTATTAAGTTGTTTAAAACACAACTCCTTATAAGGCTTTTATGTCGGAATGACACCATCACAATTACTTTAATAGTAAAAAAAATCTGAAAAATTCAGCACGAATATTCCAACAATTTTTTCGTGTGCACATTTTCGCTTTTCCTTAGAAAATTTCAATTGTAAATAAACTGAAATAACGTGGCAGAGTTGAGCACAAGTTTTCCCTGCTTCCCGTAGCAGTCTTCAATTAAATCGATTAATTTGAGATTCAAAAAAAACAGGGGACTGACGAGCAAGAGAGAATAACTTTGGCATTGCAACGCCCCGAAAAAGCCTGAGATAAATGGCAGCCGTTTGGGTCTGGTCCTTGATTAGCAGTCCAGGCTGAGGAGCCGAGGAGCCTGCATCGAGGAGAGAAGCCCGAGCGAAGCTGAACATTTTAAATGTTGTTCTTCCACCGGAGAAACACTAAAGAAGAACTGCAGCAGGAGCATCTCACAGTTTGCCATTGTCCGTCCGGCTGACATTTTGTTTGTCTTGTGCGAAGTTTGTTTATTTAGTAAAATTGGAAGTTCCATTGCACAGTGGAGGAGTTGTTTAATTGCCATTGAGCTGAGACAAGGCAATTGCTTCAAGGAAACTTATATCAAGAAATAGGTTTGTTGGACAGCCATGATTGAGCAGGTGCAGGCAGCATTAAAAGTTACCAAAAGTTACCGAATTCGTTTAAATTAAAACAAAAAACAGTTGGAATTAATTCACTATCCATTAAAACTGGAGAGGAACTTTTTTTTTTAGGTTTTTCTAATCAGTAAGGTTTTTTTTTGCAAAAAACGGTACATATACTTAACCGTTTGTTATCACTATTCTCTTCAATTATTTCGTTAGATGTCTATACCAGAACTTCTGGATGCCCTATCTCAAGTTTCAATCAGTTTGTCCGCGTCCAAGCAGACGAATGAAAGGAATGGGAAATTAAATAAAATTACTACACTAAAAATCGGTTTATCACTAAGAAGTATTTTTTCTAAAAGAATATAAAGTTTTCGTTCATAAAAAAGAATTGACTATAGGTGAGCATCACATAACATTCTAAAAAACTGTGGACGCCATATACTATATGAAGTAACGCGTACTCCAACTCATCCCCGTGAAAGAGGGAAGGTACTCAAAAGACGAAAGCACCAGAAATTCCATGAATTCGTCGGGAGGACCAATGGGCATTTCCCACCTGAAAAAGCAAAGGCAACTCGCAAAACGATTGTTCTTTCCGCTCATACACCTTTGGAAAATGCAATGTATTTCATGCACAACGACAAAAGAAGCTGTTTCACCAACATTCACAGAAGTATTGTAATGAAGTAATGCATACAGAGCCATATATGCAAACCTGGAATCAGCTGAATGCAACAAAGCCATAAGGCCCCTTTTCCCCCACCCCAAACAAGTCCAAATATATATTATTTTGGCCTAAATAAACACATAATTACATTCAAAAATTTTTCCTTTATTATTTCTATGCTCATGCAGTAGAGGGTTAAGTAGGAAAATATAAAACCTGAAAGACGTAAAAAGTAAAATAGAATTTATTTTGTAATTTAAGAATTTAATAGCAATTCCTTATTTATAAAATGTGTTCGATGTTTTAATTGGGTTAAATATCGATGCAAAATTCACAGGCTTTTCTGAAACATTTCTGCCTTTTAGAAAATGTCCAGTAAAATGTAACCTTTAATTTGTATTCAATTAAATTGCCTGCTTGGTTTCATTTCATCTACCCGTGAATTGAATGTCAGTTTGGCCAGGATCTAAGTGAAAACCGATGGGAGGGTGGGTGCCAATTGGGGGGCGAGTGGGTGATTGGGTGATTGTTGTTGCAATCGTTCGTTTATGTTTGTGCCTGGTCAGGCAATAAATATTTTATGCATTGACACTTTTTTGGCACTAAGCCAATAATACGCACACGACAATGAGTCATTGTTGTTGCCGTGGTGTTGCGATTGTTTTTGCCTTTGTTTTTGTTTCAGTGCTTGTGCCAGTTCTGTTGCACTGCAAATAAATTAAATGCAGTGTGGACCATTGTTGTTGCTGTGTAACAAATGACACTGTTGCAATTTGTAAAAGCTAATCAGAGATGGAACGAGTGCTCGAGGGGGATGAATGTACACATGCACATGGGCGGAGGGAGTGATTGGCGACTCACGAAGGGGGGAGAGAGGGGCCATAATCAAAAGCTTTCATGCGCATTACCAATACAATTAGCCGCATTCAAAGCCGGCCATTGTGTGCGTGGTGGGAAAGTTTTAAGTGGCGCACGTTGCTCGCATTTTGCATTTCGCAGATAGGGCCAAATATCCAAATACGAGTATCTACACACACTCGCCGGCTGGATGGGCTCTGCGAAATGCACTTAATTTTGCATTTTGTTTGCCACAAATTGTTGTTTCGACAGAGAGAAATCGGGTGGGGGGGGGGGCTGGGGGCAGAGATAGCCTATTTGGACTGTTAATCTGTTGGGGCACTTGCAAATTTATGGCAATTGCTTTGATAAATGCCCTCGAGCAGCGGAAAAATTGTCAGAGGGAGAGCTCGCCAAGTGAAAGCAATATAAATTGACAAATGTGCCCAGGACACGACATCAGCTAGGACAACTCCTCGTCCCTATAAAACATTTTTCCCAGATAGATTACACCCAGCCTTTGATTTCTTGGCAACATTTTTAATTAAAATGAAACATTTTGTGGGCCTTGCAGAAATGCTTTCAGCCTAAGCACTTAATTAAAACGCTCATAATTAGAAGATGAAATAGAAAACGAGAAAGGCCTTTGACCAACACACATGAGCGTACACAAACAAAAAACTGCCTGCGTTTCAATTTGGATAAATGGCACATAAGTACATAACATACATCTGCACAACAAATGAGGAACCCTCAAGCAAGCCGACATAAAATGAAAATTTGTAGCTCATGCGAAAAAGCCAAAGCAAAATAAAAGTGAAAAGGTAAACAGAAGGTAACCGAAAATCATGTAGGCAAACATAATTTAGCTTCAAGTTCAAGGGATTTCTGGGTGGATTTTTAGGAGAACAAGCACTAATCTCATCTTTATCCCAAATACGAAAAAGAAATTGAGTTAGGCGGAACAAATGGATATGGACGACACCGAGATGACCTGCCACAAAAGGAGGCAGGATTTGTTTATGCAAATCTTAGAGAGTTTGAAATGTTCCTTATTTTTAATTAAAAATTTGTTTTTTTCTTTTCTTTTTTATTTTCTTATTATATTGAAAACTACATTATGAAACGTAATCCTATTATTTTAACAGTAAAACTTGAAATTTAGTTTATTAGTTTTTGTGGGATTAAACGGAACAAGTCTTTTTTTTAACATTAATTATAAGATGAGTTCTTCCAATTGTGAGCCTTTTTTATTGGCTATAATGGCGATTATGTACATAAGTGTTCATTAAAATTAAAATTAATGAATGAATTTATTAAAAGTTTTTATAATAAATATTATATGCATTTTTTTTACATACTTAAAAGTTTTTCAAAGAAAAGCATCAATTATTATTTTACCTCTACCAAAAACAACTGCACTTAACCAATAAGCCCGAACAAATTAAATTGTTTCGGCATGCACACAATGTATGCACAGTTGGTGTACAAAATTTATGAAATAATACCCATTAAAGCACCTCAGTCGAAACAGCAACAAATATGAAAATATGTACTGGCGCATATCTACGGACAAGCTTGTTTGTCGGACACATGCGGGCCAGCAAAAAAGTATGCTAACATAAAAATCAACAAGAAGAAATCAGAGTGAAGTGTACACATATACAAGCAAACAGACGACCACCACACAGATACAGATACAAATCACTTGGCCACACATGCCAGACGTGCCACGCCCCCAAGCCCCAGAATCACGAGAAAGGAAAAGGGAAAATCTTTGGGCACACACTCTCGCACAGAAAATAAAACTAACTTGACCCGAAACTACAATGAACAAATAGCAAGGCCAGGACTCAAGGCAACTCGGACACTCTGGATATCCTTTCAAGAGGGTTTGGGTAAAAAAAAAAATATATATAAATATAAAAAACAGGGAAAATCCAAGAGAGGTTGGGTTCATATTTTATGCGCATAGCGGCACATGTTTAAATTAACATAAAGCGAAATTGAGCTGCTGCCAGCAGCCCCGATGCCCAAAAGTTGACATTAGGCACACACACACACAAACCCACTAACAGCGACCTTCAACGCCCAACCCGCCCCCAGAAGGACTCAAAAATTCCCCACAAAAGTTGAATTTTATATGTCAAATTTGGGCTAGGGTATAACGCAAGTAAGAAAAAAATGGAAAAGGATTTTTACGCGGCCTTTTTACATATTTTTCCGTTCGGGTCAGGCACATAACTGTGCATGGCATAATAATGATGCCCCACTCGACCGCAAAGTGGGTGGACAAAGGGGGCGGTGGCCAGTGGCCGGTGGGCGTGGCACCTATGAAACACGATTCCGACTGTCTGGTCAGTCCACCGCCGGACCCGCTCAAATAAAGTGGAAAGTCGATAAACGAGAAATCAAGGCGTGCGACAAATCCAACGGAAATACGATTGAAAATGCATATTCCCCAGTAAAGGGGGCAGATTAAAGAACTGGTCGTACATAAATGAATAATCAGGCTTAATCATAAAGAATGGTTTACAAAAAATCACAAAGAAAAGCCTACATCAAAACGGAGTCAAAAGGACAGTACATATATTATGGTCTCACTTAAAAATGCTTATTAATTCTAATTAAATTTAATAGCCAATAAAATAACTAATAGTTGATATCACAAAATAGTTTGGAATTAAATCGCACAGTGCAAGTAAATAATTAAATTAAATTAATTGAACTACAACCTTTAAAACGATGCATCAAATAGGCGTAACAAAAAACACTAAACTTCATCTGACCTAAAAGTGGTATAAAAGTAGGATAGAAAAATTGTGCTGGTCTATACTAATTAATTCTAGTAAGTACGCATTGTTCTCTTTTAATTATTTATTTCTTAAAGCTAACCAATGCCATACCCTCAGATTTTCATCAGTCAAACGCCTCCAACATTCCATGTTCTATGGCCAATCTTTTGCCACTTGGCTCGTGATTTATTCACTGGTTCAATCATCGCTATGCTCGCATCCGATTCGAAGACCAAAGAAGGTTTATGGGTACGCAATGCCATAGACAGATGATGCGTCCAAAGCCTTATTACATTGCCAATCGCCAACGAGCATCATTTGCAAATAGCCAAACGCAAATACTCGCACATGACCTAGGCCAGAATGAGACTTGGCCTTCTCTGTATCTATGTGTTTTTAGAATTTTTCTTTGATTGGGAGAGCTTCAACAGCGCTTGGATGAAAGCTTAAACACTGATCAAAAATTTTATTCAATTCAAAAAAAAATTTTTAAAAGTCCATACATATCCATTTATTGTGTGTATATTTTTTTAAGACACATTTGTTGGTCATTGAGATTTTAAAAAAGAAAATAAGAAAAGAAATAGCGAAAAGGGAAAAGTAAATAGACATAAAAAGAGTAAAAAAATAATTCATTATTTAACATATCGAATTATTTAACAACTTTGTCTTATTGATAAAATTAGTTCTTGACTTTAAAACAACTTCAGTTTACGGTGTAACACCCTTAAGTTTAGCTAGCTGGTTTGGGCAATTTCCTGGTCAGAATGAGAAAGGGACAAGCCCATAAATTTATGGGTCGCCCTTCTGGCCTCAATAATGAGTAAAAATTTTCGATAATTCGGGGTTTCTCGGCCTGTTTGGTGTCCCTTTTTTTTGGGCCGCTTCGCTGGACACGGCTCATTTGTAATTCACTTTCACTGTCTATTTATTTGCAATTTATTATGGATCGTTACAGAGAGAATAAGAGGAGAAACTGAATGAAATGCGGACTCATTGGATTATCGAACCGACTTTGATTTTGAGGAGTGCTGGCTTAGGTACAAGGGGAGGAGGAGGATGTCTTTGAAATCCCATAAATGTTAATTGCATTGTTGGCTCTATCATATTGTCTCTCGACAGCTGCCTGGAATGGTACCGACAATTATGTGATCCATGGAGCCATCGCACAATCACACACGAGGCTAAGGGCAAGGAATTTTTGGGGCAGGACATCAAATTCATTAGAAACGCTTCGCAGTGAGAATGGAAGAATGGGAAGAGTGAAGGGAGTGTCCTGGCTTTCGGGCTGCTGATATGCTGCTTGTGTCCCTGCATGCAAAACGATGTTTTAATATGAAATTAGTTGAGTCCTTTGCTTTTTGGCTTCGGTGCGTGCAGCCAGCTGGAGAGCTGGAAAACCGGACGGGTCTCAGCACTTGGCAAAAGTAAAACAAATACAAATTGCTAGCCATGTACTTATTTGGTCAACAAATGACAGGACATTCACTCGCACACAGTCCCAAGGAAACCAGGGAAACCAAGCAAGGGGGGAGGGGGCAAGCGTATAGCCAGCATTAACACAACATTGCGACTGTTGACTTACGCAACAAGAAACAGTTACGACCAACTGCCAAAGTGGAGACAGTAACAGCCACAAAAGTGGGAATACAGGAGAGGCTGGAACGGAAGCAGTTAGCATTCAAGTCCCTGGCTAAGCACAAGCGTGGTCTATTCAAGATGGAAAGCCTGCTGGCCCAAACAATTAAGACAATGTGCAAATGTTGGTCTCACTGACTTTTTAAATGGAAATGCGTTAACTTGTCTTTGTCTGCGATTTTTGGGGGCAGGAAATGAGTTGAGTGGTTAAGCAAGCAATTGCAGGGAGTGTTTGAAATATTCTTGGGAATACTATGAAGCACTTTGATATGTAAAACAATTAAATTAATTGTTTCTGTGGCGTTAGTTATGACAATTTGCAATGTAAACTTATTTTGTTCTAAAAGAAACTTAAGGTTTGCTCTGTAGTTTGGTCTCTGCCCATAAAATCATATTATTCGTGCTTTGCCATTTTAATTATAATTATTTTTAATGGTAATTTTACTGTAGATATAGTAGAACATATTGTTATAAAAATTAATGTAATTTTTAAATTGTTAAGTAAGCAAATACTGCATTTTTAGTTGGAATGACCTATGTTTATTAAGTTTACGTGTAAATCAGAGTTACTCCAAAAAGATTAAATGTACTTTATGCTTTTTGTGGTTGATTCCTTATGAAGCATTGGATCAAATTAAATTATTCAAAGTATTCATTTTTTTTATTCCTATGTCGCTTTACGAAGTGTAACCGAAGAGCAATATAAAGATGTGCAATTTATGAACTCTTTCAAGACTGAATCATATTAAATTTTGCAATGAATGTGCAATTTATGAACTCTTTCAATACTGAATCATATTAAATTTTGCTCCACGAACCAGTTATTTTCGCACTCTTTTTTCGATGCCAATTTGTAGTAATTTTGCCAGCGCACTCTAATAGACTTGGCCCCCCAGAAACCCCGAACTTTCTGCCCCCTTCGATTTGACATGCGGCAGGCTGCCTGAACTTTTTCAGTTGTCAATTAAAGGCGAAACTAATTAAACTTTGCAACACTGGCACAGACGAGACGCGTAATTAATCGACACATATACCAGCCTCAAAAAAACACCCACGAACGCTCAAAAGAAGGGCGCTCAGGAGAAGGATGGCTCCAAGGCATTGCTAATGCAACAAACGCTTAAACTTTAATTAAACTTTGATATAAACAAAGAGTCACGGCCGCCAATGACGATGACGACAATTATTAATCAATTTGGTGATTTAGTTGAGCAAAAAAGGATTTAACCGAGAGCAGTGGCTGTGAAACAACAAAAAACTTCCGTGTGCAAACAATATTATATCCGCCTTTCCTTTTGTTAAGCCCATCGATCCCGCCCACAGGGAGGCTAAGAAGCAGAAGAAACACATTGTCATCCTGGGGGAGCGTTAGGCGGTAAATGACAAAAGAAAAAAAAATTATCCCTGAAATCAAAGGATTAGCGTATCGACGCTTTTAAATGCTCTTGCATTTTAATCAGTCATTGTTTAAACATAATAAAAATTAAGTAAATTTTAAAAAAGTAAGCGCTTAATACTAGATATGTTTAGTGCACCAAAAATAAATTATTAAAATTTAAGTTTAAATTTTTTCATTTATAATTTATAACAAAGAAATGTAGCTATGATGGTTAAAAAATCTTTTGTGTTTTACAAATTAAAAATAAATGTTCTTAAGTTGGTGAAAATATTTAAAAGTGGCAAGCTTATTGTGTTGTTATTTTCCTGCAATTCGTTAGAAATTAACTCTTCCTCATCCGCTAACAGTAAATTTATGAATATATATTTATTGTTGTGGATATTAATTTAAAAGTCGATAAGAGTTTCTAAAGTGCACATCTTAAAGCTCTTATTTAAAATCATTTTATAGGTATTTTTGATTCATAAGACTTTAAAAAGTACCCTGTACGCTCGGACATTCCTTAATAAATAAGAAAATAACAAAGAAACGTTTAAATTTGTTTGACAAAATTTTAGTTGAAACTAAAGCAAAAAAAAGTTTAGCTAACGTTTAAAAATAAGAGCTCCTCTGGGAAAGGGTACAAAAAAGATGAAAGCCCTAAAAACAATATGGCGTCACTTCCGGTGGCGTATTAGCAGCAGGCAGCGGCATTGGGTCGAATTAGGGGGCACATTGCATTGTCATGAAGCGTGCCGCAGATTAGTGGGTGTCATTGTAGTGGCTGCTGCTTTTCATTTGTTGTCCCATTGTCTGTGCACCATCATCATTAACGGTGGGCCGGGCCCAATGTTTTGATCGATATACATATATAAGTACACCTTGGCCACAGGTCGGCAGAGAAATCATTTTAAATTTACCCAGCCCAGAGGCGGCTTCAAACATCAAATTAGATTAATGACCGGGGCGGGATTGCAAAGTGGGGTAACCCCACGACCACGACAAAAACCCCAAACCAATCCGAGGTGAACTGAACACTCATTATGCGCCGCACGAGTTCGATTTGATGCTCATTTACTTGTTTGTCTGCCCCATGATTTTTCTTTCACTTGGGATGCCCTTTTCTTTCTTTTTACGCCCGCTGTTGTCTCCGTTGGCTCCTCGTCGCTCGGCTCACCGCAATAATTGGAAAAGTTTTCATTTGAACGCCATCAACGACAGCGGCAACAACAAGAACAATGGGGCGTGTTACTACAACAAGAAAATTGCGGTGCCAGGCAACAACATCTTCAGTGGCAGTGGCATCAGCAGTAGCATCAGCAGGAGCAAAAACAACGCAGGCAAAAAGTCATCAAAAGGCTACTAAAGGTTGACGCAGGCAATAGCCAAAGAGTGTCTCCATTCCCCTCCACCACATCACCACCAACTCCATCCCCACTCCCCCTTATCTCTTTAGTACCAAGAGAAAATCTTTTATATCATATAGAATTCATTTATGCATATTTCACTTGGTTTTGATCTGTGACACATGTGCAAATTTTATAAATATTTTTGAATTTATAGAGGCAAGAACAAATTCAGCCGTAAAAATCTGTGACACATCTACAAATTTTTGTAAATATTTTTGAACCATGTCCAGAGATGTCAAAGCAAAGCTTTTCTCCATTGACCCAAATTATTTATCATTCGCTGTGTTTTCTGTTGAAAACATTTATAAAAATTGTCTTAGAAAAATGTAGAAAACTTTTTAGAAATATTATTTTGCTTTTAAATAATTTATTTTATATAAATACCATAATATTATATCCACTATTATTTTTAGATCATTTCTGAATAATAAAGGAATAATTTCAAACTTTCGGTTTTTGGCTTATTTCATTTAAAACTGCAATAATGACAAATAAATTTATGTTTAACAAAATTAATTTTAAGATTGTGTACATTTTAAGTGGATTTTGCACAGTGTATGCCCATCTTCAACCAGGCATCCTCATTCTGTCCAGCAACTTTTTGCGGCCATCGCACGCTCTCATAGATTTGGCACGCAACGGACCACGAAAACGAAACGAAAACACTTTATTCGCAGGCAGCGTAAGCGAGATGGCCAGTGTCCAGAGGGAGAGGGACGGGGAGAGTGCCAAGAGACCAGGACATTTCGTCCTGTTGGCCAGATGACTCCCCTGCATCGCCAGATGCACTGCCAAATAAATAAGTTGGGCCAGGATAAGATTTCCCAGTCGGTGGCTAAAACATCATGCAAACGGTGTCTGTACTTTGTTCTTTGTAAATTAATCGCCTTTAAGTTTAAGGTAGCTTACTTTTTAACTTTTTGTGCATTCATGGCAGCCAAAAAAATGTGATAAATTCAATGCAATAATATTTAATCTTATAAATTAAATTAAAGTCGTATAATTAAATTGTTCTTCGCAGGACATTGCGTATTCGTCATGTTGTAAGCTCTCCATTGACCGTCCAGGCATTGCATTTTGCCTACAATGATTCAAGTTTTCATTATCAAGCCCGGCACTTCGCACTCAGTTCCCTCCCAAAACTTTCCTCGTCCACCTTTGAATCCATCGTTGGCATGGAAAAGCGGAGATGCAGCAGCAGTTAAATGTGAAAAGTTCCATTTCGTGTGGATTACGTCGTTTATCCTGGCAAACAGGCACAGAGGCACACACACACACACACACAAGGCAACCTCAGCAAAAAAAAAAAAAAAAAATATATATTTTTTTTTTTTTTTATTTTTTTTAATTTTTTTTTTTTTTTTTTTATTTTTTTTTTTTTTTTTTTTTTTTAACTTTTTTTTATTTTTTACTTTTTTTTTTTCTTCTTTGAAAGACCCACACTTACACACTTACACAGAGGCAAAGGATAATCATCCAGGCAGGATACCGCTTTCGATCGCTCGCTGGGCAAATGCATTTTCGACGCGCTTCAAATGCGCCGCCAACCAATCCGCCAACCTCCCCTTTAGACGTCCAAAAGGAAAACCAATGAAAATGTTTGTGCCTCCCAACTCACAATGCACTTGGCTTCCAGGACTCCAAAAGGCGTGTGCGTGTGCGTGTGGGCGTGGGCGTGGCACTGCGGAGCGAGAAGGAGTTGCTGGAATTTGTTATAGCAAATGCTAATGAAAAGTTGCTCGTTACCAGTTGCTGTCTGTGGCTGCGGTTAGGGATTCGGCTTTAGTTTTTCGGCTTCATTTTCGGTCACCCACAGAAGAAAAAACGTATAGCTTCCACTTTAAAATTTTTGCTTTTGCTAATTTAAAAGTACCGCAATGATAGTTTGAAACCACATAAAAGATTGAAAAGAAATTAAATAGATACCTTAAACATGTATGAAAAATCCAAATACAAAATTTTAAACATTGTGCTTTTCAAAAAAAATGCATTATTCAATTCAATTATTTAGATTAACTTTAATAAAAACAATAAAAATACGTTTCTTCTGCAAATTATGGTAGCCAAAATTCTGTTCTGATACATTGTGATACATATTTTTGATAGGTATTAATTTAACTTAAATTGAATTAAATACTTAATTTTTGTGACAATTCGATGACACTTCCCATTACCATTATTACCACTTAATTTGTGGGAAAGTAAAGAGTGATTTAATGATTTTTTAAAGTTAAGGTAAAGCAATACAAACTTTTTCCCCACCCTTTTGTTCGAACAAAGACTGGCAAATACTGGCCCAAAGAGGATTTAATCAGCTGAAGCAGAGTTATTGTAGTGTTCTCCGCAAAAGATCGTGCTGGCTTCGACGGAAAATCATTTGGACGTCAAGACCACACAAGTAACACTTGTATTTCTTAACAATGCCCCTTCTAATTCCCTTGCAGCTCATTTGTTTCCACTCGCTACCGCTGCCAGTTATCTTTCGGCACTCAACATCCGCACCCACATCCACATCGACATCCACATCCACATCCACTGGCAGCACCTACACACATTGCTGGAAATGTTGTACCAATAATCCCGACTACCGACTCCTGAATGGCTCAGAATGGCAGAGCAGCCGAGGTGATGGAGCTGTGGAGCTGTGGGAGGAAGCTGGAGCTCCGGTAGATTTGCTTACAGCTGCAATGCCATGCAATTTAGTTGAATTACCAAGTGAAACAATGGCGTCTGTTAATTGGTTTCCTTTGTCCTCGGTCCTCGGTAATGGGGTTGCATCCGCTTTGGACCCAAATCCACTCCCAGATCCTCGGCCCCTCTCCTCTGCCTCATTTCCCACTGCCCCTGGGCTGTGGCTGTGGCAGTAGCTGTGGCTGTGGCTGTGGCTGCTGTTTGCCAATTGCTAGAAGAATTTAAAATTGTCTTTGCCGAGGCAAATTTATTAAACAAACAAGAACCCAAAAGTCAAGAACTTTCGGGCGGAGATGCAGGCGGTGCGGTCCGGTGGATCGAGCCTTCAAGCTAGTGAAGTGCAGCCATGAAAATTTGCATTTTGCACTAACTAACCTAAGGACAGGAGCATGGACCATGGGCGACAGCTGACAGCTCGACCAGTGCTAATGAATGCCAAGTCTCAGCTGCTTTTTTTGGTTGCACTTGGAACAAAGAATTATTAAATTTTATACATACAAATTTTAAGTTTTTGAGGATTTAAATATAATAATTCTTTGATGTTTATTATGTTGAGCGAAAAAATCAGTGACATATAATTTGAAATAATGTGGGTCATATTTTTAAACAATCACTACTCAAAACATTTTTTCTAGGTTAAAAAAAAATTCTACATTAAATTTTAAGATTAGAAATCAAAAATCAAGAGCAAGGAGATTTCTTTTCAGTGTGCTCCTTCCTCGTGGTGGTGTCATTTCCCCAGACTTATCCGATTGCGACTTGGACCAGCTTGCTTATCTTTATGACGGCGCATAACTAAATGGCCAATCAGTGGGACTGCAGCTGACAAATGATTGTCTTGGCTGGTCTCCTTGATTTCTGCTCAGCCATTTTCGGTTTTGGGTTTTGAGAAATTTAACTCCAACGTTCAGCAGAAATTAGTTCGTTGTTTGGATGGCCCCTGAAGCTGCTGTTAACTTAACTGTACTCTTTCTTTGCAAGATCTACAAAAGCACTAATTTTAAAAGCATTTTGATGTCTTAAAAAAACAAAACAAGTAGGCAGATAAAAAAAAAACCTAAGCTGTTATGATTAAGCAAGTTAAATTAGATTTACACATAAATAATCCAGAATTTATACTCCTTCAAAGCATTCTTCCCGAAAGCATAATAACTTTACAGCAATTGTCCTTAAAGTATAAAAGGAGTTGTGTTGTTACTCTTGGAAACATTAGCTTCTCTCCAACAAACTTAATCTTTTCCCAAAATCCATCGAGGCCATATAAATATTGCAATTGATTTTAAACAGTTGTTAAATGCGAACAGTGCTGAAAGACGAAGTGAAAAGCCCGCGTTTTCATTGTAAAACTTTTCCCTGGCTGGAAATATTTGCATACACTCGCGCAGAGTGAAGCGTGTACGCTGAAAACTTTTGGCTTTTGGGGCATTCTGGGTTCTCTTTTTGGCCCTCGGCTTTCTGCTTTCTGCTGGGCTATAAGTCAATAAGCGAGTGTTGAGCTGCAAAGCGGCGCAACTTTTGGCCGTTTGAAAAATGAACTCGGCAGTCAAGGCTGTTGGCCCGGCTTGCTGACTGTCGTCATAATTTGTCTGGCAAGTTTATTGCAGCGCATAAATCGGCGGGCATTGATGACAGGCAGCGGGGCTCCCACACTAAATCAATTATGATTAAAGCTCATTACACTTGCAACACACGATTTAAGATCCGCGGCAGCCACAAACTTGTGCGGAAATTGCATGGAAATCGTGGGTTTGGGCTCACTGGTTTTTGGGGTTGGATTGGGTTCGAGTTGGGGTCTCGGGGGATGTGGTTGCGCCCTGCAAGGACATTGATTTGCACTGGCATCGACTGGACTCGAGCACTTAGTAATGCATGAGCCATGCCACTAATTTCCAATGCCACACAAAAGGCAGCGGGGTGGTGTTGGACATTCGGTTTATAATTGAGAGAATAATTGGATGAGTGTCATGCGTTTTGGGGACAGTCCTCCTCCAGTCTTTAGAATATTGCACACAACAATTCAATGTCGAATTGTCGAACAGGAATGGAGTTCTAACGGGTCTTGAGTAAGTTAATATTAATATTCTAAGATACAATTTCCCTCTTCAATTTTTAGTTGAAACGGGCAAAAAAATTTATAAAGAAATGGTTTTTTTTTTTAATAAAAACAAAAGAGTTGACCATTTTATTAAATTTGTTGCACTTTTTAATAACTTTAGAGATTATATCAGAGTGCTCCCTTAAGGGGGGAGTACACTTTGATTTTTCAAAAAAATTTTTTTTTTTTTTTTGCTTAAAATGTTCCTTGAGATGTGTACTTTAATTTAGAAAAGACTCCAAGTCCGCCAGAATATTCCTTACCACTTTACGAAGCGATTTCCTAAAACATGTACCGTACATGTACATGCACAAGCACATCTTTAAACGCGTGTATCTCGAAACGGGTTTTTTCAAACTGGTGGGGAAAAAAACTCTAACCAGTTATCATCGAATTTGGATATCGCCTATGTTTTCTTGTTCAGAATTAAATTCTGCTTAGAAATATGAGGCCACATTTTCGATTTTGTCAAAAATGGATTTTTAATCCACGATTTTGTAAGCATTTTTAGGGTGAACAAGAAAGAACGCTATAGTCGGGTTTCCCGACTATAAGATTTGCGATACTCATTTTCCCTTTTAAAAAAAACAAAACGAAAAAAAACGATGGAGTCGCCACCTATGGGGCTAAAAAACAAAACGAAAAAAAACGATAGAGTCGCCACCTATGGGGCTACATTAACTACATATGTATAAGGCATAGCAAAATGTTCTATAACTTCTTTATTATTTATTAGAGCAGAAAATGGTTCGGAGTGTAGTAAGACAGTGCACATATCATTATATTTTTTTTTAAACCGTAACGATTGCATAAAAAATGAGGGCGCCACAGATTTTCGCGGTTTGTGGGCGGTAAAAGGGGCGTGGTCAAGTTTTGAAACAAACTTGATCTGCGCTTTGTTTCTAGAAGTCTGTGCCCAAAATTTGGTGGTTCTAGCTCTTATAGTTCCCGAGATCTCGACGTTTGTACGGACGGACGGACGGACGGACAGACGGACAGACGGACAGACAGACATTTGATCGTTTACAGTATTTGCTTACTCTTCGAGTATCGCAAATAAAAATGAACTTTTTTTTCAAAGGCCACAACTTTTAAAAAAAATTTTTATTAAAAATCGGAACTCGTATTTCTAACCCAAATTTCATTACTAATCAGGATTTTGTTCCATTTATGTTCCGGGATCACATGGGAAGGAGCATTTTTCCCCACCGTTTTCCGACTTCCGCGCGAGGACGCCCCACGCGACCTGGTGCTCCGGCCACATGGAGACGCCAATCGAGTTAAAAAAAAAAAAAAATTGTAGTTCGAAGGATGAGTAATAAATGGGTTATAACATATTTGCCCTCCCTGAGTGTTTTATTTAAAAAAATAAAAAAACTTTTTTTTTGGTTAAAGTTCCCCCTTAAGAAACGATTTAAATAAAAAAAATTCTATTTTTACTAAACACAAAAAAAAACCAGAACCCATTTTGCAAAAAAAATATATTAACTATTGCACATTTAACTTAGACCCATAAGTCAATACAAAAGCCTCTTTTAAGTTGCTGGTACACATTTTCACCCTTCTTTAATCTCAGAGTATTTTCATGCAAATTCTGAAATAAAGCTAAGAGAATTTCCTTATCTGACATCTACCGCACGAAACAAAACAAATTGCGGGGCCAAAAGCTGAGGGAAAGATAAAAGTCTATCGAAGTTAATGACAGCGTCAGCTTTCTTTAGAATCAACTTACTTTGCCCGACTGCCAAGTGCGTGGTGTAAGAAATGGAACATTCTGTATTATTTAGCTTGCGTTTATTTCTCATTCAATATTTGCTTTGTGTGTTGAAAGACAAACTCTCACACACACGCACACGCACGCATACGCTGACATGGCACAAGGATATACGTTTACATGCGTGTGAGTGTTTCGCTTCATATAGCGACCATCTTACTCTGTATATAAATGCCTACTTATAACGATATTTAATTTCAAAGCACGCACGCAACGGACGAGCCTGCAATATTGAATATTGGAGCGACTTCTACGGATACTCACTCAAGAGGCAGGGGCGCAGTTGAGAAGGGAAATAGGGAGGGATTTTATTATAGCTATGTATAACTTTAAGATTACTACACACTTACTTGTCTACACCTTAGGAAAACTAAAATTTATTATTTATTAAAATTATTAAACATATTATAAAAATAATATTTTATTAAAAATATTAAAACCCATAACATTATATATATGATTTAAATTGTTGATGTTGCTTTTCAATCAGAAATTAATTTATGGTTTATTTTGATTAAATGGTATCTTAAAAAATAATTTAGCTTTCTGTAATAATAAGTTAGATGGTAAAGGGTAGTTTTACGTTACTTTAAGTCACTTTAATACAAACCAATGAATTAAACCCTCACCTAACCCTTTTAAAGTAATCCATCCTGGAGTAAATCCTCGCCCAGCGCAACCTTAACTAACCAAACACTGCAAATGAGAGGAGCCAAACAGCGATAGACGTTCATCAGCCAATGAATGCGAAATCAATGTGGAGCCCCCTGGAAGCTGCGCCCCTGGCAAGCATACCAAATACCCACGCACACATTCCCATACAGCGAGCGGGCCATTTGCACCTACACGATCCTGCTTATTTAGTGGCCATGGCCCATGTGCTACACAGGGCCTGGTTGTGTGTGTGGGCTTTGGGCCTGGTCCGCTTTGTTTGCTCATCGCCACAGACAGTCAATTTATTTGCAGCACATGCAGCAGCAGCGGCAGCGGCATCCGAAAATGGCGTCTTTGCACCTTCTAATCCTGAGCTGGTTTACGTTTTCGGCCCCGAACCCCATGTTTTTCGAGGGCCTCGGGGGGGAGCTGCGCATAAATCTCGCACGCACAACATAATTATCCGGGCAACAAACGCTGAATGGCCGTGCGAATGAATGGACGGACCTTTTGGGCCCCCGTCCGAGTGAGTAAGTTAGTGGTGCCCAGTGGCTGCGACTACTTAGTGGCCAGTCCATGCTGCTAATGCCACATTTAAGCCCAAAGCAACCGGCAGTGAAGGCTTAAAGATGGGCACAACTAGGCTGCAGTCAAACTAGATTCCTTCCTCCTCCAAAGGTAGGTTGGTCTGCTCCTTAAACGGGCTGCTAAGTAAGTCCACCGTATTCTGATTGATATAAGCCTATCGTAAGCCTTATGATTCCTCTTCTTCTGGGTAGAAATGTTCGATAGCTTTGAACTATTTCCAATCGTTGTAGTAAAGACTAAGGTGTTTAGAAGTATTACTTAAAACTATGTTCGTTTATTGTATTCAAATATTCCCCTTTTTTTAAATACTTAATAAATAAGTTAGACTTTTCAAGTATTGTTTGCCCAAAAATGTCTGAGAAAATGGAGTTGACATTGCCCCAGGACCTTGTACTCCCTGGCACATTCATACTTAATTAACATAAAAATGGAAGCTTCAAACAGGGCAACGAAAAAGTTCACACGAATATGGCGGCTTAAAACGGATTGTCGAAAGAGAGAGTTTAATGCGGTTTTTTCATTATTATTATTATTATGTGTATGGCATTGTAAAGTTTTTTTTTTTTTGCATTGTTGGTTAAGCCTTTACTCTACTTAAAGTTATTAGAGCATAAAATCACATAAACGCAAATGAAGTAAGTTTCATGCCCGCGCTATGCTTAAAAGCGTGCAAAAAGCAGGCAAACAACTGTGTAAAGTACAGTAGCAACAACTACAACTAGAACTAACAACTGTTAACAACACAAAATAAAAAACAAAAAACCCATTAGTAGCGAGTAACGACCTAAGAATACTCAGTTTGTAGCATACATATTTGGGGTCGCAGTAGATTTTATGAATTTATGAGGAGAAAATAAAGTTTCCCCTGCTATTATATTATTTTTAATAATTGAAATGCAATTGTCTAGAAGATATTTTCTCCCTCAAAGCTTAAGATCTGAGTACACAGTTCATAGTTCAATATACCCTCAAGTCTTAAGAGTACCAGGTATTACAAGTGGGGATTCCGAGAGGAGGAACAATGGGAAATGCGCGCAAGGTGCAGGAGAGAGGCTTGGAAGAGAGAGTTTTTGCCATTGCCAAAGCAAATATGCAAATTGTTGATTACAAACTTTTGTTGCTGCAGCTTCGCTGCCCCGCCCCGCCCTCCTCTCGCTTTGCCCCGCCCTCCGGTCCCTTTGGTTATATAAATATTTAAGTATCTGCGCATTGTTACTGCCGTTGTTCTCTTCCCCGGTCGGCATTGAGAATTGTCTAAATTAGACTTTTGAGTATTTTGCATATTTAATTGAAATTGCATTTCTTAAATAACTCACTGTCATTTGCACAGCATGTGCCGTTCATTTGTGCATTTAACTACAGTTTGTTTCCCTCTGAACGTCGCTGCTGCTGCTGCTGCTGCGTGTATTTGTTTAGTTTTATAAGAGTTTATTCAAGTGCATGTCTTACCCAATGCTTTGTTTATTTACTTTTACCCAGAACAAAACGGAAACTACAACAGCACCAGCACAACAGAAAAAAATCCGAAACTCATTTGCAATTTGTTTAATCAACACTCGACGCACAAGCAGCTGCTACACCCACACAAACAATCTCTCTCACACACACACACATACATAACCCCAAGCAAACATTACACATACGCCACGTGTGCCCAAAACGATGGAGGAGCAGGATGTAGACCCCTAGAAAACTTTCCGCTTGCCAGCAAAGTCAAATAAACATGCTAATTAAAAGGCGTCCAAATAAGAGAAGTAAGAAGAGCACAACTCAAGAGTGATAGCGGGCAAATGCGAAAATGCTTGACCCAATTTAATTGAACATCTACTAAAAGGACTCGAATCTTAGTCAATAGAGCGCAGGTATTAGCAGTTAAAAGGTGGAGGAATCTGTATTTAAATATTGATCAATTTAAATATAAAATTTGTTCAAAAATTGGCAAGGGAATTAAACATACTAAAAAAGCAAAAAGTTTGTGTTTACAGAATTTTTTAAGTTTAAATAATTTTGAGTGACTATTTCTCAACCTAAAATTAAATTACTAAAAATAATAAAGACTTAGGTACCTACTCTTAATTGGATTTAAGAAAACCGACAAATGCAGTTAGTTTCTTATTTCTAAGCTCGACTTTCGTTTTCATTTTCGTTCCAATTTCAGTTTGATGGCTATCTGAGTGCGGCTAATGAAGGCCATTAATCTGCTGAGGTAGCTGCAATGTCCCACAGCTGGGTGTTTTGGGGATTTCTGTGCCGATTGAAATCGGATTAATAAATGAGCGTTGCGCTGAAAAATTCAATTAGACAGGGTCTGCAAGGAGCAGCAGCAGCTGAAGCAGGCAATCGTGTCCTGGCTTAACTACCTGTAATTTTTCTACCTTTAATACAATTATTCGGGCAGGACACGACTGGCCCCTTAATGGGCAACGGAAGTCGCAGCTGCAACGGATCATTTTTAAGGCTGACATTTTGTGGTTTACTGTGCGGCAGCTGCAGCTCCGGCAGAAGGCTGTGGCCCATCTGATTTATGTCTGCAGTCGTTCAATTGGCAATGACAAACTTGGCAACGATTCCCGGAGAAATCAATGAAACGGCAAACGAAGAACAGTCCACAAACATTTAAGGTATCAGGGGCTCAGCTATTCAGACTTGAGTTTTTGGACGTCATTTCTGAGACAAAGTCGTGCTTCTGGAGTTTTAAACAAGTTGACAAGCAATTTCAAAATTTGTATATTTTGAAATATTTATTTTTGCCAACTACTAAAGTTAAACAAAAACATTTCAAAGCGTTTATTATTAAACTTAATGTGTTGGGTATACATATACGTGGTATTTATAGGAAGTACACTAAACATAAGTCATTTTATTTAATTAGAGTGGGATGAGCAAAAATAAGATTTATCTATGCGCAAATCCGTGACTTTTCTGATGATATTTTTACGTTCATAGCTCAAGTGAAAGTAAATCTTACGCTGCTTGATTATTTATTTCAAAATACAGACCACGCTTAATCTCTGACTGTTATAAATGACACATGTGTATAAGAATTAAAATCTGTCCACCCGCTCGGGCCAAACTTATCGTTTATTCTGGCTTTTAATTAAAATTTAAAAAACCAATTACAACTGCGACAAGATTTAATAACAGCAGTAGCAGCAGCATGGCAGGGTGCGAAAAAACGGGTTGAAATTACATAAATTTTGCAGAAAATATGAAGCAGCACAGAAAAAAAAAGTGAAAAGAGTGTCAGAGCTGAAGGTTGGGGGGCCGAGAGGGAGGAGGAAGGGAATATAGGAGCCAGATAGCGACAAGGAGACACGAAATGGACATGGTTTCACGTTCACGGAAGGGGAAAAGGACAAGTCCAGCACACACACACACACACTCGCATATGTATGAAGGATGAAATTTTTGCGGTTACGCACACTCTCGCCAAAACATGCACATCAATGTCAGCGAGAGAGCTGAATAGGAAATGGTTCCTGGGGATGCCAAGATTGGGCTGTGGACGCTTCTAGGGCCCGCTTGTCAGATGTTGGCACCAGTTTGAGCTTTTCGTTTTGGCGTTTCCCTGCAGTCACTCGACTGATTTAAAATGTTACCGTTATTTATACACGTAGACCAGGCTATATAAACAGCGGGAACAGGAACAGCAGGACCACCTTCTCTTCCTCTTGCTTTTCATCCCCCCAAGAGCATGGGAAGCGCGTATATTTCTCCTTTTTCCCCCATTTTTCATCGTTTACTGTGCGAGTGTGTGTGTGTGTGTGTGGGTTTCGTGTGTGCTTGTATGGGTGTGTAGCTGCAGGTCGACAGCATCCTGCAAGTGAGTGACTTGCGACTCGGGCGTAAAAGCAGCAGGGCAGCAAATAGAACGGAGGAGCTGTAACAACACCTCGCATCCTTGGCTGTTGCTGTTCGCTGTCAAAAGAGATTTTTTCAAATTAACTTTTCATATATTTATGTACGCTTAAATTCGGAGCTCAACTTCCATCTTCCCAAAACTCACACACATACGTTGCACAACATTTAGGTACGGTGGACTATTGAAGAGGAGAAATGATGAATATAAACAATACCTTTATACCCAATTCACATTTATTTATTTTCTTGTTAAGTCTTAAAGTATTTTTTATCATAGACAGATAAGTGTTTTGATATTTTACTATAGGTACCCATATCATTTTAGAACTCACTCTTACCTGTACTCTTTACTTTTTGGCTTCTGACTGAATACGTCATAAATGTTTCAGCTGGGAAGAAAAAATACAAGAAAAAATAATAAAAACATAAGAGCAAAGTCAAACAAATTGTAATTTTGCATATACTGCTGATGCCGTATGCAAAGGGTAGGGAATTCCCCATTATAACTGAAAATATTCCTGCTTTAAATAGTAAGCATCACGGTTCCTGTATCCGCTACTGTTTTGAGTGTCTTTAATTTTTCAAAAGGTGAACAAAATTTTGACTTTAAATATTGTATGTTGCTCCCAAAGTTGTCTAAGCACAAAAAGTGAAATACAGTTGCATAAAAACAAACGTACCTCTTTGTCAATTATTTCGAAAACATAACCAAGAATTGTTATTAAGTTTAATTATTTGTAGTTCCAAAGATCTACATTTTCAATTTAAGTTGTGTAATAAAAAAAATACAATTTATTGGTCAGCTAACGGCAAGCACCTTGAAGTTTTTTATTTTATAAGTATTTGTATTTATTTATTAGTATTTTTATTTCCTTTTGTATCATCTAAATTTTACACACGTACTGTAGATAACCTTGACAAGGACATTCAATGGGTCACATCGCGTTACACCTCATTTGATATAAATACAAAATTATTAAGAAAATTAAAAAAGGAAAACGAGGGGACAAAAACATTAACGAAGTAGCGGAAAAATAAGTGAGGTTATAAATAGAGAAAAAGACCTTACAGCTCATTGGGCCTTTGGCCACTGTCTTTGCGGAGTCCATTAACTTTATTAAGGATCTTTAATTAGTTACCTCCCGACTGTCCCAGTTCGTACTTTTCATTAATTACCGAGGCGACCTGCGACCCCCTCTAAGCCCCGAGATGAGCCTTAATGAGTCGAGCCAAGGCAACCACTTAAAGACACATCTTACCTTTTGATGGCCGCCTGCGGCCAAATAAATTACAAACAGTGACAACAATGGGGAATGGGGAAGGTTGAGGGGCTGACTGGCACTCAAGAGTTTTGATTGAACCTTTGCATCCCAAGTTTTGACGCTAATCTTTGATTGGAGGGGGCGACGGCGAGCAGGAGCTGACACTTCATTATGTGATTTTAATATGAATATACATACAACAATGGGCCCAATGGAGGGTAGTTTTTGCCCAGCGATAGAATCTCATTTGGACCCCGAAACGTTTGATCTTAATTAGTGTACTTGAACGTTCTTGCCTTCTCTCTGTGCTCCGCCTTCCAGTTCGAGTGTCGGCTTTGCATCAGCGAAAATGACAAAATGTCGCAAATCACTTGGGTTGGGAAATGGAACGGGAGGTCCATGATTGGCATCGTTTTCCTCCCGATTTCGCTTGGCCTTTGCCTTTTGTTTAAGCGGATTTCATTCGCATATTAATTGAAGTTTACACAGCAGCAAAAAGTAGCCGAACACTAATTAAACCCAGTTTCACACTGTGAAAAAAATATAAGCCACATTTTCAAAACAAACATATTTAACTTAAAAACTGTTGTTTTGAAAAGGCAAAACAAGTTTTATTTTAGAAAAACCAAAAAATTAACACAATTTTCTGGACAAAATCTGTAAAACATAGGCATAACTGTGAAGAAATGGTTTCCCTCAAATGAAAACAAAAAACTTAAACAATTAAAAAAAAACATATTTGTAGCCAGAAAAATAAAAACAGCACATCCGCTTTAAACTAAATTTAAAATAAAGAAGGCTTGCTGAAACAAAAGGTTGAAATGCTACCTACATATGCTTATAAATCTATATATTTTATATATAATTGCAGGTAGAAAAACATCCTTAATTTTCCCAGTGCATTGACAGTAAAATTACCTAATAGATGGGTGTGGGGTCATTGAGTTGCGCGTCAAAATGTCAAGCATGCTGGAGAGCTTAGTGTGGGTAAATATTTTTCAATTAAAATCGCTGCCAGGCTATTTGCTCAGCACTTTAGCGACACGCATAAAAATTTAGTGGACTCATAGTCGAAGGTATTTCGATGGATCAAAAGGGAGGAGGTTTGGCGAAATTTCGTTGCGACATTTTGGAGAAGAAATGAATGAGAGTTCATTTGAGCTTTCAATGAAGGTAATAAGAGAATCCTAAAATTTTTTAATTATATCTAGAAAATCTCTGATTAGGCTATTAAAAGAAAATGAAGTGTAAATTTCATTTGGTAATAAAAAGAAAATAGACTTTTTAATTAAAATGTATTACTAGTTAATTTTAACATAGACCAACAATACATAAAAATCTTCAAATTCGCTCACAGGGACACATTTAAGTAACAACAAATAATCATATCTTCTGGGAACAAACTGTAGACCAAACTAAACTTTTCATAACTCATTTGCCAGTTGAGCGAGTTCAAGTGGCCTTTTCCCCCAGTGGAAACAATATCAAGCATACGCCGTGTTATCAGTGCTTTAAACATATTTCAGCCACACACTTAATTACCCGAAAAGCCAAGTCCGAAAAAGCTGCAAGTGTTGTGCCATATCTTCCGCAAAATGGGTAAGGACCCTGACCCCAGACCCCAGCCCCAGACTGCGGTGCTTAACTTTTTAACTGCACTAGCAAATGGAAACCTCGGTGGCAACAAGAACAACGATCAAGCAGCAAATGCCCTGCAAAGTGTCGATAATTACCTGTAAAAGTTTCAGCCAAACCATTAGCAGCATAATGAGGCCTGTCTAGCATAGATTTCCCAGTCGAAGCCAAGCAGCCGTTTCTATCGCAAATCCCTCTGTCCCTCACCTCAAATGAAACAAAAACAAAAAGCAATGCGAGTTGAAGAGGGGGCAAATACACAAAAAAAAATACCAAAACACAACTAAAACTTTCACCCATTTGAACTTGGGGCCCGGTGAGGGGGCGGCAACCGGAGAAAAGCAGGAGCCAGAGTAAAAATAATGGCAACAGCCACACTTGACTGGCGTTGAGTGGTTCATAATTAAAGGGGAAAACCCCAAAAAAGCCTTGAACTCATTCAACTGGCTGTGGCTGCATTGCGTGCAGCTTGGCCCCAAAGTTGGCCAAGTTGCCCAGGCCGCACAATTGTTGCACGCACACAGGCCGACCACAGTCAAGTGGAGTGGAAAAATGCCTATGGGCGTGTCCCCACTCGAAGGCCAACTGCACTCGAAATATAGTGTGAGAAATCTTCAAAAAGGTTTATAATATTTTCTTAAGAGAGAAAAATACATAACTATATTCTAGGAGAAGTAAGATATTTCTAACACCTATAAAGTGAAAACATTGAGACATACTTTTTGAGGATCTGAAATCAAAAGCCATGATCTCGGACACGTACTCGTATAATGCAATTTTAATTCTGATGTCCTTTTTTTACGAAGGTTTTCACTGAGTAGTTTAAAACAAACATTTTTTATTATCATTTAAAAAACTCCTCTTAAGTTTGATGCCTTGTTAAAACTGTTTAAACTAAAAAGTAGAAAAAGTAGTGTTAATATTAGTTAGGATTGGGTAAAACGGATTCATACAAACCAAAAACATTTAAGTTCATAAAATCATAAACCGTAAAGTTGAAATCCCAACACATTTATAAATAAAATTGACAAGAAAAACTTTGTATATTCTTCAAGTGTAATATTTTGTTAGATTGCATATGCATATGAGTATAGACACACAACTCAACACATGTTATTATTTTTCCTGAGGCCTGGCCAAGTTTTCCTAGGCTCTAATTACCATCTTTGACTTGAAGTTGGCGTGGCCGAAGCAACTTTCTGCCTGGGTTAATTTCTTAATACTGCACTTGATTGCTGTTGACTACTTTTGACTGAAATTTGAGTGCAGAATGATTCTGAGGCGTTAGTGAACGTGAAATATTAAAGAGAATAACTTCTGATTAACCTTTTAGTTCAAGGAGTAATTGAGTTGAAATTAAGAAACGAAATTTCAGTAAGTTATATCACTTAAGTTACAGATTAATTAATTATTTTCTTATTTGTTAACTTAATATATGGTTGATTTTATACATTTAAATTTTAAAGCTATATGTCATAAGGACTAAAAGATAAATTGATTTAAATCAGTTTATCTTCATTATGGGTCTGTTAGCTGAATTTACTTTTATCTGTTTCCCCAAAATATTTATCAAGACAAAAGAAACTAACGTAAGATCATTTTCCCCCGTCTTCCTTCTTCTTGCCCTAGGTATCTTTTTTGGAGTCCTTGGCATCCTTCTTGGTATCCTTTTTCGGCGGCACTTTCTGGCCTTTTTTCGTGGGTTTAGTGAGGTCCACCACCTCCTTCTTGGGCTTTTCGGCAACGTTCATGGCCAGCAAACCAGCAGCCAGGGCGATGGATAGGGCAACAGCCACATAGCCAGTGGCATAGATCTCCGGAATCGTGAGGAACTTGTTTAGGTACCAGATCAAGTGTCGGGTGCCGGCGACTGTGTGATAGGCAAATGGTAGTACCACCATCACCTTGGCCGTCGTCAGAAGACCGTGACAGTCGCATGTCTCTGCCTTCTTCACAAATCCGTCCATATCTCCCTGCATGCAGAGTCCCGCGATTCCGAGGGCCCAAACAAAGATGGCCAAGACGAAGCCGCTCATTCGCAGGCATATGGACAACAACGAAGTCAACTGCACCTTGTAGATGCTCAAGTGGGGCGACAACTCTCTTCCAAGTAGCATGTTGCGGTCATCGTAGTTCAAGTCGGGTGGCATACGAAAGGGTATGATTTTCAGGATGACGGGCGGCACCAGGACATTGCCCTCTGGCCCTATTGTCGTGGGTCCACTAGACTTCACATCCTTTGATTCCTTGGTGGCCAGGAAGCGTGCCCCAATCGTCCGTGTCAGCGGTTTCTGAATGAGCAGCTGCCTCAAGAGCGGACTGCTTCGATTCAGAGTTCGTGGTAACTGGCGACTGCGGGTCATAGAAAACGTGGAAAGACATTGGAATGACTATCTTTCTATTATCGTTGGCTTACTCACCATGCGTACATTTTGAATAACAAAATTTACTGTGTGGTTCCATAAAATAATAGTGTTTGAGAGGATCCTGTGTCACTTGCTTTAGTAGATGAAAAGCCAATGTGACAGATCAAGAAAATATTTTCCAAAATGCTTTCCCAAATTGTAAACAAATATTTTTCAGGTTTGATTACGCTAGGAATTAATTTTATAAATTGCAAAAATTCTTCAATTTTTTCTTATCACAAAAGTTATAATAATGAGAAATAAAAGAATTTAAAAAACATAATATAATATAAAGAAGTAAGTAAAGTTTTATTGTTGTGATTGGTAACCTTAATTGCAAAATGAGCTTCCCATCTCTTTGAAACGAGTTTTTCGCAATTTGGTTTGGCTACAAATATGCACGTGTGCATATTTTTGCTGAAGTCCCTTATACATCGGTGGACCCATAGGAAATTAGATTGACACTGTAATGCTATTACCTGAGCAAGATTTCGAGGACCACATCAAGACCCTGTGCATATGCCATATATTTATGCGACGATTGGATGAGCTACAATTTGATTTGCCAATGGCCAGGCTGCTTTATTGGATTTCTTTGAATTTACCTTCCTCCTGCCGTTAATCTACCGCTGGTTATTTTCCTTTTGCACAGCTTCACTCTCTGCCAATTAAAGTGAGGAGGGGAAGAGCCCTAAAAGCATTCCTTCAACCACTGAAATTTCATTTGCAGCTCTTTGCAATCATTTGCCTAAATAAATACGCCGCACACAACAAAGAAATTTTATACACACTCTCGAAATCATTTCAATTTAATAAAATTCATTTGAGCTTTTCGTGGCTGCGGTTTTCTTTGCTGGCTTGACACATTTCATTTTCGTTTTCTCCTTTGCTCGCACGAATTTGTGCGGCGGGAAAGCTGGGAAAACTTCACGCTCAATTAGCATCTGTTATCGTTGCTTTCATACCAAACCGAAATTTATTCTTTGCCACACATCAAAGACATGCACTCAGTCACTCTTTCGACCATCGATCAATCAATCAATCATTTGCTGAGAAAACATTTCATAAATCAAACGCATAAACAAACGAAAGAGTCTATACATCAGCAAAGCACACAAAAACACTTGACACACTAATAAAATTAAAAATAACCGAATCAGTAGGATTGAAAAATGAATTAAGGCTTAAAAGGAGCCGAACAAAGTTGGCCTTGGCCAGTGCCTGGAAAAGTTTCCATACCGTTTCAAGTGGGTGGAAAAGTTGGCATGAAGGAGTCATTATGCCTATATGAGTATGCTTAATATAATGATAAGGTGCAGGCGACAAAAATGTCCTGCAAATAGATTTTGGTAATGGTCTAGTATAGCTACACAAAATAGCAAATTAATTATATTTAATGGACCTGCGATAACTTGATTTAAAATTTCAACGTTAATTCCCATTAACATCAAAACGGTTTTTTAAGCACTTGCTATAAAAAAACAAAATAAAATTTCTGTTTTTATAGTGATTTTGTGCAGGAATTAATTCTTAGATGCGCATATGGTCAACACCAAAAAAACCCTCACAAATATTTATACTAACACCTTGCTTTTGGGTAATTAAATGGAAAGACTAAAAAAAAAGACGTTGAACAGCGTAAAAAAACTTAATTAAATTAAATTACAATTTTTCAATTCCATTCAATACGTGCATAAAAATCCTTTAATTTTTAAAATTTTAGGATCAAAATATTATTTAATAAAAATGTTCAATGTACATATACATATACCTAAAAAAATATTACAAAATATTTTCGTCTGACTTTATTTGAAGATATTATAAATAAGTTGGGTGTACTTTCTATACAAGTGAATGAAAAAATGTTTTCAGCTGAAAGGCAAAATCGTAAAAGCAGGGCTTTCTCCACCCTGGCCCTTTATCTGCACCTCTCCTGCCTTCTCTCCCCTTTCGCGCGCACACAGACAAGGAAGTCGGGCGATTGCTTTTGCCTTTCAAGGAACTCAATATGCGTATCCGTGTTTAATTAAGGTTCGAGTTCGCTTCAGTGTGTGAGTGCTTGTGCTGGTGTGTGCGTCTGAGTCTCAGGCATATGAATAAATGTATGAGCGCATGCATTTAATTTAATTTTCATTTCAATTGATTCGATGACTTTACGTTTCATTTCACGTCTCGATGCGATTTCAATTACAACACTCCTCAACTCTCGCACACCGACACACAAAGGAAAAGCTTTCTCCTATGAGCGAGTAGATGCGAACGTGTGTGGGTGTGCGGCAAGTTGAGGCTCAAACAGTTGATGGATTCGCATATTTATTAACATCTCGTGAAATCTCAACCAAGGACAGAAAACAAGAAAGCAACGGTGTCCCTCGAAAACTCAGGCTTCTTTATATTTCAGCTATCCTAGATGGGAGTGTGAAAAACTGCATTAAATATAAGTAATGTAAACCACCATTAAACTTAAAAACTATGTTTTCGGGTAGCATTTATCATTCAGCATCCATCAAATTTTCTTTATTATGTCTTATTAAAAAAATATATATATATAAAAAGCCACTAAAACCATAAACCTTATAGGCTAAAATATAATATTTATGATAAAAAAAAAATGTTAAATTAAGTAACCCAATTTGTGTTTATTTTCCTTACTTTTATGCTTATTTATATTTATCTTGTTTAGTTAGTTTATCTTATTAGTTAACGTGCTAGTCACGTTAGCTTTTTTTACTTCAAAATAACAATATTTTTTCAGAACTTTTGAGAAATTACACAAAAGAGAGAAAAATTATAAAAATGTAGTAAAATTACCCAATGCTTGCATATGACTCATAAGTTCTTAAATTCTGTAACTCACAGTATTTCCAATTATAACATATATGATTTTTCTGTCCTCTCACTTTCTGCAAACTTCCTTCTCATACTTTCTACTGAAATTTGTTTTTTTTTAAATACCTTGAACATCTTTACTCTACCCCTGACCACTGCTCACTGCAACCTAGATGGCCATGGGTTCACACATAGTCAGGCTTAAAAGTTTACCATACAACTTTTTCGAGTTAAGCCGAAAGCTGAGAGCTGGAAGTACAAGCCAGCCGCAAAGCTAAGCACCTGCCTCCTCTCTCACATCATATCCTTTTGCCCAATAAGGCTGCTGCCATTTGGCACTGCATACTTTCAGGCTGACTTTTAAGGTTGGTGTGATTGTGAAGCATTTTTTGTTGCACATTGTTTTTGTTGCAAGGCTGCGACGTGATTTTCTTTCCACATTTGGCAGCCTAAGCTTTGGTTTTGGAACGGCTGCAACACAAAGCCATTTTTTGTCCGCCTTCAGTTTGATTTTCCCTTTCTCCTTGCCGTTTTTCTGGCTCAGTGACTGCTCTTTTTGTAACAAATGCAACGGAAAACCTACTTCCTTTGTGGATATGAGTAGGAAAACGCTTGTTAGCTCCGCATTTCCCACAATCTCATGTGAGTGTGTGTGTGAGTGTGGGTGCGGAGCCTTGAACTTGTTGCAATGGATACGAAAACTGTTAGTTTAACCCCTGTTCTCTTTTTGTAGCTTCTAACAAGGCTAATTTCATTAGAGCTTCTGAAAAGGACACAAACTGGCTCGTAAATGAGCTCAAGGACAGATCGTGGCTAACATTCAACGTTTCCTATAAAATGACAATTACATTTTCAACAGCAGAGCACAAAAAAAATAAAAGCAATATCGAAGTGAAAGCTAACTTTTAATTGCGCATACGACAGGTGTGACACGGCCAACGCAGCTCAAGTTGTGTGTGAGTTTTGGCGAAACTTTCTCCAACGTTTCCATCCCAATTAGTGGGCCACAGAAAGCACATAAAAAACATTTGCAATTGACATGCTTTTTGACAAACGTCTCTTGACTAATTATAAACACTTAGTTTACAGATCTGAAAGCCGATTTTTAAAGTATTAAGTATTACAGTACTTTTAATATTAAACCACAATTTTTATTAATAAACGAGGTTCAAGCAAAGTGTAGACTAAAAATAATGTTAATGAATGATTTTAAACTCTTTTTTTTTTTTTTTGTTTTTTTAAAGAATTAAAATCTAAGTTGCTGACTCTATAGGTATTAATAAACATTTACTTTGAAACAGGATAATTTTCAGAAAAGTTACCAAGCTTAAATGAAATGTATTCCAATATAAAGTGTAATGCTATCTTAACTTGAATGTGAACCTCAATCGGCACCTTGCTAAGCGAGTTTCTTTTGCGGTCTGTGGCTTGTCTTGGTTGTCAGTTTGTAAAATTGAATTCTTGCCGGTTTGTTTGGCTTTTGAGAGATTTATAACATGGCCAAAGGGGCTGAAGGGAAGTGGGGCAAGTCGAATGGCAATGGCCGCGTATCGATAAGCACAATGGCCGGCCGAGTGTGTGTCTGTGACAGTTTGACACACACACACTTACACACTCACACACATACATACCAACACCCATCGGCGGCGACAAACTTTTTAATCAAATTTTTTAACGCATTTTCTTTGACTTCTCTTTGCCTCTGCCGCTCTCCGTGACTGCTGTTGCATATGCATGCTCAATTGTGTTTGTATTGGCAAAGGACATGCTTTGTGATTTATACACACATCACACAAACGCACAACAAAGAGGATGCTGGGAATTGGGCGAAGGGGTGGGTGACTGGCTGCCTGTGAGCAAACAACAGCTTTTTTTGATTTATGAGCGCTTTGGGTGCCGCCATCGTCAACGACATACACACAAAAAATATAAAGAACCAACCAAAACAACAACCAAAACAGCAAAGAATCGACAGCTGAATATATTGGAGGCAAACTTTTCGTATAAGTTCAAACGCTCAAGTTAATAAAAATGAAAAAACAGAACGTTCACAAATTAAGGATCTGCGCAAAGTCATTTTTAAAACGACTATAGGGACACTCTTAAAGTGTGTGTAAAAAATCAGTAAAAACAAATAGGTTGTGCATTTTTAATAATAATTTATTAAATAGTAATATAACCTGATAATAACATTGGACAAACAAATTTTATTTTTTCATGTAAGAAAACAAAGTTAAGAACCTGTTTAACTGTTTTTTTTATTTTAATACTTTTACAACAATTAAGTATTGCATCCGCCACTGCTGTCATCTATTTAAATCTTAGATACTTTTATTCAAATCCATCTAGTATTTTCCCATTTATTATTAAAAATAAATTCTGAAAAAATTGGCCATCTATTTTAAAGCCGCATATCTTGGTTGTAACCACAATTTTACAGGATACTACCATGTCAGGTCAGGTCAGGTTTTTTATTTTATCATATTCCGTGTCTGGGCCAATCGCCTATCGTTTTTTATTAATCCCCACTGACAGCAGCAAAATGTTATTTATAAATACGAAGCACATGAATTTTAATTAAGCGCAGCCCGCAATTGCTTTGCCCACCCGACTCTGGTTTGGTTCGGTTCTGGATCGGTGGTTCGGTTTTGTGTGTGGCTTGATCCTGGACTCAGCCAGGACCATTGTCCATATGAAATTTTGATTGATGACTCCCCGAACAGCAGGGATGTCCCACCACCCCCTTCTCCCCAACTAACTATCGATTGTCGCTGTCATAAAAAGTGAGGGGCCAAGAGCGCAGCGCACATATATGCATAAAGAGAGACTGAGTATGCAATGCCGAAGCTTATGCAAATCAAGACATGCCGCACACATCACTTTGTTTTACCAGCCGCCCCACGCTCCGTCACTCCCCCTTTTTTTCACCACCGCCCACCGGCGAGTGCAGGAGCTTGTCAAAACTTGGTTTCCCGTTTTTGTTAAGAATCTGCTGTAAAAAACGGGACAGGAATTAAAATTCGTAGAGCGAACCATCGAATACACTTAAAATTGATTTTCCTGCACTGCATCAAAGCATTAAAAAAAAATTAATTCTTTTATATTTTATTTTATATAAAAACACACAAGCACATACACAAAATGGTTGTTTTGTTTTAAAAGAGAACTCCAGCCTAATTAATTTTTTTTTTTTATGGACAACGAAAGTTCTTTAAATATAAAAACTTTGAACCGTGGAAAAAATTTAAAAGAAAAAAATTGTATGAATATGAACATTTTATTATTACGATTTATAAAATAGGTTTCCATGGGAATTTGAATAATCCGATTTAATTAAAAGTAAAAAACAAGTTCAAGTTATGTTTGTTACATGCTTGTGGCAAGTAAAAATATATTTCAATTGCATTGCAAGTAGTAAATCCTTTTAATATGGTTTATGATTTAAAAACAATAAGAAATTTTATTTAGTATATTTAACACAGGTAAACATTAAGTTAAAAGTTTAAGTAAAAGAAAACGTTATTATGTAATCACTGCTTCCATTTAAAACTACTTTTTATAACACGTTAGTGGTAATTACTTTTATTTTTTTTTAGAAAGAGGTAGAAAACGTATTCTGAAATAGATCGACTCTGATGAAAGAGTATCGAATAGGAACCCGAAAAAGCTCGACACTGCATATTGTTTCCTGTTGTTTGGCAGCCCAAAAAGCAGGATCCTGGGGCAAAAGTCGTGGTGGGAATGGAATTTCACTGGCGCTGGAGCAACACTTGCCCGAGTTGATTTTTGCATATTCCTGATAGCGTTGGCATTAGTCTCCAGTGAACTGGCACATAAAAGCACAGTTATGGACTGATTGTCGGGCCCGCTATCCGACGTACGTGTAAATTGGCAGTCGTCTTCCCTGAGCTGTCCTGACCCCCCAAGCCCCCCATTTACCCCCCACCCAACGCCCAGTGATCCTGTCTATTGCAGGCAGCAAGTGTTAGTATTTCAAACTTTTGTTCAATAAGATTTATACGAGTGACAGTTGGGGGGGGGGGGAAGCGACACCCTGCACAGTGCGGGAAAAAAACAAGTTTTGATTTTCGATTCTTTACGTTTTTCTGGAATGCCTCGCTGCCTCCCCTTTTTTTATCTTTGTTTTTTTTTTTTTGGCGTTTGTTTTTTCTTTTTTTACCGCTTAACTGCTCGACGTTTGGAATCCTAGTTGGGCCGCTGCAAAAAGGGCCCGCGGAATCGTTGCATTTTTGACTAACATTTCTATCGCTTTAGTGTGCTTCAAATTGGAAACGATGTAACTGTCTTTCAAAATTGTTGAAAATTTTGTTTTAAAAATCTGCATTGCACCTAATTTATTGTTCAGGGTGTAAATAATTAACTACCCTTTGATTGTTGTATTTTAAAATTTATCAAGCAGTCTTTGACAAGCAGCGGAACCCAATGACAAAAGTTGGAAAGTTCTTCAAACAATGAAGTATAATTCGAGACATTATTTATGTTTATGTTTAACCTATGAGATAGTCAATGATATTATGGTTGTTCCTTTAACAGAGTTCAACATACTTAATTTGTTTTGATTATTGTAATGCAGAACTATAGAGGAAAATTAGTTTGAAAATATCTTTTACCCAAATGTTATGGAAAAGTATAAAAGTATTAACAGAATTGGTTTTAAGCTAATAAAATATATATATTGACATCATAGAGGTTAACTAAGGAAGTGGTGATGAAAAGATTCCCACTTCCCTAGAATATCAACAGACTCTCGGCAAACAAGCCGGGATAAGCGATTCTGAACTAGATACAATCCTCGGCAGTCACTGAAAAGATACGTAGATACTTGAGTAATCACGCACCGTTTTTATTGTTGGCTTAAGCGGCAGAGATGTTACTTTACCCAGTGGCATATTAACCACATCACGAGCCACTTGAAACCTCTGCCTCTCGCTGGAGCCTCTCCACCAGAGCACACAGATGGAAACAACAATGCAGGAGGGTAAGGACGTACCAGGACGGAAAAGCCAATACATAGAAATTCCTCGGCTAGGCGCTGCTATTGAAAGCACTCGAGCGCGAACTGTGAGTGCTCAAAGCGGCAGATCTGCAGGGGGATGTGGGGATGAGGATATTGAAGGAGCGGATCAGTGGGAATGTGGAAAAGTGGAAACGGGACTAACTGAAAGCGGTGAGCAAGTGCACACCTTGTCCGCATAGGTCTACAATAATTGCCTGCACTTTAAGTGCGCCATTAGTACTAAATTACAGACAGCCAAGCCAACCAAGCGGCAGCTAACGGCGCGGTCTAATTACGCGCTCACCTGCAGCTCTCCCCTTTTTCCACCCACTTTCACTACCCTAGAGAGCCACCCACTCACACCCATCGAAGCAGCAAATGTTGGAAAAAAAATAAAAAGAGTAAAGTGCGCTAATGGCAATTAGAAGTTTACCCGAGTGCAGTCAAAAATTTTGTAACGGCTGCAGCTGAAACTGGAAAATGGAAAATGGAACCCAAGCTGAAGCTGAAACTGGTGCTGCATTATTGAACATTTGGCTAATTGCCGTATAATTATTGCAGTTAAAAAATTTAGAGCACAGGCAGGCGTTGGAGTTGGTGCTGGTCCTGGTGTTGGCAATCCTTGACCGTAACCGAAACTCCATTGGGTCAGGTCATTGTTACACTTGACTATGCTTAATTACGTATACGCACCGTTCGCCCAGCAAAATTTCGAGCAAAAGCCACAAACATTTGCATTGCATTGGCCAAGACAGACAGTTAGAGCAGTTAAATGCACTGAAAGGGAAAAATACCTTCTAGAAACTATAAAAATAAATCTAATTCCTTTTAAGAGCATACCATTGCAATATCTTAAATCTTTGACTTCTTTTAATTCCACATAAATTGTACAAGCTCGCAAAAGGTATATTTTTTAAAATCCTTAAATTATTTAACCAATTTCCTTTAGTTTTTACACATTTTTAGGACTTTCTCGCAGTGTCCAGACGAGGTAATAGAGGTTGTGCTGCAGCAGCTGAGATGCATTGCCACATTATGCAGTTGCAGTTTCTGTTTAGCAGTTGCATTGGCTCCCATCTAATGCAAATATTATGGCAAAATCTCATAATTAAGATAAGCAACTCCGTTGAGTGGTTTTAATGAAAATCAAACAATTGCCAAATGCAACAATAACACTGACATAACCAGAGCGAGGGGGTTGCTTAAAAGCGATGCATTGCAACATTGAAAACCGTAGCCCCCATGTCGGCTGCGGTTATTATTTAATGAATACTCGGGCCGTGTTTGCTAATGATTGTTCAATGCGAAATCCTTTTCTATGGTTACCTGCAAATTAATTTACTCAGAGTTCGGCTGGGTTGCAGTCCGGTACCTTATCCTTGATCCCGATGTACGATTACAATGTGGGCCAGCTTACACAATTAAAGGGAGTTTAATCTGCCGTCCAATGCCATAGTAACAGAATATAGTTAAAGTTTAAATTGTAACTCTGCTTTTTTAGGGTGTAAAATTAACTAAATGTGAAAGACGCTAAAGAGCTAAAGACGTCCAATCCAACTACATTTAAATAATAGTAAATAAAAAAGATTTCTTATTTTATAAAAGTGCAATATTTTTTTGAATTCTAGATACATATATAAATCTTACCAAATTTAGTAAAAAAATCCAAATCCAATTGAAACAAACAGGTACGTTGAAAGGTTTTAATCCTAAGATTTTGAGATTGCTTTATGGCTTTTTAATGTTTTATTACCGTTTTTTTTTTAAAGATTTTTTAATAACCTCTTTTTAAGCCAAATTTTTTTGTAAAAGGATCAGCTTTAATGATCAAATTTTCGCTATTAGTCCGCCATCATGCGTAATCGAATCGTGAAAATCCAACACGATAATTAGGAGGGAAAACTGTGTCGCAGTAGAAAGTGTGCAACGAGGGCTTTGGCGGGGAGTGCTTATAATTAAGGCTTAATTGAACGTCGCAGTAGTCACGTAAGCCAGGTAATGATGTACACGTTACTAGCCTTTGACATGGCAGGATTTTACTGCAAACAGTTTGCACCACAACCCACTTGTTTAACCCTCTTCTAAACCGGTTTTATTTTTTGGCTATAGAGTGCGAGATTTTTGCCCAACTCCATTAAAACATTTGCATTGCGGACTTTTCGAAGGGCATTGTATAACTCACATGCCAAGCGGTTGTTTGAGGTCCTTTTGTGTCGCCTCGCCCGCAGACAGAGCATTGTTTGAGACATACTTTATTACATGCATTCCCCAAAAGTTGAATATGCAATTCGGTGTGCATATTAACCCGCAAATGGGGGTATGGGGCGGAAAAGTTGCCACTTTTTTGGCCCAACTATTTAGCATAACGACGGGCTCTCATTATGAGGCAATGTCCCCGACAGGCGACGGGCGGGCTCTCAACTTTATTTGCCCAGTGTATTTGACCCCTGTTATTCAGGGGGGACCTTCAGGAGCCGAAGGCACAGGAGCAGGAGCAGGAACAGGAATAGGAGCAGGAACATCAGGAACAGGACAAGGCGGCAGTTAGCAGAAAGCTGCTACCAAAGCACCGGGCACGTAAAATATGCGCAGTTGTACACCGGGAGTGTATGCCAGAGATCACTTGACTATAAACGAGATTAAAAATTCAATTACGTTGGAGTTGGAAGCTGCATCGAGTAGCAGCAAAGAGCGCAAAAAACACCCAACGAGGGCAAAGCAAGGCAAAAAACATGGACAGCAAAAGTTGGCCCAAGCTGAACCAACAAAAAAAAAGGCACTTAGATTTTGTAAACCGAAGTTTTAAACACCCTAATCGATTGATTGATCTAACAGCAAGGTAAGAATTTTATGCATTTTTAAATAGAAGTTACGATTTCGTTAAATCACAAGAACAACAATTTTAATTTTTTTTAAAATTTTATTAAAATTTTCATTAAAGCATAAGGGGTGTTGTTGTTCATTATTTATTGACGTTTATTGGAAATAACAAAGTATTATATACTGTATTTATACGTAGCTCATTTCATGCAATCATTTCATGAAATCATTTCATGAAATGGGAAAAAAGTTTCGCTAGGTATGATTGCATGAATCAAGTAAACTCTGCTATTTTGATTACATGAAATGATTGCATAAAATGGGATACGTATAAATACATCAATAATTATATACTAACATATAATTATATAGGCTAAAAAACACCAAATATAAAAGCGTCGATGTTTGTTAAATGTTAATTTCCAGATAAAATTAAAAATTTACAATTTATAAATACTGTGTGTGATTTCGTGAGAGATTTAAAACCGTCTGGATTTGTTGTCAATTTAAATTGTAACCCACTACACATGTTTCTGTTGAAATTTTTAACTCCCGAAAAAGTGATTGTTTTTTTTTTATAGGTAAGAGCCATGCAGCTAAGCAATATTATACAAAATATTAAGTAAAATTATAAACCTTTAAGTTTACTTAGGTTTTTTCCCTTTGATTGGTTATTTAAAGAACTTTGGATAGATCCAAATTGTACAAACGCAAATATAAAATTGCAATACCCCAATCCAGGGCTCTAAACAGGGAGGAAGACAAACGCCATGGCTCTAGCGTATGCTCTCAAGTCAAAGCTGGCCATACGGTGGTGTAACGGGTTCGGGCAAATGGGGTATCCGGGGGTCAGAGGAGCCCAGGTGAATCGCTGGACACAGAAGTGGTCAGTGGCGGCGACGTTGTCGCAGCCAACGGAAGTTGACAACAATTTATGTGCCTGAAACGGATACAATTTACAAGCCGAGCAGCGATGCCCCGCTGACTGTGCACGTGTAGCCGTGCAGAAGAGGTGAGTGCCGAAAGCAGGGTGCTCACTGTACAGGTGGGGCCATGGCCGAATGCCCAGGCACCGGCACCAACACCGGCACCCAAAAACTTCAAACGGAATTTTGTGTGAGTACTTAGTGCAAAGTGGCTAGGGACAGGTTGCCTTTTTGCGTATGTGTGGATGCACTTAAAAAAATCTAATTTTAAAATACACACATTTCCACTAAAGAAAAGTATTCTTCTTAATACAAACACGTTGTCAAAAAAATTGAGGTTGTATTTTTCACAGCACAATTTGAGACACCTAGAATACAAAATCTAGATTTTATTTCTGGGTAAGGTTTGACAAGGTATGTTTACAACAAAATGTATTGGTTTTTAGGAACCATATAGCTTGATATATGGAATTGTTCGGATTATATGAAAAAATGTAGTTGAAAACTGTGAATAAATGTATTTTTTATTCAAACTAATTAAGGGGCGGATTTTTAATGACAAGCAAATTGTGAAGCGAAATTAAGTTTGGTATGTTAAACTAGGCACTTCAAATAAAATATTAAAAGCACACAGTATAGTATGATTGATGGATTTTTGTATAACCAAAAATATCAAAATATTACACTCCACTTTTAAACAGCATATAATTATAATTAATTGTTTTTTAAGTAAGCAAACATAAGTATTTTTAGTGTTCTTAAAAATAAATTTTTTTCTGAGTGCGTACGTGAATCGCATTTTTTCTCTCCCGTTTCCTCCCGCTGTCCACCTTGCCAGTTGTTAGGGGCAACAGCCGGAGCTGAGTCCGGCCTCAGTCGCATTTGCAGGTGGAGAAAAACGAGCGAAACATTTGAATTTCGTTTCAAGTTGAAGTTGATAAAAAGCCAGTGATTTAGGGCGTGTCCTGGTGCTAGCAACGGACACAAATTTGGGTTCACTTTTTCCGGCGGAGTCCCTCCTCTCTTTTATTTTGCCCAGGTAGCTTGCAGACCAGTCGAAAAAAGTTACCCGCAATTAAGATAAAGTTTTTTTTTGCAGCGATATTTTTAACTCGGTAATTTTTGTGTACTTTGGCCAAAGTTCTTTGGAGTAGGCGTGACTTAAAAGCAGAGGATAAAAGGCGGTGATTGTGTTTAAAAAATAAATTTACTTAAATGCCTTTCATTTAATCAAGCAGCGAGAGGGAGAAAAATAAGAGGAAAAACAATTTTGACTGCCAATTTGATTAATGTCGCGTATACGTCGTGTGGGACGAGCTTTGTTGGGGCAAAGCTGCTCTAGCCCACGCTCCCTGGTGCTAAGTCTCTCTATCACAATAAAAACACTTGGTATGCTAAACACTTATTATTATAATTGATATCATGAGTTGAATTCAAATAACTTTTATTCATTACTATATATTTAAAATGAACAAGTTACACTAGTTTACAAAATTTAAAAAAAAAAATGCTCCCAAGCCAATTCTACCAATTTCTGGTAGAGTAGGACTTCTAGATTTCGAAAATACCATTAACAATTTTTTCTATGGAACAGTTTTTTTTTTAAGATTTTTTAAAGTTAAAAAAAAAAATTTCGGTTGTCTCTTTAAGTATTCATTTATATCTCGAGTTTTGGCCAACCGATTCCGTTGCATTTTACAAAATTTTACTACCAATAGACCAATCTTTAACATTGTCATACTAAACAATTGGATTGGATAAGTCATTTATCTGCAAGAGCTCGACAAACACAAACTTTGTGAAAATTTTGGGCTGTTAAACATCTGTAAAACGGCTGCTATACCCTTAAAAACTCGAAAAAAATCCGTTGAAAAATCACTATTGGTTTTAAATGAATGTAGTTATCCGAAATAATCGGGCAAGCTAATCATGCAAGAAATTCATTGGAAGTTAGATTTCTTGTGGATTTTTAAAGTTAGGCATTTTAGTTTTTTTCGGCCGTTAAGCACCGAATTTAAACTATATCCCAGTAGGCCTAGCGCTAACAGAACTGTTAAATGTAGGCAGTGTTGGCAACTTTCGGATATAAAAAGAAGCTGAACTTAATATTGAAAAAGCTAAATAATGTAAGTGTGAGTTACACCATCAAAAAGCGATGTAAATATGAAATCTTTCTTACGTTTTAAGAAGAAACACTATATCTAAAGGTGCATTTAACTTTTATATATTTAAAATGGTTTAGTTTAACAGTGAGTTGTAGTTTTAGCAAATTGTAGCCAATTTTGTATTTTTCTCATATGTACATTTTTACTGATTTTTCCTAAGACCCTATCTATAGAAAATTATCCTGAGTTTCCCTTTGTTTTTAGATAATGCCTTAACCTTTGTGTGAGCGGAAGATTTTTTATACGTTGTTGAGCGGAAGACACAATTTTGTGCATCGTGTTATAACCGCGTATATCTTTAAAACTTTTATTCAGAAAAATTTGAAATTTTTACTGAATATGTATTGATTCAAAATCATTAAATTTAAAATTTAAATTTTTAAATTAAGCCTACACTGAAAAAAATTTTTAAATTTTACCTTGGAAAAAAAATTGCAGGTCAGATTAATTACGTAAAACTCGCAAACAGATCAAACAATTGAAAAACGTTATATACTACGTTATAGGACTTTTAATAAGCTTTTCGAAAAGGTCAAATGTGTCATACCTTTCTTTAGAAGAAGTCACTATAAAAGTAGTTCAAAGTTCTAAAAACGTGCAAAAATGTGGGCAGGTAGTACGTTTTACCATCAACCCTTTTTTGGGTCATTCCAAAAAGAGTTGTCGGCAGCTGCACCTGGCGGTCATAAATGATTTGGGTTATTTGTGACCGTTACTTTTATTAGCAAGAGTACCTAAAACCACAAATACCCCTTTTTGGACATTTATAGTTATAATTATGGGATTAAAACAATTTATTTTTATAAGAATAATAATTTTGAAATAAAAATAATACTAGTTTTTTAGTATATTTGTGGTATTATTAATCAAATTTGTACAAAATAAATGCAATTTTTCAACAATATTGGTTGTTTTTCTTATAGTTTTACCAAAGAAGGGTATGACACATTTGATCATTTTGGAAAGCTTATTGGAAGCCCTATAACGTAGTATATCACGTTTTTCAATTGTTTGATCAGTTTGCGAGTTTTACGTAATTAATCTAACCTGCAATTTTTTTTTCAAGGTAAAACTTAAAAATTTTTTTTAGTGTAGGATTAATTTAAAAATATAAATTTTAAATTTAATGATTTTGAGTTAATACATATTCAGTAAAAATTTCAAATTTTTCTGAATAAAGGTTTTTAAGATATACGCGGTTATAACACGATGCACAAAATTGTGTCTTCCGCTCAACAACGTAGTTAAAAAAAGTTTTCCCTAATAAAACCCAAGATTACCAACAGATTTATCTAAAAATCGGCAAACTTCTTTAGAATCGCTGAAGACGAGCTGTCAGAAAATTTCAGATCGATAGCTTTCACACAACCCGAGATATTTACAAGCAAAATCGAAATGGAACAAAAATGTTCCTTCCGCTCACACAAAGGTTAACACACACAAGTGCTTTTGCTAAATCGTAATTGAACTTTACAAATATACAAAATAAATATTTGTTTATCTTTATTTCTATTGGCTTTTTCTAGCTTTTTTTTTGATCCGACAACACTGTTAACAGTTTACAGTTCATAAGCCTACTGGGATATAGTTCAAATTCAGTGCTTAACGGCCGAAAAAAACTAAAATGCCTAACTTTAAAAATCCACAAAAAATCTAAATTCCATTGAATTTCTTGCATGATTAGCTTGTCCGATTATTTCGGTTACCGAAATTCAGTTAAAACCAATAGTGATTTTTCAACGGATTTTTTCGAGTTTTTAAGGATATAGCAGCCGTTTTACAGTCGTTTAACAGCCCAAAATTTTCACAAAGTTTGTGTTTGTCGAGCTCTTGCAGATAAATGACTTATTCAATCCAATTGTTTAGTATGACAATGTTAAAGATTGGTCTATTGGTAGTAAAATGTTGTAAAATGCATCGGGATCGGTTGGCCAAAACTCGAGATATAAATGAAAACTTAAAGAGACAGCCGAAATTTTTTTTTTTAACTTTAAAAAATCTTTAAAAAAAAACTGTTCCATAGAAAAAATTTTTAATTGTATTTTCGAAATCTAGAAGTCCTACTCTACCAGAAATTGATATCATTGGCTTGGGAGGCGATAGGCTGTAAACTAGTGTTATCATTCAAAAATAATATTAGATTAGTTTGGGTTTCTTTGATTGCAACTAAATCTGTTTCTACCATAATTTTTAAAATAAAATAAATTTAAAATTGATTAAGGCAGGTAAATTGAGACAACCTTGAAGTTTTTAATGTTGTGTTTGAATTGTACTTATCTTGAATAAAATGAATAGTTTAAAAAAACTAAAAAAAACGCTTTATAGTAAATCCAACCAAAAAGTAAAAAAATAATGTTTAAAATGTTTAACGATAAAATTGATAGATTCCCTGTCGGAACAACGGGCCGGCAGAGTTGATGGTGTTTAAAGCGTTGGGATGCAATAAATCTGCGTGCTGGAATATAACTCGCACTATATTGATGAACTAAATCTCCATGATGGAATACAACTCCCACCATATAGATACACTAAATTTACATGCAGGATTATAATTTGTACTATGTCAATGCACTAAATCTGCATTTGAGAGTACCTACACTTAGCAAGAAATTATCTTCATTTGGCATCCCAACGCTTTAAACACCATCAACTCTGCCGGCCCGTTGTTCCGACAGGGAATCTATCAATTTTATCGTTAAACATTTTAAACATTATTTTTTTACTTTTTGGTTGGATTTACTATAAAGCGTTTTTTTTAGTTTTTTTAAACTATTCATTTTATTTTATACTTTTTAGTTTTAATTAGGTAGGTAGGTACTGATAATTATCGGTAAAAAAACAAGTTGGCAGGCAACCAAAAAGTGTTAAACAGCCAGCCAACAGAAACTTCTAGAAAAACTTTCAAGAAGGATCTACAAAATACTATGCGAACGCACAAAGGGACATGTTCTAGAATTTTATTAAGCGTTCTAAAAATTTCTAGAGTGTTCTACAGTTTTCTATATATCGTATGCTTAGTGGTGTTACGCAGCCAGATAGCCAGTTAGCCACAAGTGAAACTAATATAAAGCGTTTAAAAAATACAATTTGTTCTTTTTCTAAATCTTTAAACTTTAGTTATATTTCAAATAGTTTATTTTAAAAATGTGGTGTCGTGTTATCAATAGCGGACATTGCTGGAACTACACGCGTTGCTGTCGCCATCTATCTTTGGCTGCGAAAGCTTTCAAGAGCTTAGTGGTGTTACGCAGCCAGATAGCCAGCCACAAGTGAAACTAATATATACTGGATTTATACGTAGCCCAATTCATGCAATCATTTCATGAAATGGGTGTGTATAAACACCATTGCATGTATTCGGCAACACACGAAAGTTGACTATGAATTCAGCGTCATTGCGTGAAATGGAGAGAAGCTACCAACTTAACATTGTATAAATTAGGTGGCAACGCCAATACAAATAGTGTGAACGGATTTTACTTACATTTTTTGCCAAATAACACTTTTGGCAACTCTGCTGACATGAATACATGCATTCGTCTCTAACGTATAAACAGGGGCTATTTTTAATTCACGCATTCAAGAATTCATGAAATAGCATAGTATAAACTAAGTAATAAAGCGTTTAAAAAAATACAATTTGTTCTTTTTCTAAATCTTTAAACTTTAGTTATATTTAAAATAGTTTATTTTAAAAATGTGGTGTCGTGTTATCAATAGCGGACATTGCTGAAACTACACACGTTGCTGTCGCCATCTATCTTTGGCTGCGAAAGCTTTCAAGAGCTTAGTGGAGTTACGCAGCCAGCCAGCCAGATAGCCAGCCAGATAGCCAGCCAGATAGCCAGCCAGATAGCCAGCCAGCCACAAGTGAAACTAATATAAAGCGTTTAAAAATAGTGTTTATAATTTAGGAAAAGAAATAATAAAAGAATACCGTTTTGATTTACCGTAGCACTTACTGTATGTATACCATACACACATAAATGTAGTTTTATTCTTAAATACATACAAATTCTTTTCTTAGATTAAAATAAATGAGCTCCTTATCACATTAACTTGATAAGTAAAACTTCTATCACATCCCACTGTGGAAACAATAAACCGGTTTTCAGCTGAGCGTTATCAGAAACAAACCTAAACAAAAACAAAGCAGATAACATATTGATAAGCAACCAAAATATTGATGCAAACTAGAAGCGGTGTTTCCTCAGAAATTCGTAACAAATACGTCACACACTTGCAACTTTTCACTATATGGACTTAATAAATAAAATTTAACAATCGAACACAAGATAAGACTTATGAGATTGTTAAGTAGGTACTTGTGGTACAGCTTATCAGCTGGAGAACCATTACGACAAAGGTATTCCAACAATTACAATAAAATCCCATTGTGTAGGTAAATAAAAAACCAGTTTTAAGTCAGCGTTATCAGTAGCAAACTTAAACAAAACCAAACCTAATAAAATGTTGATAGCTAATCGGTGTTTCTCCAGCTACGTCACTTGGCACGTGCTCCTGCTCGTTAATAAAAAACAAGCAACATTTAAGCGATATAAAAAATATATATTTTCAACAATCGTATACTAGATTAGCCTGATAAGATAGTTAGGTACTTGGGACTGTTAACAACAAACACAAACAGAACACCTTTACTGTTTTTTAAGCTTATCAGCATGTGGGCACTGGCCCACTTTCTTGCCCCTCAGTAATTTACAAGATATCTTTAGGAGGACCAGTGCGACTAACAGAGGTATTCCAATGAGCACAGCGAAAGTGTCCAAGCTGTGGAGCTGAATCAGGGTGAGGTCTCTGGAGGCTGCTCGCAGGTGGGGGGCACCTTTGTGCCTGATTATGTATTCCGTCCACCAGACAGCGCGATCGAGAGCTGGCTGCGGTTGATCGCGATATCGCTCCGAAATGGCAGCCGATGCTTTCGAATAACTTGGATCTGTGATCAGCGTTTTGATGGCTTTTTCAAGATCCGCTTCCTTCAGGGTCATCAGATCCAAACCCAAACCGAATCCCATTCGCTGGGCACGCTGCACATTCATGTGCTGATCATAGAAAACCGGCAATCCCAGCACGGGTTTGCCAAAGTAGACGCTCTCGGTGCTGCTCAGTAGGCCACCGTGGGTGATGAACATCTTCACGTTCGGATGGGCCAGAATGTCTGGCTGGGGATACCACTTCTTGATCAGAACATTCGCTGGCTTTCCCGGCATCTCGTCGTCCTCGAATTTCCACAGCACTCGCTGCTTCAGTTTGGCAAAGGTTTTCAGCAGCACGTCGCGAATTTCCTGGGGCAGATCCTTACTCTTAACGTTGGAGCCCATGGAGAAGTAGACAACACCGTGGGGGGAACCCTCGATAAACTCCCTAATGTCCTCGGGCAGAGGCTTCGGCTTGTGGGATATGTGCTGTCCCCCGACCTCGATCATGTTGGGCAAGTAGGGTCGCGGATGGCTCAGGGAAAAGTGCTGACCCAACAGAATCAACGAAAAACTGTCCATGACTTCATCCATGGTTTTCTTTGCGTTGGGGAAATACTTTTCGAACTGCTTCCGCATATGGGGCAGGTGAACCAAATACCGATGGATGTCCTCCACCAGGACTTCGTAGTGATTTTGTAAGCGTTCCAGGAAGGTCATCCGATCGGTGCGGGGAGAGGTCACCAATGGGTTATAGGAAATGGGTGAAATATTTCCAGCATGTGCATCAATCTTCCTATCCGTTCCAAAACTAGAAAAACCAGCCAGTGTGGCATTAAAATGCTGGGCAAGGGCATACAGCGGTTCCATTTGGATCATCTCGGCCAGCACCAGATCAAAGGTCTCCCCAGAGCTCAAGAGCTTCTTGACACCCTCATCTTCGAGCGTAAACTCGGTGTATTTAGTCATAATGTAATCCATCGCATTCAGCTCCTGCCACAATGTGGGTTGATCCAGCAAACCCATCATTTCTATAAAACAATATAAATATATATATTAGTTTTTATAAAAGCCTATTAAATTAAATTCCAGTATGCTTTAAGAATTACATTTAGTTTTATACTTATTTTAATTATTGACTTAAATAGCTTTTTTTAATATTTTACTACCAATATTAAAAAGTAATACTAAATCATTTATACTGCCTAAAGGTTTTTTATATTCACCGCTTCTAAAGTTATTTGGTTATTTTTTGAGTGTTGGTACTATGTATAAATTAATTCCCATAGCTGTATTTAGTTTTTAAATCAAATGCTTATAGGCACAACGAATTATAAAAAACAGCTGGTATTTATTTAAAAATTATAAAAAATAATTATAAAAAAGGAAACATTATGAATACCTTCTATTTTTTGCTTTAAAAACGTCTTTGTTGCAAACAAACATAGCTAAGAAAGATTTACGGAGAAGACTTAAGGGGTAGACTTTTTTATGACTGATAACATTTTGTTTTAAATGAACAAACATGGACCGTTGATAGTAGACAACTTGGAGTCAGCTCAAATAGATTAAATTTTAAGGTCATTTAATAACTTACTAATCAATTCTCTAATAAAAAATATTTTAGGCGTATACAAAGTGTTTTAATTAGTACAAACCATCAGCGAAGGGGACTCCATTCACGGCCTCAATGAAGCGCATGTTTGGTGTTTCCTTGTTTTTGAATGCGTTGATCACTGTCACCTGGTGACCCTTTGCAGCCAAGGTTTTCAGGTAGGACTCCATAAAGATGTACTGAGAGCGACCAGGAAATGGAAAGGTAGCCAAGATCTTGGCACCCTCTGTTTCAAGCGGTTTGGCGCTAAAGGCGCAAAACACAAACGCGACCACAGCCAACAATCGCATGGTTACTGAACGAGCTACTGGGAACAACTAATTGAGCAGATCGCCCAAGCTACCCTATTTATGTGCCGAGCTTTTGCTGATAGCCAGAGAGCTTCCCACCAGCAAATATCGCTCAATCATGCTTATGAAGGAAATTAAATTTTACATTTTCATCGTTGTTAGCATTCGGCACTTTTTCCACTTGGAAAGATTAGAATTGCAAGAGGGATTCGCTAGTTAGGGTAGTCCAAGTTCGATTTTTCACTCCTCTGGCTATCATATAAGTATTATCTTTATGGATTCTTCAGGTTTGGTTGCTATGATGAAAAAGCACTTTCAAACAGGGCCAACAAACTATTTCACAAGTTGATCGAACCGAAGATAGCCAATTGGGTTCCGAGAAAAATAGTATTAATGCGTTCCTGGTACGCGATGGAACCAGCGGTTTGCCTAAGACTTTCTGATTATTCGGCACATATTGGTGCGGCAAATCAAGTTTTTTAACATATTCACTTTTTTGAAAGCTTTTTTTATACAACAGGCACAATTCATACAACTTTCTTTAAAAAAATAGCACATTTTAAATATTGTATTTTAAGTAGACAACTTGTTTTTCAGCCTTCAAACCAATTTTTAAATATTAAAACAAAAACTCGACACAAAAAATAAGTATTTGGCAAAATAGCTTGTTGAAAAATAAAAAATAATATAAGAAAAGAGCTCAACCAGCTTATAACTTCGGTTCCTGTTCCGATATTAATCCCTTGATTCGTGCAAGCCACTTAAAGTTGGCAAGCGTCCAGGTCCAAGAAGCTTTTAAAGATCTTCCCGTTGAGCGGAATCCACCGGACTGAGTGCTAGGCAAATTCCCCAAAGAATGTGCGTGAGAAGTGCAGGCCAAACAAGCGGCGGAGGCAACTAAAAACAAAACGCACAACAGGGAGCAGCGCCAAAGGACGAGGACAAGGCTCAGAACGAGGACCAATGCAGCTGGCCAGCTGGGAGTTGAGCTGCCTGGTGGAGCAATGGGAGTGGAATGGAGGCAGGGGTAGGAGTAGGGTTAGGGGTTCTGGGTGAAAGGAGAGGCGAAGCCCGGCGAAGCATAAAAGCCAAAGCGATGCCTAAGAAAAGAAATTATTTGCTTAAGCGACGGCAAAGGACCTTGTCCGGAGCTTCCTTTTTCCCGGAACAAAGCACACACACACACACACACATACACACAGCCAGACAAAGAACAACAAGAATGGAAATAAGCAGAATGAAAACAGCAGGAAAGAAAAAGGAACAAGGAAACTGAGTGGGCAAAATATTAAACTTTTATGCACGAAAATTTTTAAGTGTATGTCCGGCGGGAAAAATTGTTACTGTTAATTTATAAATAAGGTGGAGTTGTTATTCAGGGCTTCTTCTGAGCGACGGAATGTCCACCGGTCCCTTCCGAAACCCCACAGTGGAGCCCGAGCCCCTTTTTAACCCATCAGTACCACCTCCTCCCAGGCTATTTGTTTTCACTTCAATTTATTTGCTTTCTTGCGCACATTTTCACTCCTTAGCCATTGTTTACTCCTTTCATACACCCCCCTACCATCTTTCCTATCCATTTTATTTTTTGTGGGTTTTCCACCCTCTGAGCTCTTGGGCCTCCGCTTTTCTGTGGCCTTTTCCTTTGCCTTTCTTTTGGTCGGCCCCGGATCGTCTTTCAACTTGATTCAATTAAGTTGCCTGATTATTTTAGCTTACAAAAAATGATGCCAAAACGGGGATGAGGCAAAAGAAACTCACCTTTCTTCCTTTCTTTGGTTAGCAATTTTAATTTTTTAATAAAAGGCATGTGTAAGGCGAGAGCTCTACAAGTGTTCAACAGAGTGAGGGCTATCTTGTGGTTTCTGGTGCCCTTTGTATTGGTTCATCATCTTGAAGTGGAAGGGGTGGGCTCAAGTTCGTGGCAAGTCAACAACTGATCCGGGGTTAAGAAAAGGTCAATAGGCTGTTCACTTTTCGCAGGATGTTCCAAAAAAAAGGTCCCATCCTAATGGTTAAGTGTATTGCAAGCAACTCATCTACAAGGACCTGGGTAAGATGTAAAGTATGTACTTCTAATTCACTAGCATCTGAAGCATTTGCATATACAATTCTAACACTTCCTTTTTGTTATTTTATTAATTATAGTTATTATTAAAACGAATATGATCTTTAAAAAAATATAAGGTATTTGAATTCTAGTTAATTGTTAAAAGTGAATTGAAAAAGCATTATTGCCCTTCTTAAATTATACACTAATAGGTTTTTTTTAAGCTAGTAATTCTTTAATAGATAAATTTGTTAAGTATGTCAAGTGGAAAATAATCATGTAGCCATATTATAAAATGACTCCGATATAAAGAAAATTAACTTGTATTAAAGATTACCAGTTTATTCTTTAAAAAACAGTTTCCCTTTTCCAAAAAACATTTAAAAGCATTGCTTTATCTCTTAATTAAATGCACTTGGCCTTCATACGCTTCGTTTGGTCCCTAGAAAAGCCTTTAAAACATTAATCAGGCTTACCTTGTCGTGTATTTTTCTCCCTACAAACAACCCACTCATGTCTGACTGGCAAGGATGCAAGGAATTATCCGGGAAGAATGCAAGGAATTATCCGGAGGGCTGGAGAACAACATCTGCCACACTGACGATGTTTAAAGTGCAAATGCAATTTATTTGCAACAAACACTCGGTGCACATGCAACAAACAATGCCCTACCAGGAATTAAGATTGGAAGAGCCGAGTAACAAAAATCATTTTTCATTTCCGATTTATGAAGCATTTTGATTTCTGCATAGTTTTCGCAGCACAACCTTTCTGGCCCTCTATATCCTGTTGGACCGAGGCATTGGGGGAATGTTAAGTGACGTGCAGAGCTGGATTTTAGCAGAGGGACCTCGGCTTAGCTGCACCTGCATACCTGAAAGTCACTCGGCCAGGACCAAAGTTGAACCTTCGAGATGCAACATTGGAAATTTGCTACACACTCACTCTCCCGAAGAATGCCAGTCAACGTTGACAATTGACTTTTATTGCTGTTGAAAAGCACTAGTAACAAAGACAAAAAAAACAACGTATCGGAAAAATCTGAAACAAGGCAAAAAGAAACACATTGATGCACTGGAACAAAAAGATAGGATTGACTATTATTGACTATTCTTAGGGTACTTTAATCTTTGTGTTATAAGCTTGATGCATTATAATTATTATTTTGTAAAGGTTATTAAATTTTGGTTCTTGTTTTCAAATATCAGCTTTTATTGAAAAAATTGTTTTTTTGCTATAAGGTAGACAATGCATCTGCTTCCAACTCAAGCAAAGAGTCGCATAACATCAAAGACTTTTGAGATTTCTGTGACAATCAAATCCATAAGAAATATACTGTTATTCCTCTTATCGTATTTTTTCCAAGTGTTCTATCGACATTGTCAACTTCCAGTTATTACGTTTTGTTTAGCATTTCAGCAAATTACACTGCATTGTCTAGAGCTCAGCTCCAGAGTGGAGTTGAAGTCCTCTTTTTTCTTTGGGTTTTTTCTCCCTTCTCGACAACTTTTTTGCCTTATTTCCCATTTTCTACGTACTGACCTCGTCCGGATTTGGATGAGAACTTGTGCAATTGCATAAGCACAATTTCCGGTTAGCACTAAGAAAATATCTGCAGTAGAAAAGCAAATAGCAAGGATGAGGTTTGGAATCGAAGTTTGCTTACGCTTTTTAAAATAAAAAAGTAATTAAGACCACATAAAATTGCAGTAAAATTGGGTAAATCTTTTTTTCTTACGTTTTTTTAAAGGATATTCTTAAATGATTTTGTTATCAATTAGAAATACATTGATATAATTTGAATAACACAAATTTATTATGAATTAAGAAATGCTAATAAATATGTTAAGTTTACTATTTACCGTATAAAATAAATTACTGATATAACAAATAGTTTTCTATTATATTCTTTTATTTTCCTGTGTTTAAAACAATTAAGAAACCATGTTGCTATGGCACATTAAAATATGTCATAGTCGTGCCAAAAAATAGTCCCTTTACTTAAACAACTGACCTTAACTTTTCTTTTTTGATTTCCTTTCCAAACACATCCTATCCCAATCTTTTTAGCTTCATTCCACACCCTGAAATGTCGTATCTGTCGCTGGCAAGGATGTCTAAAATAAGCTGCGCTATTTTTGAAACCAGCGACAGGAAATTGAAAAAGTGTGGGGCGTGAACAGGGAAAACAGGAAATACAAAAAAAGTAATAGTTTTGCCTTAATTAAGTGCGTGTTTTTAAATGGCCAGAGAACGAGTAAGCAACGAATGCATGGGTTCTTTACTCTAGGTAAAGAGCCCGCGTCTTGGTAGCCAGAAAACCACCAGGGGGTAAGGTCAAATGGTCAGTTACCCAGCATTGTTTCGTGTCCATTTCGCTGCGTTTGACTGCTCAACGGCCTCCGACCTCCCACTTTCAACCTCCCAACTCCCACTTTCAACCTCTCGGGGAGTTCAACAACATTACGCCACACAGTTCAACAATTTTTTCTGTGTTCCGTTTGCCTTGCGTTTCCAGCAGCTGCTCCTGGCCAAGTTCACATTGTAATCCATCCGGGGAATAATTATTGTGTACATATTAATATAGGAGCCGAGGAAGCCAAGAGGGTTTATCGCTTATCCGCGACGGACGGCATTATGATGCCCTCAAAAGTAAATGGAAATGGGATGGTCTATAAATTTCAGCTCATGGTTTTAAAGTTGCGAAAAAGGTTGTTTGAGTGAGTCGTAAAGATGTGTACAAATGGGGTTTCTTTATGGATTTGGCTACGGTTCAGTGAAGTTTCAGCAAAAGGGGTTAATTTTTACTGATTTATACAGCTACTCTAAGCTTAAAATTTATGTAATTTGCTTTAAGTTTTAGTTCTATTTATTTAAAAAAACCAAGTTTAAATTATTTTAATTTAGTTACCAAGAAAAACTTAAAATTAAAGCTGTATAATGTGTAGGTTATTATCTTGCACAGGGTTTTAAAAAAAATAACCCATGAGTTTTTCCTTACTCAAACTTTCAAATGCTTATTCTTTAAAATAAATCCATAAGTTGTCCGATCCATTAGCTAAATCCAAGGCTGGTTGTAAGCCACACGACAATTAACCAGTTTTCAAGGAACAACTTTATGCACACACGCACACTCACCAGAGGATTAGGCTGCCAGGTTTATGCCACTAAATTGCGTCGTTGTTGAGCATAATTTATGCATTAAAATTGCATGCAATGGAGAACTTGACTCTAAGCTCGGATCCTACCGGGCAGCAAATTAAATCTAATTATGTGCGCCCACCAACGCCAGATGAAATCTAGTTCAGAGGGGCCCGGAGAAAGAGGATTTGGAATCGGGCGGGCATGGCTTTCTTTTTGCCAAACTGACCCGCACAAATGCGTCTATTGACTGAAACAATGCGGACAAAAGCGAGGCAGAAACTGAGCCGGGATCATAAAGCGAAGGGAAGAGGAAACGGGAACGGGAACGGGAACTGCTGCACCTGGAGTTGAAGCTGGAAGAGCAGGTGCAGCAGGTTGGCTCCTAATGGAACCGTCATCATTGAGCAACGACGGCGGTGGATGCGCGGGATGCTAAGCAAATAACGTGCAGTAAATGAGGAACAAAAGACCTGAGCTGCACAGCAAACAAAAACCTTTCCTAATATTTTAAGTCTCGATGAACAGAGGAAAAACGTAAGACTTCTTTCTTTTTTAATTTTAATGAAATAGTTTTAACGTAGAAATCTAGTTATCTTAAATTATCTTAACCCTTGTTACAATGTTCAGTAACACTAGATATTAAGCCAACTATATTTGTTCAGTTACCGTGGCTTTTATAGAAAACTAAGAAATCAATCAACCTATATTTCCCCCTTAAAAGCTTTTACAATACATGTATGTATTTTATTTTTTGAAATTTAAATTTATATTTAAGAAACAATGTTAAATTAAATTTAACGTTTTACCTTTAATGATACACATTCGGACTGCTGTTCAAATTAAAACTGTGTTGAAATCTTTCACATTTTGTGTATAATATTTAAAAGAAAGCCCTTTTTTTAGCAGTGCAAAAAATCACCAGGACTGAGCTCGGCTTGCGCCTGGATTGCGCTTATTGTGACGATCCGGCCTGGCGGCTAGACCGCCACATTTATTATAACCAATAGTCATTTAAGTTGTATTATATTAATCATTAGTTATGTAAGTTCAACATTATTATGATCCATAGTTTATAAGAGACCTCAGTGAAATATTATAATTTAATTATCGAAGATCGATTTTAGGGATTATGGGTATGGAACTAGAATAGGCGTAGTTTAGTTTTGCACCATCCACGCGAGGTGGCAACCACAGAGCGAAAATACTAGAAATAGGAAAATACCGACAACAATCGGGGGAAGGAAAGGCCACGAGGAAGAGGGAGCCACATTACGGCTTCCGGCATCTCGTCTCTCGGCTCCTCGTGGCATAAGGTCGCGCACGCGGACGGAAAAGTCTAAAAATAACGTGGACACGGTCGCGCACGCGGATTGGCGGCAAAGGAACGCACGCAGGCGAATAGAAATAACGCGGAGGTTAGTGTTTAGTGAAAGAACAGTGCAGTGAAACGATAAATACAAAGAAAACGTGAATTAATAATAATAAAAGCACAAATACGTGCGAACGACTAAAGAATAGTCTTGTGGCAGTTATTTTTCCCCATATCCCTGCTTTCTTCCCTCGGTGATACAGGTTATCGACTGCACGGCCATTTGACTGGGAACGGTAAAAACCATCGACATTTATATATATTTATATTCATTTTTGTCCCCTAACTGCACGCCCGCTGCCCCACCTGCACCACGAGTCGGTAGATCCTCTCGTGCATCCATCTCCCCTCCTCCTCCTGATATTGTACACGCGGTGGCAGAGCCCCACGTGCCTTACGGAGTGGCAGAGCCCTTCGTGTCCCCTTAACCTTCACGGCGAGACGGCAGAGCCTCTCTCGTGTTCCTTCCCGACTCCCCACTCACCCAATAACACGCGGAACGGTAGATCCCTCCGCCACAACCTCTTATACTAATTTCTAGGTATTCGTCACAAAATCCGGCTGCGGCCTCGCCCCAAGGTCCAGCCCGTGGGATTTTGGACCCGCCACCCCATATAAACGGCACTGCCCCCCTCGCAAGAAAATCCGGCTGCGGCCTCGCCCGAAGGTCCAGCCCACGAGATTTTTGACCCACGACCCCTCATCGTAACTCTACCCCTCGCCATAAAATCCGGCTGCGGCCTCGCCCGAAGGTCCAGCCCGTTGGATTTTTAGCCCTCGACCCCCTACGTCAAGACTCTGCGCCTCATAGCAAAAATCCGGCTGCGGCCTCGCCCGAAGGTCCAGCCCGTTGGATTTTTAGCCCTCGACCCCCTACGTCAAGACTCTGCGCCTCATAGCAAAAATCCGGCTGCGGCCTCGCCCGAAGGTCCAGCCCGTTGGATTTTTAGCCCTCGACCCCCCTCGCATCAAGACTGCACTTCGTAAAAAGATCCGGCTGCGGCCTCGCCCGAAGGTCCAGCCCGTGGGATTTTCTGCCGTAACGTGACTCAACATTCCAGAGACGCGATAACTCGAAGGTCCTTCGAGACTTGCAAGGACACGAATCTCACGGATAATTATCTAAAATCATCGTTCGCCCCGCGAGCGTAACTCTCTAGCCCAGTGTCTCAGTGATTTTACAAATTTCTTGTAAAAGGACCTTTGGATCAGACTGAGAGTTGTATCCTGGCCAGAGAGCATCCTTACAAGTGGCGCCTGAGCAGGGACATTGAGGCTAACTAGAGCAACACCAAAGTGGCCTAAAGACCCACTAAATTAAAGATTTTTATCCCGGAGAGTCGTCCTTCTACCGAGCCCTGCTCACTGTTGAAGCAAAGTCCGCGGCGGGTAAGGAGAAGCAAAGAGGATATATTGAAAAGAAGCAAGGAAAGAGGCACGCGTATAATTAAAAATCATGGCTGATACGAAGGAGTCCGACGGCGAATATGAGGAAGCCGATTTGATTGAGAACCCCGGCGTAGGAGTACGCTGGATTTATGCCCGCCGCAAAGATGAGCTAGCCGCTCTATCACAAGAGTTCGGATTTAATGCTGACGGCACCGTAGCGGAAACCCAGAAAATATTCGCTACGCTGGTGAGCCACGGATCGTTTACTGAGTCAGTGTGGAAACGCCTCGCCCAACTTCAGGAGCAGTACAGCTCAAGGGCGGTGAGTCCCAACCGATTAGGCGGCGACAAAGGAGTCACGCCGGACGTCAAGATGGCCCCCGCTAACCAGAGTCAGCTCACCTATGTCGCCGGCAGCGCCTCTCCAGGAAGGGTCACCAATTATCGAGGAGTCCATCCCGGCCCGTCACGAGACTTTCTTGCCCCGCCATTTGGGGACCAGTGCGTGCCAAAGCCACCAGAGCTTGGGATCCCAGCAGCTATTGCCTTGCCCCGACACTTACTTGCTGAGCGGATGCATAAGTGGAACCTGCGATTCGACGGATCGTCTGACCCGTTGACCTTGATCGCCGAGCTCGAGGAGAAAATAGCGACCTACGGGGTCAGCCAGGAGGAGGTACCGCGCGCCATGTCAGAGATTTTGGAAGGTAGAGCAGCGCGATGGTTTCGCACGAGCCGTTTACAGACGTCGACATGGGCAGAATTCCGCGCCGAATTCTTAAATTTCTTCCTGCCCCCACGTTATTTCGAGCGGCTAGAGGACGAAATCCGAGCCCACATTCAGGGCGAAGACGAGACGTTTAAGGAGTATTTGGTCGAGTTGAGGATTAAGATGCAACAAGCCGGATACCAAAAGGAAGAAGAACTTTATCGGATCTACGAAAATATGGCACCGGAATATCGGCTATATGTAAAACGCCACGAATTTCAGACGCTAGAGCAATTAACCCGTATGGCGACGGAATACGAGGGTGTGAGGCGGCTGACATCGAGCCGCACAGGTACTCCCAGGACGGGGAGTGCAGACCACGACAGGACTACGCAACGCGCGACACCGAACCCGTTTCGAAGTCCCGGAGCACCTCTCCAAGGGGGTAATGCGACTCACCGAATGATCAGGCAGCCTCTACCAAACATCGATGTACAGCGAGCGTGCGGCAGATGCGGAGAAGTCGGACATTTTATGCGAGGTTGCACCAACGCCCGTTTGAATTTTTGCTGGGATTGCGGTCGTAGGAATATCCTGACCGTGGATTGCTGTCGACGAGACGCCCCGGGAAACGAACGACGTCTTCGCCGAGACGCGGGCGCAGCGGAGACAAACGAAGCCACAGCTCGACCTTAACAAACCCACCGTTGAGGATACATAATGGCCTGATCACTGCTACCGTACAGATCGGAGGCCGATGGGTGGACGCCACTGTGGATACGGGAGCGTCGAGGAGTTTCGCGAGCGAAGGATATGCTCGCATGGTAGCAAGACCCGAGGAGATGCAGGAGATCAGCACTACGATAGCGCTGGCTGATCGATCGAACCTGGCAGTGAAGGAGTTATGGCGCACTCGCGTGGAATTGGCTGGCACGCAAGTGTGGATGCCATTCTTAGTAATGCCAACCATGTTGGATCGCGTGATCTTAGGCATGGATTTCTTGGCGGCAATGGGAACGCGAATACAGTGCGGAGAGGCCGCCCTTAAGGTGAAGTTGGGCCCGTCGGCGGAAGATCCCCGACTGCGGCCAAGTAAAATCACCCGGATACCGGCAGAGGATATGAACCCGGAAGTACTCGAAGGATGGAGTACGTCGACTCCGGGGAGTCAGAAGTCCGACGACGAGGACACCACGTTAGAGTACACGGAGCAGCGCGAGATAGCCGCGCACAATCAGACCATGCGTCAGATGATCGAGTCAGGAGAACGAGAAAAGGACCACGGAGGAGACGATAGCAGGAGTTGCGACGGAAAGGGGAGGACCCTGGAGGACTTTCGGCCTGGCGAGATGGACGAAGCGGAGAATGGAGAACCAGCGACGGAGGAGGATGACTTGAGGCCCGACCAGCGGGAATTCATCACACGCGAGTTAGCACTTTTCGAGGAACTTCAAGGCGTTTCACACGTGGCAGAGCACCGGATTATAATGCGAGACGATAAACCCTTGAAACAAAGGTATTACCCGAGGAATCCGGCAATGCAGAGCGTGATCGACACCCAAGTGGACGAACTTCTTCGCGAAGATGCCATCGAACCTTCACGAAGCCCACACAGCGCGCCCATAGTGTTGGTCAAGAAGAAGACGGGAGAATGGCGCATGTGCGTTGATTACAGACAATTGAACGCTCACTCAGTGCCCGACGCGTACCCCGTCCCAAGGATCAATCACATCCTTGAAAGACTACGCCAAGCTCGATACATTTCTACGCTGGATTTAAAGCATGGTTATTGGCAAATACCTATGGCCAAGGACAGTCGCCAATTCACGGCCTTTACCGTCCCGGGCAGAGGCCTGTACCAATGGAAGGTGATGCCCTTCGGACTGCACTCGGCCTGCGCAACCTTCCAACGCGCGTTGGATAGCGTAATTGGTGCTGACATGGAGCCGTTCGCCTTCGCCTATTTAGACGATATCATCGTTATAGGGGCCACAGAGGAACAACATTTGGCTACCCTGGCTGAAGTCTTCCGAAGGCTGCGTCGGGCGAACCTGAAGGTAAATCCCAAGAAGTGCGCGTTTTTCAGGCGGAGATTGGTTTACTTAGGCCACGTGATTAGCGCCGAAGGAGTCCAGACGGATCCGGAGAAGGTGACGGCCATCACCAACCTAAAGCCACCTACTTGCCTAAAGGAGCTCCGGCAGTGGCTAGGTATGGCTTCTTGGTATCGCCGATTCGTCCCTAATTTCGCGACCGTGGTGCAGCCGATGACGGCACTATTGAAGAAGGGTCGGAAATGGACATGGAGCCAAGAACAACAGAACGCACTGGAAGAAGTAAAAAGGAGTTTAACCACTGCCCCCGTGTTAGGATGTCCCGACTTCGACAAGACGTTCGTCTTGCAAACTGACGCAAGTGACGTAGGACTAGGAGCAGTCCTGTCGCAAGACATCGAAGGCCAGGAGAAAGTCATCGCTTACGCAAGTCGCCGACTCACGGCCACCGAAGGCAACTACACGACGACCGAGAAGGAGTGTCTGGCCATCATATGGGCCATCAGGAAAATGAGATGTTACTTGGAGGGGTATCGGTTCGAAGTGGTCACCGATCACCTAGCCCTCAAGTGGTTGAACTCCATTGAAAGCCCCTCCGGCCGGATAGCAAGATGGGCACTGGAGTTACAACAGTTTCAGTTCGACGTACGTTACCGGCGAGGTAAGTTAAACGTGGTGGCGGATGCGTTATCCCGACAACCCTGCGAAGTCTTGCAGCAAATGGCTGAAGTAGAGACCCCCTGCCGATGGACTCAAGGTATGAAAGACAAGATAAAGCAATACCCCGAGAGGTTCGCAGATTACACGATTGGAAACGGACAACTCTACCGGAATCTAGGACATAGAGCTGACGACGAGGACTACTTCCCGTGGAAATTGTGCGTCCCGAGCCCCGATAGAGTCCGAGTCCTTCAAGAATGCCACGACGCGCCCACGGCTGGACATCTAGGGGTCCGGAAGACCATAACACGACTGTCCCAGCGGTACTTTTGGCCCGGCATGTTTAGAGACGCGAAACGCTACGTTCAATGCTGCGAGTCGTGCCAGAAGTTTAAAATCGCCCAGACGAAGGCGGCAGGCAAAATGTTAACCCGCGTAACTAATGAGCCATTCGACATATTATGCGCGGACTTTGTCGGCCCTTTACCCCGATCGAAACACGGAAATACCATGCTCCTCGTATTCCACGACATCTTCTCCAAATGGGTGGAGTTGATCCCACTACGAAAAGCAACGGCCGCCCAAGTCCAGAAAGCTTTCCGAGAACGCATACTAAGTCGAGTCGGTGTCCCTCGGAAGTTCGTCTGCGATAATGGCACTCAATTTACTAGTCGCAGTTTGAAGGAATACTTCCACACGCTGGGGGTGGAGATCCAATATACCGCTCCATATTGTCCCCAGGAGAACCCTACCGAGAGGACAAATCGGACTGTCAAGACGATGATAGCCCAACTCACCGAGGGGGACCAAAGTTCCTGGGACGAACTATTGCCTGAAATAGCACTCGCCGTCAACGCAAGCGTGTCGGACTCGACAGGATACAGTCCCGCCTTTCTGACTCAAGGACGCGAGCCCCGACTCCCCGCGATGTTGTACGACGAGGTCACCCCTGGATCAGCGGTGATAACCCAGGACCCTGAAAGTAAAGCGCTTCATCTTAAGGGAATCTTCGACATTGTCAGGTCTAACCTTCACCGTGCATCCCAAGAACAAGCACGGCACTACAACCTTCGACGCCGCGAATGGAGACCGAAACTCGGAGATAAAGTATGGGTACGCCAACACCCTCTCTCGAAGGCGGCTGAAGGTTTCGCCGCCAAACTGGCCCCCAAATACCATGGCCCCTACACCGTAACGAGGTTCACATCCCCTAACCTGGTTCTTTTGCGACGCCCTGGCGAAAGACGCTCACGTTCCGCCAACATCAGCCAGCTGAAACCCTACTATTCTGAAGAGTTCGAGAAGGCGGCCTTAGAAGAAGAAGACGAGACTACCCAGGGAGCTGACGCAAGAAGACAAATAAGATAGAAGGTCACACGGTAACTTCGTAGTAAAATTATATTAACACACACTCTGTTATTATCTAAGTATCTTAAGTCGAGGTTTCACTGCACTGCTAGGTAGGAAGCTTAAATAATAAGGTCTCGTATCAATAAGTTCAGTCTTTGTTTCTAGATGGATGAAGTCATCGTGCTGTCGGACAGTTCCGACGACACCGAGTCGTTCCACCACGACCTCTCCGACCGCGACGAATGGGTCGTCGAGGGATATAACGGGGGAGACTCGGAGGCGGAAGAGGAGTTCGAGGAGGAAGACGAATTCATCGAGGAAGACCAGGTCGCCAACGATGGGGACCAGGATGTTGAAGACGACGAAGATAGCGCGGAGTTCTCCGATGAGCAGGAGTCAGAAGCCCACAGACCACGATTCGCGGGTATGTGGAGCCCGAGACCAGGCGAGACGCGACGACCCGCTGGACCCTCGGCAGCTTATCACGTCGAGGACGATTCCAGCAACGCGAGCGACGACGACGAGCACGCCGGGCCTCGCGACTACTCGAGGGGTCACACAGAAGGGCCACAATACTATACGCCCGAAGGTAACGATGAACCTTGGACCAGACGCGACCCTCGAGCGAGCCGTTCGGAGAGACCACAGTATTACACACCCGAGGGAGACGGCGAACAACCGCGGGCCAGACGAGACCCTCGAGCCGGCCATCCGGGATACACCGGGTCCCAGCAGCGTCGGTCCATCGAACACGCTTGCTACCATACGGTAGAAGACCAAGTAAGCCGGTGGGAGGGCCACGTCGCGATGATGCGCATCGAAGTCAAGTCCATCGTCTTGAAGATGCCCGGGGTACGAGCCGACGGCCCGTACGTGGACACACCCCCATCGCCGCCCCCACCCCTCGCGATAGGATGGGACGCGACTTTCAGCTCGGCCCGGGCACCCTCGCCTCGTCCGCAAACCTCGCCAGAAAGACCCCACGCGTGGACGCCCCCGACCCGCCCGCAACATGCTCCGACGGAGACTCGCGTCCAGGCGATCCAGACGTCCCCGGCCGGACTACCACGATCTCCGAGGGAGACCCGCGCCCAGGCTATGCAAACGTCCCCGGCTGGGTCACAACGCTCGCCAAAGGAGACCAGATCTCAGTTAACCCAGACACGACGCTCGTCTCCAAGCTGTGCCCAGCGAGATGCCAAACGATACGGCATGGACCCGCATCCCGAAGTCAATGCCTTCAAATGCTTCCGGGAGCGCGAGCCGGCAACCGACAGCGAGGACGAGGATGACGATCGTCCCCTCTTTCGTCGGGTATGCCAGAACTCCCCGGTGGCCGAGACCAGCTCACCGAAGTTACGCCCCGTCGACGAGACCGGCAAGACGAATGCCGCAACCCAAGCGACGCCATCACGACGCCCATCCCCAAGCTGTGCCCCGCCAGACGCCCCGCTGACCGCATGGGAGGAGGGAGTCCTAGACCAGGTGCTGACTGACATTGAGGAGGCCGGTTGGAATGGAGCCTTCGCGGAGGAGTTGACCTCATCCACGCTGGTGGAGGAAGACGCGATCCCGATGGTGGCCCTGGACGAACTACGCCCCTTACCGGAGGGCTGGACCGGAACAAACGAGCTGCGACAGCTACCAGCATCAATTATTCGCCTGATCACCGAAATGGCGGCGCAACGAAGAGGACGAGGACAGCGCGTACGCTTCGCCGTGAAAGAGGACGGATGGCATTGCGTCGTCACCGTAAAGAGTGACGGACGTCTCATCGTCAGCCCCCGGTAGGAAAGGGGGGGGTGTGACGATCCGGCCTGGCGGCTAGACCGCCACATTTATTATAACCAATAGTCATTTAAGTTGTATTATATTAATCATTAGTTATGTAAGTTCAACATTATTATGATCCATAGTTTATAAGAGACCTCAGTGAAATATTATAATTTAATTATCGAAGATCGATTTTAGGGATTATGGGTATGGAACTAGAATAGGCGTAGTTTAGTTTTGCACCATCCACGCGAGGTGGCAACCACAGAGCGAAAATACTAGAAATAGGAAAATACCGACAACAATCGGGGGAAGGAAAGGCCACGAGGAAGAGGGAGCCACATTACGGCTTCCGGCATCTCGTCTCTCGGCTCCTCGTGGCATAAGGTCGCGCACGCGGACGGAAAAGTCTAAAAATAACGTGGACACGGTCGCGCACGCGGATTGGCGGCAAAGGAACGCACGCAGGCGAATAGAAATAACGCGGAGGTTAGTGTTTAGTGAAAGAACAGTGCAGTGAAACGATAAATACAAAGAAAACGTGAATTAATAATAATAAAAGCACAAATACGTGCGAACGACTAAAGAATAGTCTTGTGGCAGTTATTTTTCCCCATATCCCTGCTTTCTTCCCTCGGTGATACAGGTTATCGACTGCACGGCCATTTGACTGGGAACGGTAAAAACCATCGACATTTATATATATTTATATTCATTTTTGCCCCCTAACTGCACGCCCTCTGCCCCACCTGCACCACGAGTCGGTAGATCCTCTCGTGCATCCATCTCCCCCTCCCCTTCCTGATATTGTACACGCGGTGGCAGAGCCCCACGTGCCTTACGGAGTGGCAGAGCCCTTCGTGTCCCCTTAACCTTCACGGCGAGACGGCAGAGCCTCTCTCGTGTTCCTTCCCGACTCCCCACTCACCCAATAACACGCGGAACGGTAGATCCCTCCGCCACAACCTCTTATACTAATTTCTAGGTATTCGTCACAAAATCCGGCTGCGGCCTCGCCCCAAGGTCCAGCCCGTGGGATTTTGGACCCGCCACCCCATATAAACGGCACTGCCCCCCCTCGCAAGAAAATCCGGCTGCGGCCTCGCCCGAAGGTCCAGCCCACGAGATTTTTGACCCACGACCCCTCATCGTAACTCTACCCCTCGCCATAAAATCCGGCTGCGGCCTCGCCCGAAGGTCCAGCCCGTTGGATTTTTAGCCCTCGACCCCCTACGTCAAGACTCTGCGCCTCATAGCAAAAATCCGGCTGCGGCCTCGCCCGAAGGTCCAGCCCGTTGGATTTTTAGCCCTCGACCCCCTACGTCAAGACTCTGCGCCTCATAGCAAAAATCCGGCTGCGGCCTCGCCCGAAGGTCCAGCCCGTTGGATTTTTAGCCCTCGACCCCCCTCGCATCAAGACTGCACTTCGTAAAAAGATCCGGCTGCGGCCTCGCCCGAAGGTCCAGCCCGTGGGATTTTCTGCCGTAACGTGACTCAACATTCCAGAGACGCGATAACTCGAAGGTCCTTCGAGACTTGCAAGGACACGAATCTCACGGATAATTATCTAAAATCATCGTTCGCCCCGCGAGCGTAACTCTCTAGCCCAGTGTCTCAGTGATTTTACAAATTTCTTGTAAAAGGACCTTTGGATCAGACTGAGAGTTGTATCCTGGCCAGAGAGCATCCTTACATTATGAATGGAAAGCCGAGAGGGTTTATAAAGGTGTGCAGTGAGCGGAAGAGCGGTCAACTTATGGCTTAGACGCACGGCAAAAATCCATATTAATATATATGCATGAATGGGACACGGACAGGGACAAAAAAGTAAGTGGTCCTGGGTCCTGTGGACGTGGGTACCAGACCGGATCGGGTTTGGGGACTGGGACTAGGTTACTTATGCTTCAATGGAGCCCTGAAACTCGGTGTACGAGTATGTGCCGCAATTGCGGTAAAATATGTTTGCACAAAAGGAAATCGCCAAAGCCACGTGTGCAGGAAATGCTGAATTTGTCTGCTTGCCGCGCTAAAACAAAGCCAGACTCAATGACAAGGCTTTTCCCGGAAACGCATTCGATTGAATGGACACTTTTTGCATTGGTTAAAGCCAATGACTTTATCAATTTGTTATATGTGTCAAAAAAATTGGCTTTTAAATTCTAGATTTTATTAATTTTATTGTCAAACTGTTCTAATTCAATTTACAGGCAATCACACAGCCTTAAGGAATGACGTGAAAACGAATAATTTATTGCTTAATTAATAAGGCCTTTTTTATTTAAAGAGACACTTTAGAATTATTTATTTACTGTCAATATGAAACCGATTATGAAATAAATAACTTTTGAATTGAAATATTAAAATCGCACTAAATTAGACATGTAGATAATTATAATAGCTGCAATGCTGCAATTATAATTTATTGTATACGTTAATTTTCGGGCAATTTCAAAAATGTAAATAAATGTCGATTAAGAGCAAACCAAGTGGAATCATTTTTGGGAACCGGCTGCCAAATGTGCGCCATTTTTTTGGGGTATTATTGCAATATTGCTGCCAGAGCGCCAAAAACTGTGCTACAGCACAGGCTAGATGGCAAACTACGGCGGCACTTCCGGTGCCACTGGCAGTGGCACTCCGGCTCCTCTGTCCCTCCTCGCCTTCCTGCTCATCGGCGTCTGGACTGGACTTTTGGGAATATTATTGAAAAGTTTTACCGCAAGCTGTGCCGAAGCGGAGCCCACTGCAAAAACAACCAACATATTGTTCGCCAGTGGGTGTTAACCCACCCACCCAAACACCCCAAAAGCCCACAAAAAGATTCGAACAAAACAAAAAAAAATCAGAAAAAAGTGGAGAATAATAAAAGAAGAAGAAGAAAGCGAGGATTAAAAATTTTTGCCAGTCTAAAGTTTCAGTTTTGTTGCAACTTTGGCCACCGACACCACAGCAGCCACACCTTCTCCCCCGAATTCCCAGATCACTTCTACATATGGCCATAGTTTCTCCCATTCTCCGGGCAGTACATAAATTTCGACGGCAATTTTCGGGCATTCGCCCAATCAGACATCAAGTCACTAAAGTATGTTATAAAAAGCAGCAGCAGCCAAAACTTTGAAGCTTCCCCTTTGTGAGGGATATTTTTCAATGCCCTACAAGGCGACATTTGCGCTGACTTATTATTGGGTTAAAGTATTTTTGTTTTCCTATAGTTCTTTAATTTTGTGGCTGTAAATGTGTATGTAAGTGTGCAAATTTTCAGTTTAATAGTTACAAGTGAGCCAGTTAAAAAAAATAAAACTAAATAAACTATAATTTACCAACAAAAAAATTGGTTTAAGATTTTATCTAAAAATACTCAACCAGGTGAAAACATTTACCTTAATTGAGTTAGGGGAACCCCCATTTTTAAGTCCGCAACCACAACGTTCATTCTTGTTAATAATTAAAATCATAAACATGTTTTTTACAAAATTTATGTTATTTGTAAACTAAAAACACATTTCTCTTAAAAATAAAATAGCTTTTTTGCATAGAAAGCTGATTGAACATCCAAAAGGTAAAGAAAAACAATCAATAGTTCGGGTTTTTCTCTTTTGTTTGAGTTGTATAACAGAAATGTAATAATTTAAACGAAAGCATTTGGAAATAGCCGTGGCAAACAGTTTGACTCAAACTCAATTCCGGCCAAGGCCAATGGACAAACGCAAATATATTTAAGCTAATTGCATTTTTCCTTTCTGAGAGAGGAGCAAATGATGCCCAGAGGCTAGCAGAGGCAGTAGATTGCGAATCTAATATGCGATGGCAAATGACAGCGCACAAAACTGAACGACCATGTGTTTGAGATGAAATTTGCACAACCTTGACATTTTCAGCCCCCAAATCAAATTGACCAAACTCGCTCCACTAGACAGAAAGAGAACGCTGAGCTGGATAGATGGATAGTTTCATACATGCAATAGGATGTTGCTGAAAGCGGAACAAGTAGCCATCCATCAATTATACAGACCCATAAACAATGTTTGGTCAACTCACAAACTATTGAAAGTGGTTGCATCCACAAAAATACAATTAGTTTGTCATAAATGTTTATTTTTCTGGAGCTCATCTCTGCCCTGAGATGCCGCTAATGATTTGTCTCGTTTAGCCTTTGAGGTGGACGGACCCATGTCCATGGTCGTACTTTAGGAGACGATGAAGGAGACAATAATGTCCTGGAACTTAACAGTTCTGATAGAATTATTGGGTTCCAGGACTTCATTTTCTCCTTCATCCACTCCTGAAGTATCCCATGGGCATGGTACCACCACTTCGAAGGCTGCCCGGGACAAATCATTAGCGGCTCTTAAGGGCAAGTACTGGAACTTTTGGGTTCCAGGACTTTATGATCAGCAGCAGCTCCGTTCAGATAGGCCTCCATGCCCACCAGACAGTTCTGTCAAGAGGGAAGCTTGAGTCCATTGCTTCGACTAGCAGTCCAGTCTGGAGGCCAGGATCTTTACCTTTTACTTGGAGAACCTCCTCTTCTTCGGATCACCGGTCTTCTCCATGTATTCCATTTCCAAAAACACCTTCGTAATGAAGGTACGATTGGCTAGTAGTGCAAATTGTTTTGCCTCGACCAGCTTGTCCCTGGGCAGAACTTAAAACACCAATAAAATAAAACACCAATATATAAGTTTCAAACTTACTGCAAGCCACATCCACTATAACACCGAGGAGACGTGTGTCCACAGCCAGTTTCAGACACTTCACTATGCTGTCTACCAACTCGAGATCAGCATTGGAGTCCAGGTCGCTGAACTTGAAGTCCGAATTGTTCCGAATTTTTTCAGTAAATGAATGATTTTGACAACTTGAATGACACGACAACTTTATGGGAAAAAATTTCTTGCAGGGTTGCATGCAGGCTAGAGCTGCAAAAACATCGATGTTCACTACTATCGATAGTATGAATTTTCTCAATAATATCGACTTGTCGTTGTTTGCTTTTTTTTTTTTTGCTCTCTTAAAAAAAAATTTTTTTTTATTACTGACCAAAAAGAAATCTTATCAAATTTATTTTAAACCAAAAAAATTGACAAAATAAACAATTAACTAAGCCAATATCATTATAAAGCACCGTAATCATTATAAGTAGTATAACAAAAATAGTTATAAAATTATATAACTTAATGTGACTTATAATTTGTTGACAGCAATTTAATTTACTTAAAGCATTTACAAAAATCTGTATCAAAATTAGGCTTAGTACGCTAGTATTACAACTAAAACAAAAAGAACACTCTAGTCGGGTTCCTCGACTCAGTTTCCAAAGTTTAAATAAAATCGAAAGACCACTTATATGTTTTTTATTTAATAGAAATGTTTTTGTTTGTAAACATATATAAAATATTATTAAAAACGTCCTTGGTTTTCTATGCAGTTCTTCTCTGGGTTATGTGGAGAATTTTTGAGTGCTAAATGCAGGTGACAGAGGAGAAAAGTTTTGCGGTCGAGAGTGTGTGCCAAGTAGTTGCCAATCAATTTTTGGCGTCGTTACGCCGCCCCCGCCGCAGCCTACTTATGAAAAAGTAAGAGGACGCAGAAAGGGAGCGTACGGACATTACCATTACCATCCCATCCACCATGGTCAACTGCCATCAGCGACGAACCAACCTGAGCAGCAGGAGCAGAAGCAGGAGCAGGCAGCAGGATTGTCAATGGCATTGTGGCCAACAGGCACGTCGATTTCAATTGAATGTGGTGGTGGTGCAGCCAACTACAGCTCTTTCCCAGTCCCCCAAGCCCATCCCACATCGTCCATTATGACACGCTGCCAGCAAACCAAACACAATCACAGGACCATCCGGCGACTGTCGACCGCCTAACTTGCAGTTGACACTTTTGTAGCCCAGCTCGCATCCTGGCATCCCATGTCCTTCTGTTTGTCACCCGTCCAGTTTGCCAGTCTTCATCCCCGTCCCCGCCGTACGTCTCTACTTGTCTGTCAGTTGGCCTATGCCATCGACATCGACGGCTCCTCCACCGGCTTGCCACCTCGTGTCTCCTCCCTTTCAAGTCCCTGATTCACTTGCAACATCAATTCCGTTGACGTGCACACTCACCTCTCTCCATGGATCTCACTTTGTATCTGCACCTGTGTTGTTGGCTCGCATCAAATACGCACGGAACAATGAGCTAACCCAATAAATATGGGCCAAGGTAAGGCTAAATAGGGAGTGGGCTTAATTAATAGCTAAGATTAGGGTTGTAGGAGCATGTACTTTGATTGTATTTGAAGAAGTAATTAAATCATAAGTGCCTTGTTTTCAGTAGACATGTAAAGTGGTTATTAAATTGGGTAGCATCAAAGAATTAGTTGAAAACTTAACCCAACTGAAGTGATTTTGGAAAACATATGAGCTTAAATAAAATTTAATCACTTAAAAAGTTCAACTTTTAAAGTTGTCTAACTTCTTAAGTGATTCAGTAGAAATTTCTATGAATTTCATAAACATTAAAATAAGCAGGCGGAATATAATATTGAAAACATATTTGAATGAGTTAAAGCAGTCGTCATTTTACACTCGCCGCGTTGCTCTTCGATTATAGAGACATTTACTCTACACAGTTTTAACAATCACAAAGAAACATTGAAATGTCACAACGAACACAGCGATATATATGTTTGGCGGGGTCCATGGTGCGCAAGTTTCACATGGCCCGAAATCCAAGATGCGGCAAAGTAGCAATGTCCAATTTCGACGCAGGCATCTATTTGCCCTACGAGAAGTTGAAGGACACCCTGAACTGCGTCAGGAGCCGTTTAAATCGACCGCTGACGCTGTCGGAGAAGGTGTTGTATTCCCATTTGGACCAACCGGAGACGCAGGAGATCGAACGGGGCAAGTCCTATCTGCGATTGCGTCCAGATCGTGTGGCTCTGCAGGATGCCACTGCCCAGATGGCCCTAATGCAGTTCATTTCCTCGGGCCTGAAGAAGGTGGCGGTGCCCTCCACGGTGCACTGTGACCACTTGATCCAGGCCCAAATAAGTGGCATACCGGACCTGGCCAGATCCAAGGAAATTAACAAGGAGGTGTTCGAGTTCCTTGCAGCCGCGTGCGCGAAATATAACTTGGGTTTCTGGAAGCCCGGCAGCGGAATAATCCACCAGATCATCCTAGAGAACTACGCCTTTCCGGGCCTGCTGATGATCGGTACTGATTCCCACACCCCCAATGGCGGTGGTCTGGGTGGTCTGTGCATTGGTGTCGGTGGAGCAGACGCCGTCGACGTGATGGCGAATATTCCCTGGGAGCTCAAGTGTCCCACTGTGATTGGCTGCAAACTCACGGGCAAGATCAGTGGCTGGACTACGTCCAAGGATGTGATCCTGAAGGTGGCTGAGATCCTGACGGTCAAGGGAGGTACGGGTGCGATTGTGGAGTACCATGGTCCTGGTGTGGAGTCCATTTCCTGCACGGGCATGGCCACCATTTGCAACATGGGTGCCGAGATCGGAGCCACAACCTCGCTCTTTCCGTTCAACGATCGCATGGTCACCTATTTGTGTGCCACCGGCAGAGGTGCAATCGCTAAGCTGGCCACAAAGTACAAGGACGATTTGCTGACAGCGGACAAGGAATGCAAGTACGATCAGCTCATCGAGATCAATCTGGACACCCTGGAACCGCTGGTCAATGGCCCGTTCACACCCGATTTGGCCCACCCCATTAGCAAACTGGGTGAGAACTCCCAGAAGAACGGCTATCCAATGGATATCAAAGTGGGTCTGATTGGTTCCTGCACGAACTCCTCGTATGAGGACATGGGCCGATGTGCCAGCATCGCCAATGATGCCCTGAGCCATGGCCTAAAGTCCTGTATTCCCTTTAATGTTACCCCAGGATCGGAGCAAGTTAGAGCCACCATTGCGAGGGATGGCATCATCGAAGTGATGGAGAAATTCGGCGGAACTGTGCTGGCCAATGCCTGTGGTCCCTGCATTGGACAGTGGGATCGCAAGGATGTCAAGATGGGGGAGAAGAACACCATTGTCACGTCGTACAATCGCAACTTCACTGGACGCAATGATGCCAATCCGGCCACACATTGTTTTGTTACCAGTCCGGAAATGGTAACCGCCCTATCCATCGCCGGACGTTTAGACTTCAATCCCCTGACCGACGAGCTTCAAGGTGCGGATGGCAAGATGTTCAAGCTAAAACCTCCGACTGGCGAGGAACTACCTGCCAAGGGCTTCGATCCCGGCGAGGACACCTATCAGGCGCCCCCAGCGAAGGGTGATGATGTCAAGGTCAATGTGGACCCCAAATCGGAACGCCTGCAAATCCTGAAGCCCTTTGACAAGTGGGACGGCAAGGACTACATTGATCTGGTGGTCCTTATCAAAATCAAGGGCAAGTGCACTACGGATCACATTAGTGCCGCTGGTCCCTGGCTTAAGTATCGCGGCCATTTGGATAACATATCCAATAACTTGTTTATTGGGGCCACCAACGCGGAGAACAATGAGATGAACAAGGTGAAAAACCAGAAGACAGGCAAATTTGATGCCGTTCCAGCAGTGGCTCGGGACTACAAGGCCAACAAGATGAAGTGGTGCGCTGTGGGTGAGGAGAACTACGGCGAGGGATCGTCCAGGGAGCACGCTGCACTGGAGCCGCGTCATCTGGGTGGAGTGGCCATTATTGTCAAGTCGTTTGCCCGTATTCACGAGACCAATCTCAAGAAACAGGGTATGCTGGCCCTGACATTCGCCAATCCCGGTGACTACGACAAAATCCAGCCCACCAGCAAGATCTCTCTGCTTAACCTCAAGGATTTGGCACCTGGAAAGCCGGTGGATGCTGAGATCAAGAACAACGGTGGCTCCGACAAAATCCAGTTGAATCATTCGTTGAATGAGCAGCAGATCAAGTGGTTCCAGGCCGGCAGTGCCTTGAATCTGATGAAGGAGCTCTCCACCAAGGCCGGCAACAAGAAGTAGCACAAAACCCCAAAGGGAAACGTATTTATAAAATTCAAAATTTCTTCGTTTTCTCCTTAGATGAAAAGTATTTTTAAAAGTTCTATAAAACGTAATAATTTGTCAGATAAATAAAAAGGAAATAAGGCATTACATATCAATTTAAACTTAAACTTGTTTTAATGTTAAACAAATAACATTAGTATTTATTCTTAGACATTTAAAACCCTCATAAGAACAAAAGGCACAACAACATTTATAGGTTTTACAAAGGTTACATTCTTTTTACTACGTGTTTACTCATAGTGGTTATACCATAAACTCACTTACTGCGAAATGAGTTTCCCCTTAAACAATTATTCCAAACAGAAGTTGTTTTTGCACAAACCGCAGGATACTATAATGGGTTAACTTTAATGCCAAAATGGCACATGAAATGCCGAAAAACTAAACTGAAAGCCAAAATAATTCAAAACTAATTAAAATCCATTTAAAATTGCACACAGCCTGCAATGCAGAAAAATAATAATAAATTTTCCGACTTAAGCTGGCCAACTTTTTTGTCACATGGCTGAAGTGGGGAAAGGACGAAGGGGAGGTTAGGGAGACTATAAGCGACGCTTATCAACGGTGCCAACCGAAACTGTCACATGCATTGTCATTGTCACAGGGCGGGTGGCTCAAGGGGCTAAAAAAAGGGGGTTTTCCATGCAGAGGCCGTGCCATATTTGCATTTTCCCCCTCACCGCTCGCTCCAACACTCGTCCTGCGTCCTGCGTGTGCGTGTGTGTGTGGGCTGGCATAGAAAATTATTTGCTACTTTTAATTAGTGCCAAAAAGTCATTCACAAAATCCAGAGAGAGAGAGAAACAGAGACAGTGTGTGCTCCCAGGGACAGAGACACGAGAAGTGTGTTGGCTACCGAGCGAAAGAGACGGATATAGGAGAAGCGAAAAAGACGGGGAGAGGACAGGATATAGGAGCCACAGTGCACAAGTTCAACGAGCAAATACAAAAATGTCTATATATATATATATACATGTATGCACATATATCTGTATCTGTCTCGCTCTGCGAACTGCCACTGCTTTTTGCGGCAATATTTGCACAGCCTCCAACTGAATAAGCGGTTCATGAATGTGGTGCACGTGACATTACAGTGCGTTTCGGCATCATTGAGCAGCCATGAAAAACACTTCGGAAGTAGCTACCACAAAAAACAATCTATGTATAATATACATTGTATATAGAACTTATGTATCCAAAACAACTCAAATGATTTCTGATGAAGAGAAGTGCCTCATTCTTGAAATGATATTTTTTAACCCAAAGATTGTAGTGGCCAGTATAAATAGAACGCACAAATACCTATGCTCTTAAGTTCTCTTTATAATTTGCATTGAGTGAAACTTCGGAAGTATAAGAACTTTTATGGTTCATCTGCAGAAAGCTTCGCCTTGCAAAAGTGCATCGGGTAAAAACGCTCATATATGAGAGATAAGCAATATTCGGGTAACATGCAGGTAGAAAATCGTATGATTCCACCGTTATCGCCCCGGCTTAAGCAACTCGGTTTCGACAGCACTGCACGAGCTCTCAAAAGCTCGGTGGCGAGCCCAAAACTTCTCTTGCGACTAAAGACAATTTCATTGCCGTCGATCGAGTCATTGTGAACACCAGTGCCATTACAAGTTGTCCAAAATCTATTACATAAAGCAACCTCGTGTCACCCGGAATCTATTATCTAATACTCCGATCCCAAATAATCGTCCGCTTCAATTTACCGGTTAAAAGTGATTAAAAACCAAAGGTAAAGATTAATAAATTCTTCGTGAGTGAAAATAAAGATCAAAACCGTTCGCAGATCTTTTCTACTCGGGAGTTGCCGGCTAAGGCCGTGTACTCGCCTGGCCCCTTGAAGGGCCTGATACTTTTCGACGAGGGACTTTTAATTGGAAACAACTAAGCCAGGTTTTATTGGCTAGTGGAACCGCAGAGCCCGAGCCCTCGGAGAGGCTTATTCTCCAGGCCGGATCAAAGTACGGATTAAAAGTCGGAAGCTGCACGTGGTCATGATTACGTAAGCCGTCAGAGCCACACCACCAAGAAGAAAGAGTGCTCCAATGACCCCATAATTGTGACCTGTACCGCACCTTATCGTCTTCAGGGAGCTCGGATGACAATCATGCTTCGCTAAAGTCAGTTTTGGCCAACACATCGTCGCCTCTCAAACTGTGCCAATGGGGCTACTGGAGTGACTTTAAAACTGAAGCTGTATGCGCAAGGCAGTCGCTCCAAAACTGTTGCTGCTAGAGATGGACTGTCGTTCGAGACATTTTTCTTTTTATAAATAATATTTAGATTTTTTAGTAATACATTTATATTAAACTTAAATATAGTGTCTAGGATGGTACGTTGGATAAGGGTATGAAAACAAAATAATGAAGTATATTTCTAGTTAACCTTAGGCCTTGTTTACTTATAAATCTTTTCGATTCCCTAATATAGCACTCATCAACCACCGTCATCCTTGAGCTCAACGATCACGCTTGGAAATGATATAAAAGTAAAGAGTGAGTTTTATGTAAGAATAATTAAATGAATTGACCCCTGAATTATATATATACTTGCGCCTTATTCTTTACTAAAGATACTAAAATTGAAATCCCAATATCCTAAATACATGCTATCGTACGACTATTTCGTTCATTTAAATTTTGATAACTTAGACTATAACTATTTCTTTTCTCTTTGTAAATATAAACTTATACACTTTAAAAAAAAACAATATTAGAAAACTATGAGAATTACTATGAATTATTTTGACACTATTGGAAGTATTAAAATGTGCACTTAATATTAAAATGATCGCTTAATTTCTTTATTTATTCGTCCCGAGTAGAGCATGTGCAGGTCAGTGTTAACATGAATTAAAACTAGAACTTTTATAAGGGTCATATTATTATTTAATATGATACAGGAAGGGAGGGTAAAGAAATGGGATAACTAACATCTAATTCCCAGCCTAAAGAACGAAATACTACTTGGCTATAGTCGGTAGCCTATCACAGTTATTTTATTTGTCAACCCCACCACTAATAATAGCCATAAACTCGCAGTCAAACGTGTACCTAAAATATTATGCTAAGGGGATCGATTGGCATATAGGAGAGTAGAAAGACCCCACGACAATCCGGCGAGCTAGTTTGAGCACAGCAAGAGGTACACTTCTCGAAATCCTGTCAATCGTCTGTGTCGTCCGAAATCAATAGCTTTTAGCTATTTCCCCTACAACATCTACCTTTTTCGACACAGGGAAACCACCCACATTACATAATTGGCGCCCAACGTGGGGCCTTTGAAACCAGGAGAAAATATTAAGGTTTTAGATTCCACAAATAAAGCTCTTTCAATTCCACCCAAAAACAATAGTATTTTGCAAATAAGTCATGCTAAACTAGCTTGTCCCTTTTAAATTCTGAACGATATTAACGGATATGCGGTGTTTAATTCAAAATTGGATTAACCGACCTTAATTAATTCAGAATGTAAGTGGATACAAACACAGTAAGGCTGACAAAGTAGACATAGATATTTAGGTCAATTTTAGTTTGCGATTTTACGTCATCTATTCGGAGTATCAGGATAGGGCGTCCAAACTATAAACCATATATCACCAAAGTTTGTGAAAGGAAATTAAATCAAGGCAGTTGGATTTTTAATTTGCTAGATTTATTATTTGGAGATTAACCACTATCAGATTAGTTTCTTTAAAAGCAAACAAAATGTACATTAAATTTCAAAAGGAAGTGTTTCGTTCTAAGCTAGTAGTTTTATATTTAACTGAATAAAACATGCTCAAAAGGGACGAATTTTTTGTATTTGATTAGAAAACAAACATTCTTGTGTTTAGAGGAAAGCTTGTTCAGAACAATTAATTTCTAAACGCAACGAATTTATATATATTTAAAATGCCGTTACAACGCACCCCAGAAGGTGGCGCAGTAGGCGGCGATCTGGGAGAACCAGCCCCCGAATTTTGCGGCATCTGTAAAGAGACATTAACTGTAACGCAGTTAAATTGTACCACACCATGTGGACATCGCTTCCACGATAGCTGCATGCAGGAATTCTTGAAAACGAGCCGAATATGCACTATTTGCAAAATCGAGTTTAATCCGGCTATGATCACCTTTGAGGAAAACACTCTAGCAGCTGAACTACCAGAAAATATGAATTTAGCTCGAGCTCAACCAAATTTTGAATTTCTATCTCCCGAGCAAAGACCTAGAGGTCGAGGAAGGGGACGAGGGGCTAAGTCGCGACAAAACCGTACAGATTTCGATCGCAGGGCGATGAGAACCAGATCGCAGACTCGAAACGGAAGGGATAACTCAGTTGCAAGTACAGCACCTTACTCTCAAGAAGGAGATGAGAGCGAGAATACTTCGAACGTTATCCATGCTATTATAAAAAGTCAGCAAAAAGACATGATGACAGAACTTAGTTCATTCGTAAAAAGAACTATAGAAGAGAGTCTTAGAGCACAACTAGGAAGACTTACACTAGGTACGGACTTAACTGCGACACAGCTGCAACAACCGGATCCTCCAAGTGAAGTACAAAGGAATCAAACTTCACAAAGAAACGCAGAAGGATTAGGAAATCAGTTTAGCAGCGCATCTAATAGGTCGGTGGCACCAGAGAAAGCTGCAAATATTCTGGCCAGTTGGCGTTTAAAATTCGATGGGTCAAAAGACTCCATGTACGTTGACGAATTTCTGTACAGGTTGAGGTCTTTAACATCCTCAACTTTAAATAACGATTATGGATTACTCTGCGATAACCTGCATCTGTTGTTCTCAGCCAAAGCAAGTGATTGGTTCTGGAACTTTCATCGAAAGAACCCGCTCTTTTCGTGGCAAACTTTTTCTGTAGCATTCAGACAAAGATTCGATGATACGAAAGATGACTTTGACTTGTGGGAGTTGATAAGGAGAAGGCGACAAAAAGAAGGTGAATCATTTGACGATTTCCAATCAGCCATTGAAGACCTAGTATCTCGTCTTTCCAGTGAAGTAGCTGAAGATAAAATAGTGGATATTTTAAAGCGCAATGCTAAAGTCTCACTTAGATACGAGCTTCTTCACCTAAAAATTAAAAACCGCTGCGAACTGCGTGAAGAAGTTAAGAAACATGACAATTTTTGTAGAGAAACTAACAATGCCATACCTAGAAATAGGTTCGGAAAACAACACGTGTCCGAAATCTTAACCGATACTGAAGAGGAAGAAGAATCAGTGGCACAAATAGTCAAAAGGGATTGGACAAAAGTGACTTGCTTTAACTGTGATCAGATCGGCCACGGTTATAAGGAGTGTTTGGCGGAAAAGCGTTTGCATTGTTACGGATGTGGTGCTAAAGATGTGTACAAGCCTCGGTGTCCAAAATGCAATCCGTCGGGAAACCGGAAGCAGGATGCGCAGAACCAGCATCGATCAGCGCATCCGACAAAGCAGAACCATTAAAAATGTTCGAAATTAACGTCGCAAAAGAAGACCTAAATTCTAAATTACACTCTCATCCATTAAAATTAGTCAGTCAGGCAGCAACACAAACTTTAGACGAACTATTAGATAAACACGAAATAGAACTATATAATAAACCATTACTCAATATACGGATCAAACCCAAACGATCTACATTACGATGTCGGGAGTTCTGGAAAAAAGTAAGAGCAGATCGGATCAGAATAATATCAGCAGTCATCTTGAGTTCTGATAACCGCTTATACACTGACATTACAATAGAAGGTACAACTTTTAAAGCGCTCTTGGATTCAGGAGCAACTGTAAGTTGTTTAGGGGGAGCCGCAGCCAAAACCTTAGCACATCATCAGAAAACCCGCAAATGTTCAGGGAAAATACGAACAGCTAGCAATGAGTCTTGTTCAGTTATCGCAAAACTTTTAGTCCCAATTAAGTTTCAAGATAAAGTTAAGGAAATAGAATTTTTTTTTATTCCGGAATTAAAACAAGATGTCTACTTAGGAGTTGACTTCTGGCAGAGTTTCGGACTCTTAGCTAAGTTACTTTATAAAGAAGAAACAGTAGGTGAGTTAGATGTAGGTGAAGAATCCTCCAGAAAAGAGGATCCTAAAATGCATTTATTAACGGAAGATCAGAAAGTTAAACTTGAGGCAGTCATAAAAACATTTCCATCATTTGAACGCGAAGGACTGGGTCGTACATCTCTTATTGAACACTCGATGATTATAAACACGGAGATTCCAGTTAAGCAAAGGCATTGGCCAATCTCACCGGCCAAAGAGAAATGGATGTTTGAGGAAGTGGAAAAGATGATAGCTTTAGATGTTATAGAACCTTCAAGTAGTCCGTGGAGCAGTAATTGCGTATTGGTTAAAAAAGGAAATAAGAACAGGTTATGCTTAGACTCACGCGAAATTAACAAATACACACGAAAGGACGCATATCCCTTGCCCCATATAGATGGGATACTTAGTCGGCTGCCTCCAGCCAAATACATAACAGGGCTGGATATGAAGCATGCCTACTGGCAAATACCTTTAGCTGAGTCTTCTCGACCTTACACTGCGTTCACTATCCCAAACAGGCCACTTTACCAGTATAAAGTTATGCCTTTTGGGCTAACGAATGCCGCTCAGACTCTATGTAGGCTTATGGATCAAGTGATACCCGCCCATCTGCGAACGCGTGTCTTTGTATATTTAGACGATCTTTTAGTGTTGTCCGATGATTTTGAATCCCATCTCATGTTGTTACGAGAAGTAGCAGTGCACTTACGGAAAGCTAATCTTACGATTAACGTAGCGAAGTCCAATTTCTGTATGGAGGAAATTAAGTATCTCGGGTTCATAATTGGATATGGCCAACTGAAGACCGATCCTGGCAAAATTAAAGCGATTGAAGATTTTCCAATACCGAGTTCAGTAAAGCAACTTAGGCGTTTTCTTGGTCTTGCCGGATGGTATCGTCGTTTTGTTGATAATTATGCCACTGTCAGTTGTCCGCTTACCGAGCTTCTAAAGAAATCAAAACATTATGCATGGAATCCTTCAGCAGATGAAGCCTTTAACACCCTTAAACGATGTCTTACGTCCGCTCCGATTCTATCCACCCCAAATTTTACGAAACCTTTTCTGCTTTTGTGCGACGCAAGTACTTTTGGATTGGGATGTGTATTAGCGCAAAACAATGAAGAAAACGAGGAACTACCTGTAGCATTTATGTCCGAAAAGCTGTCGAAGGCTCAAAGAAACTACTCTGTAACGGAGCTAGAATGTTTGGCGGTTATTAAAGGAATCCGTAAGTTTAGAGCGTACGTAGAGGGTCAGGATTTTGAAGTAGTTACTGATCACGCGTCTCTACAGTGGCTTATGAGTCAAAAGGAATTGTCTGGTCGTCTGGCTCGTTGGGCAATACAATTACAAGGTTTCTCCTTCCGAATAACTCATAGAAAAGGAACCCAAAACGTTGTTGCAGACGCGCTTTCGCGAAAAGATGAACCTGTAGTATCCGAAGTAGAAGAACAGGGACCAATAGTCGATCTTGATTCCGAGGAGTTCAAATCAGGGGAGTATGTTAATCTTATAGAAAATATTCGTACTAATCAGGCTAAGTTACCCGATTTAAAGATCGTAGATGGGATAATTTATAAGAGAACTGAACCAGTTAGGGGCAATGACATTGAAGACCAATTAGTTTGGAAATTATGGGTACCGGCTGGACTAACATTAGATGTTATTACCAGAGCCCATGACCCGCCTAACGCAGCTCATAGTGGAGTAGGAAAAACTATTGAAAAAATCAGAAGATATTTGTTTTGGCCGAAGATGGTAAAGCAGATACGGGAATACATAACTAGCTGCGATGTTTGTCGTCAGACCAAGCATCCTAACGTAGTTTTAAAACCGCCTATGGGAAAGCCCATGATGTCCGATCGACCTTTCCAGAAGCTTTACATGGATCTTCTAGGACCTTACCCAAGATCACGAAATGGAAACATTGGAATCCTTATAATAGTAGATCACTTTACAAGATTCCATTTTTTGCACCCGCTTCGAAAGTTTACTTCAAACCGGATCTGTGAATTTTTGGAAAATAGTCTGTTTTGTACTTTCGGCGTACCTGAAACTATATTGACCGATAATGGGTCACAGTTTGTATCTAACTATTTTAAAGCATTCACTACCCGTTTTGGAGTTAAGCATACTTGTACCGCAATTTATTCGCCTCAGGCTAATGCGAGCGAGCGGCTAAACAGATCAGTTTTGGCCGCAATACGGGCCTATATAAATCAGGATCACACCACTTGGGATGTTAAGTTACCAGAAATTAGTGCCGCATTAAGATCTAGCATTCACCAAAGTACGGGATATTCCCCATATCTGTTAGCATTTGGGCAAAATATGGTATTAAACGGGAAAGATTATGAAATACTGCGTCGACTTCAATTACTTTCAGGGGATACTAGAATAGAATATCCAGATGCGCTTCAAACTATGCGGACAGCCGCACGTCAAAACGTTTCCGAGGCACATGATCGGAATGCAATTAGGTATAATTTGCGAAGTAGGAATATAAGTTTTAAGGAAGGTGATAAGGTATTAGCTCGTAATTTTTGCCAAAGCAGTGCAATCAAAAAGTTTAGTGCAAAATTGGCACCAGTCTTTGTACCAGCCATTGTTGAACGTAAGGTAGGATCGTCTTACTATCAGTTATCAAATGAACAAGGTAAAAAGTTAGGAATTTTTCATCTAAAAGATATTCAAGTTAGAACATAAGAAACTGTCCTTCTTTCTGTTTTCTCATTGCCAGTTATAACTAGCACTCGCAAACTGTTTGTAGTGGCCAGTATAAATAGAACGCACAAATACCTATGCTCTTAAGTTCTCTTTATAATTTGCATTGAGTGAAACTTCGGAAGTATAAGAACTTTTATGGTTCATCTGCAGAAAGCTTCGCCTTGCAAAAGTGCATCGGGTAAAAACGCTCATATATGAGAGATAAGCAATATTCGGGTAACATGCAGGTAGAAAATCGTATGATTCCACCGTTATCGCCCCGGCTTAAGCAACTCGGTTTCGACAGCACTGCACGAGCTCTCAAAAGCTCGGTGGCGAGCCCAAAACTTCTCTTGCGACTAAAGACAATTTCATTGCCGTCGATCGAGTCATTGTGAACACCAGTGCCATTACAAGTTGTCCAAAATCTATTACATAAAGCAACCTCGTGTCACCCGGAATCTATTATCTAATACTCCGATCCCAAATAATCGTCCGCTTCAATTTACCGGTTAAAAGTGATTAAAAACCAAAGGTAAAGATTAATAAATTCTTCGTGAGTGAAAATAAAGATCAAAACCGTTCGCAGATCTTTTCTACTCGGGAGTTGCCGGCTAAGGCCGTGTACTCGCCTGGCCCCTTGAAGGGCCTGATACTTTTCGACGAGGGACTTTTAATTGGAAACAACTAAGCCAGGTTTTATTGGCTAGTGGAACCGCAGAGCCCGAGCCCTCGGAGAGGCTTATTCTCCAGGCCGGATCAAAGTACGGATTAAAAGTCGGAAGCTGCACGTGGTCATGATTACGTAAGCCGTCAGAGCCACACCACCAAGAAGAAAGAGTGCTCCAATGACCCCATAATTGTGACCTGTACCGCACCTTATCGTCTTCAGGGAGCTCGGATGACAATCATGCTTCGCTAAAGTCAGTTTTGGCCAACACATCGTCGCCTCTCAAACTGTGCCAATGGGGCTACTGGAGTGACTTTAAAACTGAAGCTGTATGCGCAAGGCAGTCGCTCCAAAACTGTTGCTGCTAGAGATGGACTGTCGTTCGAGACATTTTTCTTTTATAAATAATATTTAGATTTTTTAGTAATACATTTATTTTAAACTTAAATATAGTGTCTAGGATGGTACGTTGGATAAGGGTATGAAAACAAAATAATGAAGCATATTTCTAGTTAACCTTAGGCCTTGTTTACTTATAAATCTTTTCGATTCCCTAATATAGCACTCATCAACCACCGTCATCCTTGAGCTCAACGATCACGCTTGGAAATGATATAAAAGTAAAGAGTGAGTTTTATGTAAGAATAATTAAATGAATTGACCCCTGAATTATATATATACTTGCGCCTTATTCTTTACTAAAGATACTAAAATTGAAATCCCAATATCCTAAATACATGCTATCGTACGACTATTTCGTTCATTTAAATTTTGATAACTTAGACTATAACTATTTCTTTTCTCTTTGTAAATATAAACTTATACACTTTAAAAAAAACAATATTAGAAAACTATGAGAATTACTATGAATTATTTTGACACTATTGGAAGTATTAAAATGTGCACTTAATATTAAAATGATCGCTTAATTTCTTTATTTATTCGTCCCGAGTAGAGCATGTGCAGGTCAGTGTTAACATGAATTAAAACTAGAACTTTTATAAGGGTCATATTATTATTTAATATGATACAGGAAGGGAGGGTAAAGAAATGGGATAACTAACATCTAATTCCCAGCCTAAAGAACGAAATACTACTTGGCTATAGTCGGTAGCCTATCACAGTTATTTTATTTGTCAACCCCACCACTAATAATAGCCATAAACTCGCAGTCAAACGTGTACCTAAAATATTATGCTAAGGGGATCGATTGGCATATAGGAGAGTAGAAAGACCCCACGACAATCCGGCGAGCTAGTTTGAGCACAGCAAGAGGTACACTTCTCGAAATCCTGTCAATCGTCTGTGTCGTCCGAAATCAATAGCTTTTAGCTATTTCCCCTACAACATCTACCTTTTTCGACACAGGGAAACCACCCACATTACAAGATTTCTTAGAGAAAATATGCTACAAGTACTATTGTAATCTATAAGTTTTTATTGGAATAACTATAAAAAAATGTAATCAAATCATTTATAAAAACTTAGAGCCCCATTAATTTAGTAATATAAAGCTGTCACTAATGTGTTAACTGTAGTAGATAAAATAAATTGGTAACATCGCGTGTTTTTTTTTTTAACGTGGATGATTATAGATTGCGTGCATCAAACTAAGAGAGTGATAATAAAAAGACAAATTCATTTTTATTTAGCAGTGATTATAACTATCAGTAAATATTATTTCGTGTTAGCAAGTTATGTCACTTAAGAATAAACAATCTAAACCAAAAGTACTAACTGCACAATTAACTTTAAATATTCGATGTTTTTTTGAGATGTGTTCAACCGCTAAGTGAGCTGACTTGTAGTAATAGAACGAACTGTATCTCTAAAAGAAGCCACAGCACCAATCAAAAAGGCCAACAAAAAATGATACCAATTCAGCTCTACCTAAAACGGAAAATGTTCAATTATTAACTCGTAATGGTAGGATGTGTGTGACCCAGGGGAACAGCAGGAGGAGCAGATAGCCAGAAAGAGGTCCAGTTGGTAAGAAGTCAGCTAAGCTTGCGGCCCGAAATTATAGACTATGATTTTTGTCAAATTGCATTCAATTTTGTCAGAGCTCGAGCAGGACTCCTTTGTATCTGGGCTGCCACAAGCATTTGTATCGCTGTATCTGCTGGATCTCACTTTGTCCTCTCCCTCCCGTACTAACTGTGGGTGAGTGCATGGCAAATGTCACACATGCATTTCAATTTGAATTTACAATATTTCCAGCTTCAGATGCAGGCATGTGGTTGCCAGGCACTTCATAGATGTCCTGTTCTCTTCCTGTCCCTCTCTTTTCCCCAATGTCTCTGTCCCGCTCCCGCTTACTCTGTTTGTCATTTGCATACTTTGCACTTAAGTGAATTTAATCTTTTCTTCATGTATCCCCTTCGATATTTGCCAGGCATGTGTATGTGCTGCCCTGAGCAAGCAGAAAAATGTGTTTATCTTTTGTATGGATTTTTAATGTCATCTTTTGCTCCCATTCTTGTTATTCCGATTCCTTGTTTAGTTTATTTTATTAAAATTTTAATTGCTTTTTGGGAAATGTTTTGTCAATGCGTAGACACATCCACAACGAGTTCATTGATATACAGCGATGAAAACGGAAATATTCAGGATATTTTTATGATACACAAATATGTATTTTCCCATTTTCCTTTTGCTTGGCTGGGTAATAATGGATTTTTCAATTGAAACTACTGCTTAGAATTATGGGAAAAATTTAAAGGAGAAAGGTACATTTTTAAAGCTTAGCAAATTAATAGAATCCTTTGCGAAAGATGAAAAAAAACCTTTGTATTATTATTTTACACAACAAATTGCTTTTGATACCAAACTTTATAAACAAGGTTTTTTATCCAAACGTGTGTTACATTTTATAAAGTTAACATTTTTTATGGATTTTATGTTATTGATAAGAAGCTTAACTTACAAATATTTCTTCAAAATATGTCAGTGGTTAGTTTTCTAAAACAAACAAGTTTATTATATTCTATAATTTATCCTTTTAAATTTATTCTTATGGTAACTAAAGGTTTATATAAATAAAACTACAAAAGTTGTTTTAAAAAATATAATGCTCTTATATGAACTTTACATTGGTTTAACATTAATCTAGTTTCTCTTATTTGTATAATTTTACAATAAAACATTTAAACCGGTAAAAATTTAATGGAACAAGTAGTTATTTCGACTTCAACCCGTTTATCATCTGGAAAACTCATCTGAAAACCTTAAAAATAAACCCTTAAAACCCTTTTCCCCGCACATTAGCTCCACATTCACCAGCTGCAATAAGAAAATTACACGCTTGACTCCAACCGATAAACGTAAATCACACACAAATGACAACTGCCAATAACCTCACACGAGCATCCAAAATAAAAGCAAACCGCAAAAGAATAAAAAGAATAGAATTGAAAGAAGAAACACAAACAAGGGAAACTTGAACGAAAATAAAATGAAACTCGCTCTCAACACATAAATTGCATTTTGGCCGCTGGCGAGGTAAACAGCCACAAATGCCACACGAAAATAGAAGAAAACCAAAGCGATGGAGCGGGCGGGAAAATAAAGCAAAACTTGACAATAATCGAAAAATTATTTCCACACATTGTGTGGCTGAGGCGGTGGGGGGTGTGTCAAATCAAAGTAACAAATAAAATGAGAAAAAACAAGCGGAAAATCCACAATGCACACAGAGTGGGAGCCAAAGAAAGGAGCACAAATTAAGTTAAGCACTTTTATTTATTATTAAAAAAGTTTTCATATGGAGAGGGGGGAAAATATGGGGTGTGGCAAAGGAGAATCAGCAAAATCTGCACATAATGCAAAGAAAATCCCGAATTTATCGTATCACTTAGATGGAGTGTCATGTGTGTGTATATCCTCCCTTTCAAAGGGGTTAAAATGCGCATTATGAGCGTATCACACAAGTGTGAGTTACAACTGCGGTCAAAATTATGGTAGCTGAGAATTGGTTTTATTCTGTTTAAAGCTTAATTGAATAATATTGAAAGATTAGGTTAAAACTTGGCTTCTATCTATAATCTAGGTTTTTTTTTCTAATAATACTTTTTTTTACTTTATAGATTAAAAAGAAACACCATCATAAAGACCTACACAATCATTTGTGTGTATAAAACATTGTTGACTTTTAAAAATAAGTGTTTTTTTTAGGACTTGCACTTAGACTTATAAACAGATTTATTTATTTGTTTTTTTAGTGTTATTTTTATGGAAACTAAGTTATGTATTGAGGTTATCTAAGTATGTACAACAGGGTTCACTTCGAAAGTAGGTATAGTAAGATAAAACACATTTAACTATGAATACAATTAGCTTAATATATTTAAGCTATAAATATAACCAAAATATCCATTAAAACAATATGTAATTAATGGTAACCAATTATGTTAAAAGATTATGTAATGAATGGTTACCTATAATGTTCAAAGTTAAATGTCTTAATATAAATACCTATTATTCTGTCTGTGACTGTTTGCCATGTGTCTGTGCATTCATAATATAACTGTTGATTATTGCGCCAACACGCACTCGACGTAAGTGAACCAGCAACAGCTTCAACTGTGGAAGCTGCGAACTGAAATCCCGCAACGTGGCGTATGCGCAATATTATTAGATATTGAAAGCAGCCATCGATGATGATGGCCAACGCAGCCCCGCTCGCTTAGCATTCCCTTCCCGAACCAAAAGCAATTGAAAGCAGCCACAGCAGCAGACATATGAATTTTTTCCTGGCTCCCTTTAGCACTCCGAGTAAACCTCTTTTAGCCCTGGCATCCTGCCCATTCCTCCGCACGAGCATATATGTTCACAGAGGGGGTTATGCGATTTGGATTCGGATTTGTCTGTGGGCGTGTCTTTAGCGGGAAAACTCTGTGGCCGTGGTGCCTGCAGATGAAGCTGAAGCTGTATTAAATCGATGGCAATGTGCTAAATTTGTGGCAGATTATTTATTAGTGTAATGGCTTTAAATTTGCCAGCGCAGATGCTCAGATCGAGGATGCTCCTCTTCACGAGATTTATGCTTGTGCTCGGGTTGGGCTATTTAAATATTACGTATAGATGGAATGTTCAAACGATGCGATGAACACAAAATGATTGAGTCGAGATTTAACACGTTTTTCACGTGGCCTGGCAAGCATTTATAGTAAAATGCTTTTGAGAAAACTTCTTTGAAATATTTATATTTAAATACAATCGCAGTTAAACTACATATTTTGGGTTCATTGTTGGTTATAATATTGGATATAGTTTCCAAGCATTTTAATAGCTTTTAACACAGAACGATTCTCCCTGAGAAGGGATTGAACTTACGACATACGGATAGGACTAGTTTCGAATCCTGTCACAGACTCTTCTTCAGCTATCGAGGTTCATATACGCCGCACAACTATTCTGGGATACAACCCTACTTTTTTTCTATTACTGAGGGAAAATCTGTATTAGTTCCGTAAATAAAGGTACCCCTAAGAAAGGCTCCGTACTTGTTGTACCCTGTACAAGCGTCTCGAAATGGTACCAATAATGGCATCAGTTTAAAATCTCCATCGCCCGCGGTGTCTAGGAAGATGTCGACGGAAAAGGTAAAGCTTTTATTATCAATATCTTCGAGAACTGTAACCGATCCATTCAGGCCACGGATAATGTCAACATCACCTTAAGAATACGACTTAACAACTAAATTTCATTTTTGCATAAGCGGTATGTAAATCAAAATTATAAGCATTATCTTATCTTATTCGAATACTCTAACATGCGCCAAAAATAATCCTATTGCACGCAGCTGACTTTACCCAATATTTATATAATCATAAGCGTGTTCCCACAATTAATTTTAATTATTATTTAAAAAAAATATATTCAGTTGTTTCTAATTAGCGACTCTAAGAAAAGCACCTGACAACCCATTAAACAAACAAAAAAATTGTATACTAAATAAAACTTATTTATGAGTTAGTTTGGGTAACTTCGTATTTTTTGGTTTTTGAAAAAGTTTTATGCGCAGCAGTTTTTTTTGTACCTTTTTCGAATAAAGACGGTTCGAATATAAAGCCCTAAATAAACCAAATCGATCTCAACCGAAACTTATCCCAAAACGCATCGAAAACTTCAGGATGCCCATAACCCTTTACCATCAATGTCGGCAACTTATCTGTCACACTCCATCTGCAAAGTGGAATTGCTTCTGTTTCCCCAACTCATTCACCCCTTGCAGCTTCTAATCTTTCTAACCATTTGGCCATTTTCAATTCGTTTTACCCCGTTCGGTTTGCTTTTTTATCTGGCCACTTTCAAAATCAAATCTTACAAATTCACAACTGACAAAAACTAGAAAAAAAAAAATAGAGGAAAATAAGTGCGAGAAACCAGCAGAAGCCGACAGAATGAGAGGAGAAAAACCAACACGAAAAATCTAATAAAAGAATAGCTCAAAATCGGTGTGTAAAAATCAAATAAACGCTGCAACTGCAACGGCAGTCACTAGAGAGAAAGAATCTTGCCCCCAGCTGAGTTTTCTCTGGTCGGGAAAAAGTTTGTTTTTCGCCTTGCGCCAAGTTTTGTGCGTTTTTAAATGGCCCGAGCTGCTGGCCCAAACAAAAACGAACAAGAAAATGGGGGGAAAGCCAGGGAAAGCTGGGAAAACCATTGGAAACACATGTCCAGCCAGCGGACAAGGACAAGAACCATGGATCCATGGACCCCAGGAGCTGTGTAAATGTTTGTGAGCTTGGATTTCTTTTCGGTCATTACATTAAGTTGGCTATCTGTGGAGATTCGAAGCTGCACAGCCACACAAACACAAACTCCCCGATATCCGCATAAGTGGTATTTGTGCTTGAGCTTGGTCCGCAGATGGGGACTAAGCGACGGCTGCTCCTAATGGCCAACGATTCGTAATATTTTTAATATTTGCTCAATAAAATGTCAGACAATTTCTGTCTCTGCCACTTGGACTCATTACATTTATTTGTCCGGTTGTTTCTTTGTTTGTGCTTAGCAAGTTCTCAGTAGCAATATGAATTTGAACATTAGTAGTGAGATGGTTGATGCTCTAACTAGTATTTTTTATCAAGGAATTGATTGTTTAAACTTTAACCACGAAAGGGGTTTTCAGAGCGATCCTGAATCAAACACGTCATATTATAAACGCCGTAATCGAGGTCATTTTTAAAGAATCTGAGAACGTGACGGACGAAACCGCGCGGAGCTACCATGGGCCAATGATCCGTGTTGATGGTCACGTTCTTCACATAATATGTCCCCTTTGGCACGGGGCAGGGATCGCTTTCTATGGGAAAATCAGTATGAATTCCGTACTTAAGACTCTCCTTAAAGTAGGCTCCGTACTCATTGTAGCCCGTGCAGGCGTTTTTTAGTGGTACCGATAGTGCCATCGGCTTAAAATTACCATCGCCCTCGGTATCCACAAAAAGCTCATAGGAAAAGGTAAAGCTTTCGTTATCAATATTTTCGAGAATTGTAACCGATCCATTTAACACATGTTCTCGGCCCTTCAGTCGAAGTTCACTTATGTCAAAAAGTTTTAGATTCGTTGACGAGGTTACGGATACGAAAGACGCCTTGTACGACCTTGGCATCTGAAGCTATTGTATTAAAAAAAAAGAATTAAGCTAAGACCAAACAAAATTATATAGAAATCATTTGGATACTTTACCAGTGCCTCGGAGATCAGCATGAAAAAGGCAAACACTCTCAATATTAACGTCATGGTTAGAGTACGGTAGAAAAACTGAAACTCAGTTTTTCGCTAGCGATATTTAAAGCAAAATTGTGGGCTTAATCTAATTAAATTTGACTTATCTAACATGTAACAACCACAACCTTATAACACGCGGCCCATTTTACACAATAATCCTATGATAATCGTCATTATACATAAGCTCGATTCTACAATTATTTAAAGTTGTTATAATAAATAATAAGCCGTTATTTATAATTGTTTACACTAGAAAAAAATATATGATTTAAATAAAAACTGATTATTATGTATTTTATGCAGCTTGCTTATCGATTTCTTAATTAAATGCAATGTTATTTGTGCCACTTGTTCATTCTAAAGTATCCTCTAGAGTATATTGATCCCCTTAAGGGAAGCCAAGACATTATTCTTCATATGCGTGTAATCCCTTTTGTAGTTGACGCAAATCCTGTTGCTCCTTGCCAAGTCATAAAGTTTAATTTAGTTTTAAGCCTTTCAACTGGAAAATTGCATGGCTGAGGGAGAGGGAGAGCGAGAGATCAGTGAGTGGCCTTCCCGCTTCCTCTTTCTCTTCTTTACCAACACTGTCCTCCAGCAACAAAAGCAAATGGCGTTGACCGCAACCTGTCATTCTGCACGAGGGAGAGGGGGACAGATGGACAGACCCCACTTGGCGAGACAGGGATGGTTGGCTGGTTGGCACTGCTCTAAAATTAACACACGTTTAATATGCAAGTCGTGCATAAATTGCAATGTTGTTGCTGCTGCTGCTGCTGGAAGGAATTTTTCATCTTTCCCGTCTCCCTTACGCTTTTTAATTTGCCATCTGACGTCACGGGCACTGCAACAGCAATGACCACATGTCAGCGCCCTGCGAGAAAATCCTCTTTGTTTTCTTTTTTTACTGCCACTTTTCCACAGAGAAAAATACGTGCCCGACGTCTCGTTATCATCATGAGCGTTATTATTATTATCAGGCGGCCCCACGTTAATGTTGATGCGCTTTAATTGCCAATTGAGGCGATGCAAGGTCCTTTCACGCGATCCAATCAAAAAATGGGAATTTAAAGTCGCGCACCAGCCGTAATTTCATTAAATATGGCCCACCAATTATTACCACACTTATACCTGTACTTTTCGCAGTTTTTTCACAAATGATTTATATAACATATTTAATAAGCACTTACAATTTAACACTGAAGACTTAAAACGCGCATAAAGCTGCATTTCAGGGTTGGGAAACTTAATAGTACCTTATAATCATTTGATCGATAAACAGCAGTGTTGCACAACACCAAAATTTGTGCCTAGCGTCAAACGAACTATAAATCAAGTGCAATCCTGATTAAACATTACTTTTCAATAGGAACACCAAATCTTGTCACTCCAATCATTTTAGTCAGCAGTGTTGCTTAACATTAAAATCTCGTTTAGCGCCAGACAAACTTTTAATCAAATTAAATCTTGAAAAAACATCACCTATCAGTGGAAATAACAAATCTATTCACTCCAATTTATGTATTTTCGGCCAATTATGCCTGTTTTGGCCGGCGAATAGAAGACAGGATTTCCGTATTTTTGAGACAGTGCCAAATTTCTTGGCAGTCGCATTAACGACAAATGTTGCCAAGCAAATTGGCATAAAACGAATCGGCGCCGTCATCGTTATTATCGTTCCTCTTCTTCCGCCGCCTAATTAGATTGTTCTGACAACACAAAAACAACTGGCAAATGGCACTCGAAAATTGTTAAATAATTTAAAAGGAAATTAGCGGCCATTTTGTGTGTGTGTGTATGAGTGCAGACAAAGCAGCATGAAAATAAAAATTGTAACCAATTTCATGCATAACAGTTAAATAAAATTTAATTTAGCAGAAAAACGAGGCAAATGCGAGTTAAAACGGGAAAAGAGCGAAGAGAACAACTGCACAAATTGCCAAAAAGAAATAAAAATCACGACCAGATATAAAGTTGGAGAGAGCGAGAAAGAATGACTACAGTTGCGGTCATAGAAACAGAACCAAAGAGCAAATTTAATTAATTTAATTTCCATTATAAAAATTACAGAACTTATCTAAATATTAAAAAATAATTTTATTTTATTTTAGTTGCCCTTCTGGGACTAAGTTATTTAAAGTAAATTATTTAAACAAACCACATCGAGTCGAAAGGCATTTCGAATCTTTTGCTGTTCCAAAACTTTGAAAAATTCATTACTTTAGGTGTGTTTTAAGGAAACTTAGTTAAAATAATTCAAATCTAAAAGAGTTTACAAGCCTTAACATTTTTAAAAGTTTTTTTTAAAAGCCAGTTACTTTAAATATTAGTCAGAATTGACATTGAAGTAATTAAAGTTAGAAAAATTAAGTACGTTCAAAGCAAACTCATGCCTAAAAATTAAACAACAAAATTTGTAAATTAAAAAAAAAGTTTTTGGGACCTTTCTTTTGACTGTAATTGTAAATCAGTGGAGTGGTTAAAAAGGGGGAGTGGCAAAAAATAGATAACGCACAGTGCTTTGGTCATAATGAAGACTTCATATTTTTGTAGCAGCAGCAACAAATGAGTGCCGTCAACATTTATTATTAATTTTATTATTTCAAAAGAGCGCAAGCCAGTCGGCAAACAACAACAGTAAAAAGATGAAAGTACTTTCGTTTTGGCCCACCAAGCGCTTCTGGCCTTGGTAGAAAAAAGGACGAAGTATTAAACGAAGAAAATACGTCTCAAGAATTTGGTTGGTCATTTAAATTTAATTTTTGGATAACACATTTCAGTAATTTACTCACCTCTATCTACGCTTCTTTCTTCGCCACTAGCGACAAACATTAACCAGTTAATTAATCAGTTTATTTAATTCTCTAAAAAAACATAAATAAATTGCTCTAAATAAGCTTGAAAATGTAGACTTCATCATTTGAATATATTTGGCTCTCGGCTAATCCTATAGCTGTAAACTTACAATTAACAAATTAAAATGGGTTAATTTAATAACAACAAACAAGTTAAAGAGAAACTGGGGCAATTAAAGTAAGCTTTAAAGCGTATAATATTGTGCAGTTTTTTTTTTTTTTAAATTTGTTTTCTCCATAAGCCAAAAGCGACTTTTTATAGGAAAATCAAAAAACAATAGTTTACGAGAAAAAATATTTTTTAAAAGGTCGTAAATAAAAATTAAAAAGATTCTTAGCTTGAAGTTTGGATTATTGCTGTAACATGTTTTTTCACATAAAGCTTACAATCAAAATAAATGTAAATTACACAGCAAAAGACACTTAAACAAAGACGAGGACAACGACACAAGCTCACTGAATTTTGCCTTTGTCTAAACTGTGCAGTAAACTATCTGTCATCTTGTTAAAATTAAAAAAAAAAATTAGTCAAAGCCAAACAATCAAAAGACAAAACGAACTCAATTTCAACGACGACCAAAAGTAAATTGGTGCAAAAAAAGAAACTTTAACAAGGAGGAAAGAGCTGGCCAAAAAGGGAGCCAAAAAGCAGCAACAATGAAAACCACAAAGCGACGCTTTTGTTTGCCAGTGTCGCATGCAGTCAATCTATATATATGTGTGTGTGTGTCGCCTGCCAATCAACTCAACAATCGCAATCAATTTGCCCCACTGGATAGCAACCCCCTGATTTTACCACCCCATTTCCCACCCCTTTTCCATTCCGGGCGCATTGTCGTGGTGCAAGTGCAACTGTCATTTCAAGCGCAATCTCTGCATATGCAGGAGGAGCAAGGAAGGGAAATGTGTGATATATCAGAGGGACCAACAAAAAACAACACAAAAATAAGGCCCATGGCGCCGCAGTGCACTTTTTAATTACGATACTGCGACATTAAGGACCGCAGACATCACATGCATGAATCATAGCCCCAAGATGTTTAAAAAAAAAGCATCCAAAGAATGCTCCGTTTTACGAGAAAGAAGATATTTAAAAATTTTAAATATTAAAACTCATTTTTAAAATTTGCAGATTACTTTGTCTCTTCTTTACAATTTTATTTTCATCAATTAAAATGTCTGCTTAATTACTTGTTTCTAAAAATTTATGCAATACAAATAACAAAAACATAAACATCAATCATTACTTATTATCTTTTATGTGGTGATTTTCAGTTTTAAATTCCATATTACATTTTCATAGTAAATTTTAGCTAAATACTTTAACATTTAATTTACAATTTTTGTATTTTCTTTTTTTGACACTGAATCCATTGAGACGGATTTCCAAAAAATAGCAGGCTTTTAAACTACCCCGAGGAAAAGCCAAGCTGAAGCTCAACTTTTTACACCGAAATGGGCTTTAAAATTGTCAAAATTTATGCGCATTATATGCGAATCAAAATCATTACCAAAATACGCATACGCAACGTTGTTTCCGTACGCACGCACACTCATAAATTTGCCAAGCATTGTTATGCTAAATTTATTTGCCCTCACGGCCATCTGTTGTTGCTGTTTTCGGTGTTGTTGTTGTTTTTGTTGTTAACTTCATCAGAAGTGCGATTGAAACGCAACTTCCGTTTCCGCAAAATGGCTGTCAATGTGTGGAAAGGAGGGAACAAAAATGGAAGGGGAGTGCCACTTTGCCTGCAAACAAATCAACTTGAACTTCCGTTTCATTTTGCTTTTTCTTGCCATTTCATATTCTTTTGCAAGTTTCCCCTCCACCTCCATCGCTGCTCGGAAAACCCACTCAACTCTCAATTTTTATTTTCTCTTTACTGTGCATTTCGGCGACTTTAGCGTAAATTTACTTTTCACTTTCAGCGCGCCATCAAAAAAGTTTTTGTGCATAGCTAACTTTTTGGCTCACATTACGTATATTTTCCATATTTTTCCCTGCTCGCTGCCTTTTGCTCAACGTATCTTTTCAATGTCATTGCACACACACTTGCACTGAGAACAAATTTCAATCAATACATTTTCCCAAAATTTCAAGATCAAGTTAAATGTTGAAAAAGGTTGTGAAATTAATAACTTCTTGAAAACTAGAATGAGCTTACTTTGTATTTTACATGACTTTGTTATGTTTACTTTTAAGATATATATAGATGTAGCCAGTATACATTGTTTTACGAATAAATAAATAAATAAATCATTTTAAAGTTTTTTTCAATATACATTTTTGTTTATCAGATTTAATTACTTACTAGATAGGTATATATTGTGTGTTGAGATTTAACGTTACAAATACCATTGAAGCCCAATTCACTGAAAAATTTAAGATTTGCAAAATTCTAAACAAATATTTTTATTTCAATAATATTGTACATAAAATGAGCTCGGTAGTTTAAAACCTAAGTTTATACTTAAAGAAAATACATTGAATTTTATTCTTTGTAGACGACCACACACGAAAAATCTTGCGAGTGTGTTGTGCAAGGGGAAAACTCTGTTCTTTTGGCATTTCATTTCCTTCATTTTAGCCGTTTTGCACCTCGGAGCGGTTTCCTCTTCTTTTTTTTTTGGGGGCGTGGACTTTGGCGGATGCCACAGTGGCTCTTCTTGTTTTTTGTTTCTATCCTTCTCCTACATTTTCCCGACATTTTCCGCGGCCTTAGTTGTTGGTGCTTAATTTAATGCTCGAGTGCCTATTTAAATTTTTGTCCCTCATCGTCTGCATTTCCAATTTTGTTTTGTCATTTGGGTCTGGTTTATATTTGCCTCTCGTTTTCCACCGAAATCAATCAGCGGCCGGGCACGTGTGTGCACTGATAACGTTGCCAATAATAGGAAAACGAAATGTATTTTTGGCAGCCCATGAAAATACATCTCAACTTTTCGCTGCGAGTTAGCATTTGTTTGTGCGATGGGTGGAAAAGATGAAAACAATTTTGTGCAGCATACTGTTAGGCAGTAATTTGTTTTTGTGCTAGGAAATGGAAGTGGGGCAATGGGAATGGAAACGGAGGCAGAAACTCAAATGTTTGGCAATTACAACTGTTTGGTTGCATATAATGAAAAACATTGGTAGAAGTTAATCTACTGGGAGTGTATTCTCTTAAGCGTTTCACGGTGCTCTAATATTAGTTCATGTTTGAAGTTTTGAGGTTTTTAAAATGTGAATTTGTTCGAAAAATTTTTAAAATTAATGCTTTAAAACACAGCTTTTAAAACACAGCATATTTTTTTGATTGTGGTTTATTTCCTTGTACTTTCTTGTAGGAAGTTCCAACAAAAGTTTATTTATGTACATAACACATCATATGTACATATATAATCTAGTCTATATATTTATAAATATATTTATTTATTTTTCAAACAAATTATTTAAATAACAAAACCACTTTCATGTTGACACTTAACTGATTATAGTTTTATTTTCACTTAAATAATTTTTTAAAAATAGTCTAGTTACTTTTCACCTTTTCTCCCTGAGCTTTCTTCTCTCCAAATAGGACTTTCTTCAACAGCCTCAAAATAGCAAAGGGTAGTACAATAAGTAGGAACAGCAGAAGCCCACAAATGATCAGCAGGACGTCCACATTGTGATATTGCCACCAGTTCAGTCTTTGGGCTGCACTCTGCAAATATGCAGCTCCCTGGTGGCGGGTCACATGCTCCACCCAATAAACAGCGTTTTCCAGAGGCGTCTGTTGCTGATCCCGAAAACGGAAGGACATGCCTTGCACCACCTTCGTGTAGGAGGATTCACTGGTGATCCTCACAATGGCTTCCCTTAGATCCTTAGCGTTCAGCAACTTGAAATCCAGCATAATGCCATAACCAGTTTGCTCGGCATGAGCCATATTGAAGAACTGATCGCTGAAGATCGGCAAACCGATGACTGGCTTCCCATGATAAATGGACTCAGTCGTGCTCAGCATTCCGCCGTGGGTCACAAAAGCTAGGACCTTCGGATGGGCTAGTATGTCAGTCTGTGGAAACCAGTCGGATATATAGACATTCTCCGGCTTGTTGGGCAGATCCTTCAGTTCGAATTTCCAGAGCACTCGCTGTTTAAGACCACTAAATGCTTTCAGGATCTCCTGAACCTTTGCTGGCGGTAAGTCCTTACTCTTGAGATTCGATCCCATTGAGAAATAAATCGCTCCGTGCTCTGATTCATTAAGGAATCTTTCGATATTCTCTGGAAGGGGACTTAACTTCCCATCGATATGCATGCCACCCACTTCTATCATATTGGGGGAGTAAGGTCGCGGGAAACTCAGTGAAACATGCTGATTGATGAGTACCAGCGAGGCGTTCCGCCTCATCTCGTAAAAACAGCGCTTATTTTCCGGAAAAAACTCCCTGTAGAGTTTCTCCTGTCCCGGTAAATAATAATAGTCCAGTAGCAATCTTTCATAGGCCAAGAAAGCCACGTTAACAAAGCGTTCATAGAGCGACATGTGATCGTTGAAGGGCAACATTATGTGGGGCACAAACGAAGCTGGAGCGGGTGAGCCAACCTAGAAAAAAACAAAATTAAGGTTAATTATCCACGTTTTCAAATTATAAATATTTAGTCTGTTTTAAAAAATAAGGTTTTGTTGCGTTTATTAATAAAAAAAAACCTTACTAAACTAGAATATTATAAGTTTGTTTGCTTTTGGGTAAAATAAAAATGAATAAAAAAAATTCTTTTTTACAAGGTTTCAGGTTTGTAAATTTTTAGCTCAAAACCTTAATTTATAATTTAGTGCGTCTCTAACACACTGAAAAATTAGAAACCAAGATTAACATTCAAAAATAATTTGTTTCATTAACTTATTGTTTGTTTTTTTTTAGCAAAAAAATAAAAATAAATATGTTTAAGTCTTCGCAGGTATATGTTTATGTTATTATAATTATTATATGTTATGTAATTATGTAAACTTATTTTGTAATGTATATCCGTGTGTCAGTTCTAATATTTTTGCCACCACTGTATGTAGTTTTTACTTACCATGTCTGTGATAAAGGTCAGACCTCCGCCAGTGCTCAGTCCAATGAGAGGGGCATTGAAATGCTCTGCCAAGCCATAGTGGGCATCGTTATAGAAGGTCTCACATATCACTGCATCGAAACTTTGATTGCTCTTCAAAAGATCCTGGAAATTGGGGTCCTCAAATAGGCCTCTTGTGATGCGGAAGCCCATTTGATAATGATCAATGAGCTTTTGCGTCAATGGTTTCTGAATGGATTCCCACAATGCAGCGATGTCTCCTAAAATAAAACATATTTTTTTAATTTGCAAAAAGTAAATATTTAAAGAAGTTCGTGTTTTGACCTACCGCTCATTACTTTAATCACATTTGGCACATTTATGTCATGATAACCAGATATGGGTTTCTTCAGTGGAAACACGGATACCACAGTTATCTCGTGGCCAGCATGAACTAATCCCTTGGCCAAGGCGTGACCCACATTAAAGTGCGAACGACCCGAGGAGTTCAATATCATCAGCAACTTGTAACCACTACAGTATTCCAGGCTAAATATTAGCCCCAAGATCAGGGTAAATAAACGCATGGCGATAAAAATCTATCGAGGAACACCTAAAACCGAACCGATCTGAGCACGTTGCTTCAACAGACTGAGAATGTTTGCCGCACTCAACATACATTTATATAGATATCAGATATACACACACTCGATCATTGTGAAATTCTACTTCTGCGTGAGGCTCGGCATGGGCTGGACACAAGCCAAATGGTAAACACACATGTTTGATTGTGGAACATTTTCTTGTGTCAAGTCGACTGTCGAATGAGCTACACTTATGTGTGTGTATTATCGAGAAATATGTTATAACAACCCTACTTTTTTTTTAATATTGGATTATATTATTTCTCTAAAGAATTTTTTTTAAGCCAATAAATTTTTTTTTTGTTGATAACAAATTAAAGAGAGTTCTATGCTACAGTGTCAAGAGCTTAATTTGTGCTGATCAATCAGAATTTGAATTAAGGCACTTTAGCACTCAAGGGTAGTCACTCCAAAGAAAAACGTGTTTGACTCAACAGAAAGCTTTCAAGCAAAGAGAAAATTATAGTCAATGAAAAAAGAGAACTATTTATTTAAGAGAACGAGCTCTAAGTTGCTTTATTGAAATATACTAAGAATTTTTAAAATAAGTTAATCAAAAACCTATATAGTACCCGTTAATATCATGTTATAATATGAACTTACACACCAAATTAATTTAATGTCAATAAGAACTAAGCGCAATTTTAAGGTGCCTATGTATATATTATATATTATATACTATATAACCGATAACATTAAAAAAAAAATTAAACATGTTCAAAAAAACTAAGCAGACATCTTTTTATGGTACAATTTTTATCATGAAATTTTTTTATGACTAAACAGCAGATTATCAGTCTGAATGCGCAGCCACTTCAAACGTATCGCTAATCCACTCACAACTTTTCTTATCAAATACTATAACTAGCAGCACAATTATTTGGCTCTCTTCAGTCTGCTAGGAACTGCCAAAACAATGCGTTGGCTCCTCAATTCGTGGCTTTTTCTGCTAACGGCCCTTGTGGGCCAGACGTGGGGCTATTCGTACCTGATGGTTAGCCACACTGCATCCAAATCGCACCACGCAGTGGCTGAGGCTTTGGCCAAAGGTCTCGTAGCCGCCGGTCATGATGTCACACTGATATCGCCCTTTCCCCAGAAGAAACCTGTTAAGAACCTAATCGATGTGGCCACGCCAAACGTTATCGCCGTAATGGGAGGTAAGTCAAAATATCTATTATAGATGTTCCCTAAGATTTCCCCTCGATATGGCACGTATTGTTTATCGTCTGGAGGTAGCTTTGCGTCAACTGATAAGGTACACGTGTTAGTTAGCCTACTTCTCAATGGGCCTACGTCAAATTAAAGGATAAGAAAGTGTTTAAATCCGTTGCTTAATATTTTTGATAATTTTTATTTACTTCATATGCTATTATCAGATCTGTTTATTTTTCTGTATACATTGTACATTGTACAATCAAGTATAACATTTTTCTTCTTAACTTTCTTAAACAAATGAACACAAATACATAGAAATCCTAATTTATTTACCCGTTAAATATACTTAGTTGACAAATAAAAAAATATTTAGGCTTTAAACCATATATATTTATACATTTCAATTTTTGGTAAGTTTATCAAGTTAATTTTGTAATTTTTTTTGAAAGAATAACAACATATTGCCATTATTATCAAAAATTTATAAAGATATAAAAAATCGGTGTTTTATTTAGCAAAAACAATGTAATATTATTTATTTTTTTTGTTCCTTTTTTGTACCCACAGTTTACAAGGATAGGATTCTGGAGAATGCCAAGAGAGTGTTGGTGCTGCGCTATCCCTATATGAGTGCAATGGGATTGGATATAACAGAAGCTCTTTTCAAGGCTCCGGCGGTGCAGGAGCTTCTTGCTCAAAATCGAACCTTCGATGGAGTTATCTGTGAGACCTTTATGAACGATGCCCACTACGGGTTTGCTGAACGCTTTGGAGCACCATTGATTACCCTGAGCACCCTGGGAGCCACTGGCTGGACCTCGGATTTGGTGGGCAGTCCGTCACCACCTTCGTATGTGCCGCACAATTTGCTTCGGTTCGGGGACCGCATGGACTTCTGGCAGAGGGCTCAGAATCTGGGATTCCAGGCATTCGAACTTATCTACCAAAAATGGTTCAATCTACCCCGACATGAGGCGCTGTATAGGAAATATTTCCCCAACAACAAGCAGGACTTTTATGAGATGCGGAAGAGCACCTCATTGGTGCTGCTGAACAATCATGTTTCCCTTAGCAATCCGCGTCCCTATTCTCCAAACATGATCGAAGTGGGCGGCATGCACGTGAATCGTAAGGCCCCAAAGCCCCTGCCCCAGGATATCCGGGAGTTCATCGAGGGAGCCGAGCACGGTGTGATTTATTTCTCATTGGGTTCCAATCTGAAAAGCAAAGATCTGCCCAAGGAGAAGCGAAGAGCCATTGTGGAGACTTTGAGGGGACTCAAGTACCGAGTACTTTGGAAATACGAGGAGGAAAGCTTCGCTGACAAGCCGAAGAATGTATTTGTGTCCAGTTGGTTCCCGCAGGACGATATCCTGGCCCACGACAAAGTGATTGCCTTTATAACACACGGTGGACTTTTGAGCACCATGGAATCCATTTACCATGGCAAACCAGTCGTGGGAATTCCCTTCTTCGGCGATCAGTTCATGAATATGGTGAGAGCTGAACAATCGGGCTATGGCATCACCGTTAAGTACGCCCTTCTTTCGGCTCCACTATTCCGATCCGCCATCGATCGGATTACCAGTGATCCCAGCTACCTTGAACGGGTCAAGATCATGTCCAATCAGTTCCGGGATCAGAAGGAGTCGCCTCTGGAGCGGGCTGTGTACTGGGTGGAGCATGTGACCCGGCAAAAGGGAGCTAAGTACCTGAGGAGTGCCTGCCAGGATCTGAGCTTCGTGGAGTATCACAATCTGGATGTGCTGGCCGTGTTCTTCACTATTCTTAGCCTGGCTTTAGTTTCAGTATTTATTTTAGTGCGATTTTTGTGCACAAAACTGAAAGGCAGTCCACCAAAAAGTAATAAAAAGAAAACTAATTAGCACATGTCGGGCTTTAAAAAATGAAAGAATAAAAATAGACACCATACTTTAAGATTTTGTGTATTAGGTCAATTGATGGAATAAGACGTTAAGACTTATGAAAACGTGCAATATTTAAATAAAGACATTATTTTATTCTACATAAAAAGTAAAAGTTTGTGTAAGTGTTAAATGGTAAATGACAAAGACAGCCCTTAAATACATTTTAAAATGTTATTGACAAAGCCAGTAAAGAGTCTGATTTTTTAAAAAACACTTTCGTTTTGTGTTCATACATATATTTAATTTTAATGTTCATCAAAAGTAAAATAATACATTGTTAAAATAAAAAAAAATTAAAACGAAAATAAGAACCTTTGTTGAGAATGTTTAATATTAAGTAAAATACATTTTACAAGTCCCTATAAAAAAGTTTGTTAAGAAATAAAAATTATGAACAAAAGTTTTCTATTGTTATTTGTAAATTGGTTGTATTTTCTTTATTATAAAATTGCTTGCATTTTTTCATTACAATAGTTTTAATGCTTCAATGCTACAATGTTAAATAAACAAACAAAAATAGTTTGCTAAAAAAAAACCTACCAAAATCATTTTAATAAAAAACTTTTTTTTAACATGATTCATTACCCGCAGCCCCAGAAGCAGAAGAGAATTAAACAGAAGAGAATATAAACAAAACAAATTATTTTTGATCCATCAAAAGCCGGCGATCAAAACAAAGCGAACGAAAATCGAAAACGAAACAATAACGAACCAAAACTGATAATGAATTCGCACGAGAGCGAGAGAGGCCTTATAGAGACTTTCGACAGTGAGTAGCCTATGTACAACTATTGAAAAATCACTTTTGGCTTCGTAACGATGATAGAACACTGCTATAAAGAGAAATCGTGATACAAGCAACAAATACGTCAGAAAGATAAAGAGTCGGAGAGAATTATATGTCTCTCCATATATGTAGGTAGTATTGGGACCTAACCCAACCGCTTATAATTACCTCATCGCAGGCCGCTGTTAACTCAGTTTGTTGGGAGGCGCCTACGCGATCGTGTATAATAGTTTCATAAAATAATATCGCTGGCCGATTTCAGTAAATCAAAACGTATTTCACAATCGACAACAATTAAGTCGAATTAATTGTTTAGAATTTGTAGTTCTGAAAACTCAATATGAAGCCAACAGCTGGCCAAACGAGTTTTCTGGCCCTGCTGCTGCTCTGCCTGCTGAGCTGCGTGTCGGCCTACAATTACCTGGTGGTGCTCCACACCGCAGCCCGCTCCCATTACCACGTGGGATCAGCCCTGGCCAAGGGATTAGCCAGTGCGGGACATCAGGTGACACTTGTCTCCCCGTTCGAGCTGAAGAAGCCCATTAAAAACATCAAGGATGTGACGATCAAGAGCATTATAGCGTCCATGCAGGGTGAGTTTCGTCGACAAATTGATATAAGCTGTTAGCAATCGCGTGTGTCAATAGTCCGTAATTATTTAATAGCTTTGCAACTTAGTTTGTCTAGACTTACGTGAGCTTTAGACTTTAAAAAAAATCATTTGTTACTTCTTGTGTAATTTAAGTGTATCAAAGAACTCTTTCATATAAAAAACCGAATAGAAGATTTTGATTCATTATGAAATAGGTTTAATCAACAGAAATGTTCAAATTTTCTTTCTAACGCTCAAAACACCTTGTTATCTTTAAATTTTTGTAAGTCATGCTGGCTATGTCTTATGGTCTAAACCGGTTAGGTTACATTCCGGTGTTTTCGAATAAATATTTTATAAAAAAAAAAGAAGCCATTAGTTGATGAGTACATTTTTGACATACTTGTATTTTGTTTATAAACTAAAAACGTACAGCTATAACCAAAAGTACCTTCTAAAATATATAAATAATAGATAGTAAGTAGACAGATACAGACATATAATGTACATTCTTCTTTTTTGTTCCACATACAATACAAAAAAAACCTCCAGGAACAGCCAAATATCAAATGGTAAATTTTCGTTATATTTTTCCAAAATAACGTAAATGGATTAAATGCACTTATTTGTTCTTATCACTTATTTCATAACAATGAGGCAACTTTTGATTGGCAACCGATATGAAACCTTTTGGTTAGTCTAACATATATACGTACATGTTTAAAAAAATTTTATAAATAGAACAAATACTTATCTGATTTGCTTTTTTCTTTAAATTTTAGGAAGGATGGCCAACCTGTTGGAATCATCTAAGGAGCCGATTATTAAGCAGATCGTTGATTTCCATGAGATGGGTATTGAAATAACTGATGTTCTCTTGAGTGATCCCTCTGTGTTGGAGCTGATGAAATCTAACCAGACCTACGATGCCGTGATATCAGAGGTTTTCCTGAACGAAGCCCATTTTGGACTGGCCGAGCATTTCAAGGCTCCGCTGATTGGACTGGGCACCTTTGGGGCCATTAGCTGGAACACAGATCTGGTAATTCAAATTTAAGAACGTTTTTAGAAGTTCGGATTAATTTATCATTTTTTATATTGAAAGGTGGGAAGTCCTTCGCCACCATCGTATGTCCCAAATGCTCTGCTCAAGTTTGGTGACCACATGTCCTTTGCAGAGCGAATGGGCAATCTGGCCTTCCTAACCTACGAGTATGTGTTCCTCAACTACTTTTACCTGCCCCGCCAAGAAATGCTGTACCGCAAGCACTTCCCCAACAACAAGCAAGACTTTTATGAGATGCGCAAGAACACGGCTTTGGTGCTCCTCAATCAGCATGTATCACTTAGTTTTCCCCGACCCTATTCGCCCAACATGATTGAGGTGGGAGGCATGCACATCAATCGAAAGCGCCAGCCGCTGCCCAAGGACATTCAGGAGTTTATCGAGGGAGCCGAGCACGGTGTTATATACTTCTCAATGGGCTCCAACCTCAAGAGCAAGACCCTGCCCCTGGAGAAGCGTCAGGCCCTGATTGACACCTTTGCCCAGCTGAAGCAGCGAGTGTTGTGGAAGTTCGAGGACACCGATCTGCCTGGAAAACCAGCTAATGTCTTTATTTCGGACTGGTTCCCGCAGGACGACATCCTGGCTCATGACAATGTGATAGCCTTCATCACCCACGGAGGTCTTCTGAGCACCACGGAGTCCATTTACCACCGCAAACCCTTCGTGGGCATCCCCATCTTTGGGGATCAGTTCCTGAACATGGCGCGGGCCGAACAGAATGGCTATGGAGTGACGGTCCACTACGAGGAGCTGACTGCTCCCAAACTGTTTGCGGCCATCCAGCGACTTATCCAAGACCCCGAGGCCACCAAGAAGGTGCGCGACATGTCCGACAGATATCGCGATCAGCAGCAGACTCCGCTGGAGCGGGCTGTTTTCTGGGTGGAGCATGTGTCCCGGCACAAGGGTGCCAAATATTTGAGGAGCGCCTCCCAGGATCTGAATTTCGTCCAATATCACAACCTAGATGCCATCCTGGTCCTGTACGGCGGGATTATATTCGTCCTGTATTGCGTTTTCCTACTGATCCGTTTGGTCTGGCGCTTACTGCAGGAATTGTTTATCAGGAAGGCGAGCTCCCAGCCAAAGCCAAAAGCCAAACGGAATTAAGCTTAAGTGATTTTTAAGATTAGTATCCAAACCCAGTATAAAATAAGCAAAACGACATGGTTTTAAATGATGCAGTGGTGGATTTTGTAAAAATAATGTGATTATTTGTAACTAAAATAAATGTTTGTAAAAAAAACGTAACATTGAAATGTTGTTGCTTGTATTTTACCATGGAAATTGTTTAGTGTTCGGCCCCTTGCATATTTATACCTTATAAATGTATCCGTAATCCTTGATCAATCTTAAGTAGTATTGTTTTTTGTTTCAATTACATCCTTGTCATCGTCCCCACATGTATTAGTTAATAGCTAATATTAGTGACTTTAAATATGTTATCTCATCTTTTTTAGCAATTCAGTGCAATTTTAGGTGCAGGCATAGGTCAGGCTACAATTATTGATTGCAAAAATATTAGATTAACCTAACACTTGAACGGGAGCCATAAAAAGAGAGTAGCAAAAGTGAAAATCTTATCAATCGTAAAAAATAAAAGTTTCCTTTTATACATAAATAGCCAAAAGGCTGCTAAAATTTGGCAGTTGCTTGCCAGTCGTCAAGGCTTTAATATTGTTACCATTGTGCATTGTCACAAGTTGACGATAAGTAACACATTATAGGCATAAACTTAAATTTTAAAATAACCTTAGACTTATCGCAATGAAGTCAAAAAGTCGACAATCGATTCTCCTAGCTCTATGTCTTCTGTGTTTGATGAACTCAGCTTCGGCATACAATTACCTCTTTGTATCCCCCTCTGGGGCTAGCTCCCACTACCACGTGGGAATGGCTTTGGTTAAGGGCCTGGCCAAAGCTGGACATAGGGTTACACTTATTTCAGCCTTTGAGATGGAGAAGCCTATGGATAACATCGAGGATGTGATAGTTCCGGATCTTGCAGAGATCATGAAAGGTGAGTTTTTCTGAACCTTTTTTTGGAAACGGATTGATATGGTAAAACTTTTCATCCGGAAACCCCGGAATCAATTAAATTAAAATTCAACGAAGTGCTTAAGAGCATTTACTAATAATTCTGTTAACATCAACACATTTCAGAACATACGGCCAGTATTTTAGATGACCCGAAAAAACCCACATCGGCGCATATGTTTGAAACTTATAACACGGGCCTTAAATTAACAGATGCTTTACTTCTCAATCCCTCTGTCATGGAGCTAATGCAATCGAATCGCACCTTCGATGCAGTGATCACGGAGATTTTCCTTAACGAGGCCCACTTGGGCCTGGCCGAACACTTCAAGGCACCTATAATCGCGCTGAGCGCATTTGGAGCCACGTTCTTTCACACGGATCTGGTGAGATTAACACGGAAGAAGCTGAAAGAAAGAACTTGTAACTAATTTTTAACGCTTTTTAGGTTGGTTCTCCTTCACCGCCATCGTATGTGCCGAGTACCATGCTGTCGTTCACAGACCACATGTCCCTAAAGGATCGCATTGCAAATCTAGCTTTTATAACACTCGGATACGCTATGATACACTTTATGTATTTACCCTCCCAAAAGGAACTGTATCTGAAGCACTTCCCCAACAACAAGCAGGACTTTTATGAGATGCGCAAGAACACCGCTTTGGTGCTCCTCAATCAGCATGTATCACTTAGCTTTCCCCGACCCTATTCACCCAACATGATTGAGGTGGGAGGCATGCACATCAATCGAAAGCGCCAGCCGCTGCCCAAGGACATTCAGGAGTTTATCGAGGGAGCCGAGCACGGTGTTATATACTTCTCGATGGGCTCCAACCTCAAGAGCAAGACCCTGCCCCTGGAGAAGCGTCAGGCCCTGATTGACACCTTCGCCCAGCTGAAGCAGCGAGTGCTGTGGAAGTTCGAGGACACCGATCTGCCTGGAAAACCAGCTAATGTTTTTATTTCGGACTGGTTCCCGCAGGAAGCCATCCTGGCTCATGACAATGTGATAGCCTGCATCACCCACGGAGGTCTTTTAAGCAACATGGAGGCCATTTACCACCGCAAACCCTTCGTGGGCACTCCCATGTTTGGGGATCATTTCCAAAACATGGCTCTAGCCGAACAGAATGGCTATGGAGTGATGGTCCACTACAAAGAGTTGACTGCTCCAAAACTGCTGGCTGCAATTAATACGGTTATTCATGATCCGGAGGTTAGCAAAAAGGTGCGCGATGTGTCTGAAAAGTTCAGGGATCAGGAGAAATTGCCTCTGGAGAGAGCTGTCTGGTGGGTGGAGCACGTGTCCCGGCACAAAGGTGCCAAATATTTGAGGAGCGCCTCCCAGGACCTGAACTTAATTCAATACCACAACCTAGATGCCATGCTAATCCTTTACGGTGGCATCACATTCGTCCTTTACTGCATTTTGCTATTGATTCGTTGGGTGTTGCGACTACTGCTGGAATTGTTTGCAAAGAAGGCGAGTCCTAAACAAAAGCAAAAAGTCAAGAAAAATTAATCAAAATTAATCTTTCTATATATGTGCATCACTCTCTTTTTCCACAGCTCATTTGTCACAGCTTTTTGATTATACATTTTCTTTTCTGTATTTTCCCTCTTTAATTTAAAATTAATAAATAAGAAAACATTTTTTTTCTCGTTCTTCAACATATGATTACTTTATGACACAATTTATTTGTTCAAGAGTCTCAGGCTATTTCACGTGAAATATTATACAATTCGTAACAATTTAATGTTGTTGGACAAGCTCGTGAAAATTTCATTTGGTTTTACAGTGGGGTTTTGGATTGGTTTCTGCCTGCGGTTTCAAACTTGTAAACTAAAATGGAAAAATATTGTAAACTTCTATCAAAAAATGAGTCGTTGCCTTTCCATTCGCTTTTACTCTTCTTAATGGGTTCCCTGATGACTTAATTTCAATCTTATCTTTGATGAAATAATAAATACAAACATACTAACATTGTATTTTTAAGATCAATAATTCATTTAAAATTGTATTACCCTTCGATAGCCTTTAAATAAATTGATTACTATTTACGAATTTTGTTAAGAGTATTCGTAGTTTTGTTCCAGAGGGGACAACTTTTCTTTGCTGGCTCCTCTTTTCTGCGTCCTTTTCCTTCATCCTGTTGCAAGTTGCACATAGTTAACGCTTCAGTTGTAAAAATGCCCATCAGCGCGTTCAAATTTTTAACAGCAACCAGCGGAGTGCCACACCCACTCCCACTTTTACTCCCACTCCCACTCGTCCTCATCCTTCCCCTGCCACTCCCATCAACGCCCCCAGCCAAATGCTTTTATTTTCTTTGCCGTCAATCCTCCTCTTATTTTACCACCCCCTTTTTCCACACCAGGCAGAAGGCGTGTAAAAGTTTTAGCCCAACTTATTGAAACTGTTTTGGGCCATGGCCACGCTGCTGGAAAATCAGCGTCCGTCGCGGAAATGTTGGCGGCTTTAATGCCGATCCGGCTTAAAAGTGCAGACATGGAGTGATTGTTTTTGTGGCGTTATTAAGCATAAATGGGGTTGGGACTAAGGTTTTTGAAGAAAATTGCCCAAAAAGTCTTCAGAACTATTTATCTTAATACCCAATCATAGAACTATTTTCGATTAAATAAAACTTCCTGATAACGAAATAAAAAACCATAATAAAAATAAATTAAAATAAAAGAAAAATATTTGGTATAACCAGTAGATAAAATATATTTTCAAGCTGTCTAGCAGTAATAATTATTATATGTGCTTGCACAAAGAAACTTAGTAGGCCTCTACTTAGTATTTTTTATCAAGTGTTTGGGGAATTTTTTTCTTAGATTGACATAGAAATTATTTCAACTGAACTTTCAAAAATGGTGCACTCCAGGGCAAATGCGTAGATATTATAAAAATAAAATAATGTTCACAAATACTAAAATTAATATTTATAATAACTTATTTATAGAAAACAAAACATAATCTTAATTACTTTAAATATATAATACATTTTATTAATTCTGCAAGTAACTTAATTTTTTGTTTTACCCGACTTTTGAATTTTATGTGTTATGAATTGTATATAAAACAAATATTATCTTTTTTAAAAAAGCTGTTTTGCTCTCATTCCTTTGTTCTTAAATGAAGCGCCTATTTGGCTGTGCAACAACGTATCCCATACATATATAGACGATCTTGTTATTATGCCAGATCAGTTCGCAATCACTGCTGGGTAAAGCCCCAAAACAAAAGCAATTTCAGCTGCACAGCTAAGTATAAAAACCCCAACGGAAACTTTTACAGCTCAGTTAAAGGCGGTTGGCAAGATGTTAACGATCTTTTTAGTGGAACTGCTGGTTCTGCTGGCCAGTTCATCGGTGTTTTCCATTGAAGTGGACACCGAACTGGGACGAGTGCGGGGAGCGAATCTCACGTCCAGACTGGGCTCAAGTTTCCATGCCTTTCGGGGCATTCGCTATGCAGAACCGCCTTTGGGGAACCTGCGCTTTTTGAATCCCCAGCCCGTCAAGTCCTGGGCCCCGGACACTTTTGATGCCAGTGAGGATGGACCAATGTGTCCGCAGCCGTGGGATAACATGACCGATGTCTCCGAGGACTGTCTACGTTTAAACGTGTATACCAAGGACTTGAAGGCCCGTCGACCGGTGATTGTCTTTCTGCATCCTGGAGGCTTTTATGTATATTCTGGACAGAGTAAATATTTGGCGGGACCGGAGCACTTTATGGATCGTGATTGTGTCCTGGTCTCGCTGAATTACCGTCTGGGTAGCTTGGGTTTCCTGGCCACCGGAACCAAGGAAGCTCCCGGCAATGCGGGACTCAAGGATCAGGTGCTGGCCTTGCGATGGATCCAGCAGCACATCCACCGCTTCGGTGGTGACCCCGCAAAAGTGACCCTTTTGGGTTACAGTGCAGGCAGTATAAGCGTAGCTCTCCACATGCTGTCGCCCATGTCACGGGGTCTCTTCCATCGTGGCATCTGCATGAGTGCCTCGCCATACGGACCCGTTAAATTTAAGAGCAATGACCTTCTGCTGGCCCAGCGACAGGCTAGATTGTTGCACTGTCCCCAGGAACCGGCCAAGGCCATGGTGGAGTGTATAAGGCAAAAACCCTACTTGGACTATGTGAACACCTACAATGGAATGTTCGAATTTGGATGGAATCCCGTGCTCAACTGGAGAATTGTAGTTGAGGAAGATTTTGGACAAGAGCGCTACCTCACCGAAAGTCCATTTAAGACTGCTCGGCGTGGGGACTTCTACAAGGTACCCCTCATCACTGGTATTACAGAGTTTGAGTTTCTTTCGGGAGCATTTTGTAAGTGTTATTATAATTTTTGTAGACCCCACTTCATTTTTGTATCTCCCTTAGGGGACCTACGAAATGAGAGCATCGTGAGCAACTACAACAAGGACTGGGAACACTTTGCGCCCATTGCCCTGATTTTAGAGCGTAACTCCACACAGTCACGAGCTGCCAGTCGAGTTTTGAGGGATAAATATATGCCGGAGAGTAGGGACAAACTGGAGTATCCAAAATCTCTCAAGGGTATGGGAGAACTCTTCAGTGATGCCTTGATTGGAGTGTCCTTTCATCGTTTTCTCCACTTAATGGCCCCCCACACACCCGTTTACACGTACTTGTTTCGTTACAAGGGAAGATATAGTTTCTTAAAAAATCCCGATAACCAGGAAGCCATGGGTGAGCACTAGTTAAAGGTTATCCCTGTATAAAAAAAAGTTAATTTATTAATGCTTTCAGGTCCCGTTCACCATGATGAGCTCTTGTACCTATTCCATGTGGGCCTTTTGAGTCCTCTACTGAAACAAGAGAATCCCGAAAACTTAATGATTGAGCGTATGACGCGTATGTGGACAGAGTTTGCTCAAAAAGGGTGAGTGTCTCATTAAAATATTGTTTAAAATGGTTTTTAAGCCTTTATTTTTCAGTGATCCCAACAATAAGAGCGATGAATTCCTAAAAGATCTAAGCTGGCCTCTTTACAATTCCCAAAACCAAGCCTACCTAGAAATTGGCACTAATCTTACAGCAAAAACTGGTGGCTTCTATCTGGAGCGCTATCACATCTGGGATGAACTGTTTCCCCTTTCCAGTTTTTGTTGACCATTTTTAGTAGAGTGCAACAATTTACATACTTTATGAAACATTTATAAATTTGTACTTTTGTTCTGTAATTTCGCAAAAAAAATGTTTATTACCAAATAAGGACCAAAATATTTTTATGCACTTCCCTTAAATTTTATTAAAGCACAAAGAAAAAACAACTCAACATATTTTTTGTGGTCCTTACTATTTAATTGAAGTTGTTAACTGAAGACAGCAGTCTTAATTACTTTATTTAGAACTTTTGCTAAAGACAGCTGCCAGTTAAATTTCAATCTTAAAAACCAAATCCAAAACAAAAAATGCAGTTGACATTCTCATCTCTCCGGCTCACAGCTCGCAAAAATTAACAAACAAAAATGACAAAATGCTTGAGCGCATAACTATCGCCAGGTGAACGAGCATTGAACATATTTTCAGCAATTTCCCGCTACAGCTCGACTTTTCTCGACTTTTTGCCTGCACAAAATGTTGTGAAACACGAGAGGAAAAGCGAGCCAAAAGAGGAATGCAGTGAAGCGACCGATTTGCTTGGACAAGTCCCCGATGAGACTCAGTCAAGAAGTGAGCAGATATTCCGACACTTTTCTAAAAGTGCAAATTGGAATTGCTGACATTGCGTTAGTAATAGCCATGCTTGAGCAATAGCTGGATGTGTGTTTAAAGGGGCAATTATAGGGCACATCCTGCCTAAGACTTTAAATAAAAAATATTATTGGTGTTACTCTTGACGGTAATCAAGAGCTCATTAAAAACGCGTCAAACCACAAAACAGGACATCATTAAATAGCTCTTCATTTAAAGGGATCCCAGCCGGACATACAGGGGGGCAGCAGGTCCAACCCTAAATCGCATGAAATTATCCACATTTGCATGCCAGCACACAAAACACACAAGAGCTAATGGCAATGCCAGCCACACCACATTTATATAGCTCATGAATTTTTGATTACGCATTTGGCAATGCGGCCAAAAAGGCCAACAGTAGCCGAACCCAAATGAACCAAACCAATCCAACGGAAGTGACTCCGTGCAATTTAATATTACGCATACGCAGCGAATGCAACTGATTGGCAGCGGTTAATAAATGCGCACAAATACTATAGACGCACAATGCCCCACACACCCAAATATTTGTATGCGTGTTCCACAATTCACAGGACGCCAATCGAGCAGCTTTGCGTGAGACCAGAAAAGCATCGTTATATCATAAATGTGCACATCATTACACCCCATCATTTTGGTCGCACTATCTGTGGTGAAAACAAACTGGAAATCAAGGGGTCTTTCAGTGTTGAAGTGGGCCAGAGAATATTATATATCCGCCAGTTTATGGATTGGGTAAGCTTTGTAAAATTCTAAAAAGCCTTAATACTTCAAGGGGTTAAATGTTTATTATAAACACTCTCCATCAATGTGCCCAAAGGCAGGAATTAGAAGCAATTCGTTGCAAATAATAAAAATCCCTTAAAAAAGTATTTCAAAGAAAATACATATTAATCAAATACTTGGATTTTTATATTTATTTAACTTTTGGTCATCTTTAATTTGTTATTTAATTTATCGAATTAAATATGTGCTTTGGTTGCATTTTCATTTTTATCGCATAAAATTTGCAGTATAATCTTAGCAAATTTATTTACACTGCTGACAACCATTGCAAACATAACTAAATGGGTAACACAATCACGAAAAAACACTAATGTCTTAACAATGTTATTTATTGATGGGTTTGTCATATCATCTTCGAATTTAAACATTTCACCATATTGTTAAAAATTACGTTTATTTTATAAACTAACGAACAGATAAAGAGATAAACTGGAAAGAGCCCTATCTTTGTTGGCTGTAAATCAACACTCTCGTACATATCTTTTCTGTGCAACTTTTTTAGTACCTAATCTCCCTAAATTTAATTTCACAACATTTAACAAAAATACGAACATAATTCTTAAAAGCTTTCCGCTGACCTCTTCTTTAGTGGGACTTTTGTTTTTTCTTGGAGTTTCCAAATCCAGCTAACTTAGCCAGTTTCCACACAAGACTCACACCGATTATAAGAACGAGTAGTACTCCACCCAAAAGAGCTCCAATGACATCCAAACTGTGGTAGGCAAAGAAACCCAAATCTTGACCGGCCACTCGCATATGGTATGCTCCTTTGTGCCGCAGAACGTACTCTGTCCACCAAATAGCGGTGTCCAGGGGAGACATGGGCTGATCCCGATATCGAGCCGACATCTGACTGGCCGTCTCGGAAAACTGAGGCTCGTTAATTAGCCGCTCGATGGTCTCCTTGAACTCCTGCTGGGTCATTGTCCTGTGATCGAGTCCCAAGCCAAATCCTGCCTGCGTGGCCCGCTTTACGTTCAGGAACTGATCGTAGAAAAAGGGCAATCCCAGAACGGGTTTACCGTGATGAATGCTCTCGATGGTGCTCAGCAACCCACCGTGGGTGACGAAGAGCTTGACCTTAGGATGGGCCAATATATCGGGTTGTGGGAACCATTTGCTGATAAAGACATTAGAGGGCTTATTTGGCAGTTGATCGTCCTCGAATTTCCAAAGTACACGTTGCGGCAGGCTGGCAAAGGTTTTGAGGATAAGTTCCCTTCTGTCCTCCGGCAGATCCTTGCTCTTAACATTGGATCCCAGAGAAAAGTAGATCACACCCTGCTCCCCGGAACCCTGGATGAACTCCTCCAGGTCCTTGGGCAAAGCAGCTGGCTTGTGGGATATGTGCAGACCTCCAACCTGGATCATATTCGGAACGTAGGCACGCGGATAGCTCAGAGAAAAGTGCTGGTTGAGGAGCACCAGGGAGAAGTTTCTGTTCAATTCGCTGAGTGGAACTTTCGCTGAGGCCACGGGAAAGTATTTCTTATACAACTTCTCGTGCTCCGGCATATGAACATATTTGTAGTTGAGCCAGGCAAGTGTGGTGTCCACCGCGTTAGTCAACCGCTCCCAAAAAGTCATGCGATCCGTGAAGCCCGCTGTCACAAGTGGTGTGTAAGATAATGGTGAGACATTTCCCACGAGCTCGTCAATATTCCAGTCGGTGCCAAAGGTGGAGATGCCTATAATGGGTGCATTGAAGTGGGCAGCAAATCCATAGTAGGCATCATTGCGTACAACCTCCACAATGACCAGATCATAGTGATCCTTTCCGGGCGGCAAGAGGGTTTCTGTCACCTCTTTGTTCGTGAGAACTGACCGTGTGACTTCCACAAAAAATTTGTTTATAAAGTTATTCTCCTCCCACACATTCATTGGATCGCCGACCCCTTTTATGATTTCTGGAACAATCGAAAAAAGTTTTAGTACATCCCTAAAAATAGTTAAAAAACTGCTTTACCATTGTAGTTGTCAAAAACTTCGGGAACGGGAATGTCTCGAAAGTTCTTCAGCGGCTTCTTCTGGGGAAACGCGTTGATCGAGGTCACATGGTGACCCCGAGAAGCAAGCACCTTCAAATAGGGTACCACATTAATGTACTGCGATGGGCCGGGAAATGGAAACACGGCCAATATCCTGGCAGCCTCTAGACAAGCAGGCAGAATCAGCAGCAGAGCACTTAGCTGTAGAGGCAGCATCTTACAGATCGTCCGGTTTTAACAACCTCAAGCATTAAACTGAATATAGAAACGCGGAAAACAGCACCGTCTATAGCTGTTAGATAACACCCTGAAACACCGACATGCGATAGTAACTCTCGACAGCTGCTTTGTAGGCAATCTAAGTCTCGACGTCGCACCCACATCAGTACTTTATGTGTCCCCCATCTCACCCCCTCATCTTCATTAAAAACCAACCCCACTACAAGCACTACTTAATTTACAGCTGCCTACACTTAGAGAAACAATTAACAAGTTTATTTTTCATACTGGGCTTTATAAGTGAAGCCCAAACATCTCATATTGTTTACAAATGACGATAACTTTTCGGATCTTTCTTATCAACAAACTTATCTTAAAAGCTTGTACACTTTTAGTTTATTAGTTAAGTTTTTAAAAGGAGTGTAATAATAATAAAACAACACATTGTAAGCTCTATACGTTTTCCTGAGTGCGATTAAAGCTTTAAACGAGCTAATAAATCATTGCTGGTGTTCATGCGTGCACAAAAATGATTACAATGATTGCATTTAACCTTTTGACAGTTGATTCTGTTATATGCATCTCGGGCTTATCAACTCTTAGTTTAAGTTTGTTGATATTTATCTCAAAAATTAATATATCTGCCTACACAAAAATTTAATTATTTTATTTAAATTTTTGCAATACAATTAATAATATTAGTTTTATAAATTGGGCTTAAGTCATGATATTAACGTTCTTAAAAATAATATTATAACCATAAGTGCTTTGAAACAAAACATTTAATTTCAAACATCAATCAGATGGAAAAGCTCGTTGACGGCATAAACTTGACTAGTTAATGGCCTTTAATGGGTTACTGGGACTTCAATTTACTCGACCCCTTGCGCCGCTTGCAAATTATATAATTGAGACCTCTCAGTAGATAGCACATGGCAGTCACGAAAATCAGTATAGAGACTAGAGTGACTGCGATCAGCAGGCCCCATGTGTCCAGTCCGTGGAGCTGGATAAATCCCAGATCCCGGGAGGCGCACCTCAAATGGGTGGCGCCCTTGTGCCTCAAAACGTACTCGGTCCACCAGATGGCGCGTTCCAAAGCGGTTTCCTTCTGATCGCGGAACAGTTTCGACTTGGTCTGAGCTGCTGTCGCATAGCTGGGGTTACTCAGCAGTTCCTGGATCAAAGAGGTAAGTTCTGTGGCATTGGCACTCCACAAATTCGCACTGAGACCATAGCCCGCCTGCTTGGCCCTCTGAACATTCAGGTGCTGATCGTAGAAAACTGGCAGACCCAAAACGGCCTTGCCAAAGTAAATGCTCTCGATGGTGCTCAGCAATCCTCCGTGGGTGATGAAGAGCTTCACGTTCGGATGGGCCAGGATATCCGGTTGTGGGAACCATTTGCTTATAAAGACATTTGGAGGTTTTCCAGGCAGCTGATCGTCCTCAAATTTCCACAACACTCGCTGGGGCAGACTGGCAAATGTTTCCATTAGAACTTGACGAGTGGCTGGCGGTAGGTCAGCGCTCTTGATGTTTGAGCCCATGGAGAAATAGATGACTCCCTGGTGAGATTGCTCCACAAATTCCGAAAATTCCGCTGGCAAAGGTTGCTCCTTTCGCTGCTGCTGCAGATGCAGACCGCCCACCTCTATCATATTGGGCAGATGGGGACGTGGATAGCTCAGCGAAAAGTGCTGACCCAGCAGCATCAGCGAAAAATTATCCAGAACTTCCTCCAACGATTGCTGCGCAGATGGAAAGTATTTCGCATACAGATCCCGCTGAGTGGGCAGGTGGATAATTCTCTTGTGTAGCCACATTACTGAAGCTTCCCAGACATTCCGCAGACGCTCCTCGAAACCCATTCGCTCCGTCCGCGATGACAGCAGCATGGGATTGTAGGATAATGGCGAGATGTTGCCCATTAACTCGTCGATATGGGTATCAGTGCCATACGATGAGATGCCTATGGTCTGGGCCCCAAAATGCTGGGCCAAGCCGAAGAGGGCCTCCGTTTGAACCGTTTCCAACACGACCAGATCGAAGCCCTCCTGACTGGCCAGCAAATCCTTAACAGCCGGATCATCCAGCACACTGGTCGTCAGGAGATTGAGGAAATCGGTGGTCATGGTCAAGACTGTCCACTGACTGGCCTCCTGGCTGTAGTCCACATTTGCAAATGCTGTATTTAGGTTAGCATTATTAGTTATAAGAAAACATGTAAAAATTAGGAAAACTAAGCCGAGGTATTTAATTATGTCAGTGTATTCGTATATAAGTATAATTTGTAAGAATATAGGTAAGTAAAGTATTCAGTGCAAAACCCTATAGGCTTTAATTTAGAGTATTTTTAGCAACAGCTAAACAATATTTTTTAATACAAACTCTTGTTATGTGGAACTATTAGGACTGTTGTAAAAGCCGTCTTACCTGCCATTATTTCATGTATTTTTTTGGCACCAATTACCCGAAAATTGGGTTCGGTTTTATCGCTGCCGAATGTGTTGATCACGGTGACATTATGACCCCGACGGGACAGCTCCTTTAAATATTGTTCGGCGAATATGTACTGCGATCGGCCGGGAAAGGGAAATACGGCCAAAATCCGGGAACTTGGAACCCCAATTTCTTCGTCGGCAGTAACATTAAACAGCAGAACCACTCCAAAAAGCAGCAGTCCCAAAAAAGTCCCAGAACACGAAATTCTCATTTTTGTAGCGCCCACAGCGATTCGCTGACGAACGACAACTAATCTAATATAAAAACTTTTTTATAATTATCGGTGAGTGCCGACTAAACGTCTCGCCGAAAATTTGTTCCTAAATATTGTACATAATAGAAGTTCACTGGAGCGAGACAGAAGTTTTGTTTTTATATACAACCGATTTGGCTCTTTTTGTTGTTTTAAATATATGCACATATATTTTTTGGCGTCACCGGCTTGTCTCCGACAACTTTGTTGATTGTTTACACACAGTATTTAGTTGTTATGCAACCGAAGAGCGAGGTGGAGAATGCTCTTTTTTTCTCTATCTGGTTCTCTTTAGCTTCAGGTTTATCAAAATGTGGCTCTCTGTTTGACAAGTTCTCCCATTGTTATTGTGAATTCGAACTATTAATTGAGCTTACTATCTTGTGCTCAGAAAACTGTGAAGTATTTGTGTGTATAGTAACAAACGATTTGTAATTAAATTAAATTTTGTACGTAGGTATTTAATTTAAATTTGTATTTACGTTAAATTTATTTCGTATTTACCTTATACATTGTATACGCTCCTTGAGTGATAATATTAGTCTATAGCCTATAAGATATTAAAAAAAAATTTATTGGAATTTTTTGTAATATTACGTTTTTCAATATTACTTTTTCGAATACATTTTAATTTATTACAGTTTATAAAAGAAGACAATGCACTGTGAAATCAAATCATTTAGAAAAATTAAAGTGCGCAAAGATGAAAAATTAAATATTTTTATAAAACATTTTTTATATTAAATGTAGGGGAGAAGTGGGGGTTGTGGGCATAGTTTTGTTTTTGGCCTATAATTACCGAACTAGTGCATATTATTTGGACATATGGGTATCTGTGTAAAGCTAGAGACCTAAACTAACTAATTATGAAGAAATATACTTGATTTCGTCATGCGAAAAAATTTTATATGGACTTTTGTAAAACCCTAATTTTCAGCTACCATTTTTTTTTGGGGGGTTGTGGGCACCCTGGGAAAAAATGCTGCAAATGGAAAAATATGGAAAAAAACCGCAACCAATATCAACATAACGAACATTTATTTATTTAAAAGACTACATAGGCGTTATTCATCGTCGGAAACACAATTTTGACATGTGTAATGACTGTCCCGCATGTCCACACATTTCAGACGAAAAGCTCGATCGCAAAATTACAAATTTTGGTGATAATCCCTCTCAGCGGGAGAGGATCCTTTTCCAAGAGCCTAAGATTTCTACAAGAATGTTCTAGAGGGTTCCAAACAAATTTTGAAAACAATTTTACAAGAAATTGTAGGTTATAAACAAATTTGCCAAGAAAAAACGGGTGCCCACAACCCCCCCAATTTTGGTGCCCACAACCAACTTTAGCAGACATTTTAAAAAGTAATTAAAAAATGTGTTTGCATAAATTTTTTGGTTCAAATCGATATTGTTCCATTTAGTATAATACTTTGACTAAATAAAAATGCATCACACTTACCTTCTTAATCGATTCACTTTAATTAATACACTATTGAAAATTTTTGAAAAAAACTTCACCACCTTTTCCAAGCACAAAAAAAACCAATTCGTTCATTTCAAAAAGAAAACGCGTTCGATTACTTTGATATTTGGCATAAATCATACATAAGGTAATTGCTTGCGAATGACATCACCAAAAAAAGTCAATCTTCATTTTGTGAAAAGATACGTAGGGGTGCCCATAACCCCCCCATGCCCACAACCCCCACTTCTCCCCTATTTAAAATAAAATGGGGGATAAATAAAAAGTGTAAAATTTAACATTCGTTTGTTATTTTTTTAAGCTATTAAGGAATAATTTAGATAAGATAAACCAACCACAGCGATTATTGCTTATTGTCCATATTGGAATCTACCACAAAAAACCATAAAATAATTTCAATGGAATCTGAAATATATTTTTTAACTACGCAGTTGAAAATTGTACACAAAAACAATATCTTTGATATTAATTGTGTCTTGTTAGTTAAATGTTTTGTTAATAATTAAGACAATTAACCTAGAAATTTTATTAGGAAATTACTACTTAGAATTTTTTTGTCTCAATAAAATCTTAAAGTAACGTTTAAAAAAGTATAATGCCTACATAACTATTTTTATACATATATATATTTGTTTGATGTTTAGCGACCTGCGACCCATATATGGGACGTTCCATATCAATCCGGCCACCCCACTTTTTTTTTTTTTTTTAAATCGAAAATTTTTATTTAGAGGGTTGGGCACTACACTAGTTATATATTACCTCATACTTATTTTGCCAATATGACCACTCGTTCGCCCAAGAAACGCAACAGAAGGATAACTCCAAAACAATTAAATCTTACGAACGGAAGACTCTTTAACCATGAATCAAAAACAATTTGATCTGATTTTCAATACCCTATTAGGAAAAAAAAATTGTCTTATGTCAGACCATTGATGACCAAGCTATCGAGTTTTTAAAGTCTAAAAACGGAATAGCAGCCAAGGGCCAGTGTCAAATTGACCAATTATATTTTTCACACACAGCTCCCATAAAGACATATTTAAATTCACTTGTTTCGGGGTGGGCCGACTTTTGAGTAATTAGTATCGATTTTTTAAGCGTTTCTTATCAATTTTTTCCATGGCACATTCGATTGTTTGTAATATTTTCATAGAGAAAATTTGTAAGCATTTAAAAATCAGAGACTTACAATCGAATGTGCTTTGGAAAACACTGATAAGAAACGCTTAAAAAATCGCTACTAATTACTCAAAAGACGGCCCACCCTGAAACAAGTGAATTTAAATATGTCTTAATGGGAGCTGTGTGTGAAAAATATAATTGGTCAATTTCACATTGGCCCTTGGCTGCTATTCCGTTTTTAGACTTTAAAAACTCGATAGCTTGGTCATCAATGGTCTGACATAAGACAATTTTTTTTTCCTATTAGGGTATTGAAAATCAGATGAAATTGTTTTTGATTCATGGTTATAGAGTCTTCCGTTCGTAAGATTTAATTGTTTTGGAGTAATCCTTCTGTTGCGATTCTTGGGCGAATGAGTGGTCGTTTTTGCAAATTAAGTATGAGCGTGTGTGTAAATGATTAGGGGCCCAAAGCCCCAAATAAAAATTTTTGATTTAAAAAAAAAAAAAATGGGGTGGCCGGCTTGATATGGAACGTCCCATATATATTTTAATATTTACAATTTAACTTAAAACGTCACCATTACGTTGAATGCCAACAACAGGAAAAATTCGTTTTGCGAATCTGGCCAAATAGAGGAGGCACAAATTTCGCTTGGAAAGGGCCAAGAAAACGATTCCCAACACCAGAGATAGTCGTATTCCGACCAAAAAATATTTGTCTATGGAGTAGTATTCGGCCAGCTTCACTTGTGCATGAGAAATCCTCAGATGATGTGCTCCCTTGTAGCGCAAAATGTACTCGGTCCAGTAAATCGCAGTATCCATTGGATGCATGGGCTGATCCCGAAACCTTTGGGATATGGCCATGGAGTTTTCTCGGTACTGTGGATGATTTATCAGACGATTCATAGTGTGGGTCAGCTCCTCCCTTGTCACGCTGTTAATACTCAGCTCAAGGGCCGCACCCTCCTCTACCAAGATTTCTAAGTTTCGGAATTGATCAAAGAAGAACGGCATTCCCAGGACAGCCTTCGCGTAGTAGGCAGCCTCAATGATACTCAACATTCCGCCATGGGAAATAAAGAGCTTTACATTCGGGTGTGCCAATATAGCATGCTGGGGCAATATTTCGGACAGATAGATGTTACTTGGTTGATTATCCGGAGGATTACCTTCAAACTTCCAAATCACCCGCTGTGGCATCGACTTGAAACTCTCCAGCAGCATGTTCTGGGTTTCTTCAGGCAGATCCTTACATTGCAGCTCCATACCCAAGGCAAAATATATCACACCGTGTTCTGCCCCATCGATGAACATTTGCAGGTCCTCGGGAAGCTTTGGATCCTCTTTGGGGATATGGAAGCCAGCTACTTCGATCATGCCTGGAACACTTGGTCTAGCCCGAAACAAGCTGAAGTGTTGGTTCAGGAGGATTAGTGAAAAGTCGTGCCTGATATCCATGAAGCTTCGCTCCAGGTGGCCAAAAAAGTGGTCGTAAGCGAGTTTTAACTTCGGTAGACAAACCAACTGAATCAGCAGCCACTCCTCGGTGGTGTAGTACCAATTATACAGGCGATCCCAAATGCTGTGAACCGGTCTCGCTCTCAATGGCATTAGGGGCTCCAAAACCATGGACGACCCGTGCCCCATTAGACTATAAGTATTCCAATCTGCCACTAGGGTGGACAATCCGATCAGCGAGGCATTGAATTGAGCTGCCAAACCAAAGAGAACATCGGTAAAGGACGGTTCTATAACAACCAAATCAAAGGTTATATTTGATTGGATCAATGCCCTCACATCCTTATTGTTTAGTACATTTTGCGAGACATTTATCATCATTCTCGACATGGACATCGACTCTCGCCATTTGTTTGCCGTAGGACCGGTTTCCAAGATCTCCTCAAAGTCTGCGGTTACCACAAATTTAGTGATTAGTGCACAAAACTAAAGTCACTTACCTGTTCCAACGTTTGTATTATCCCTTATTCGTATAGAGGTCACATTTTCGATCCGCTTGCAGTGCTTAAACGCATGAATCACTGTCAGTTGGTGACCCCGATCAGCGAGGGCCTGTATGTAGGGCGTCATAAGCAGGCACTGGGAGTGAGACTCGAAGGGGGCGATGACGAGAACTCGGGAGCCATCGGTCCGGCCGATCACTTTCGCAATTAGCCAGAACAGCAGGAGGAGCCATCGGCCTTTGGTGAACATATCGACCAAGCGCCCTCTTTTCAACTGACAAACTGCAGAGTTCTCAGCCCGAACTATTGCGCGTTTTCGCTCATTGTGTTCGCTGATTAGATTGCTTCATCGGAACATTTTAAATAAAACAGTTTATCTTCGTGCAGCAGTGTGTGTGGTCGATTAACTCGTCTGCTGCTTCCTGATCTGCTCTTCGGCCGGATTTTTGAATCTTATAGCATATTAATCTAATAATTTAATTAAAGATCTTGGTATTATTGAAATTAAGAAGTCAAGTCACATACGTTACAAAACTTTAAAGTGTTATTTGAATTCAGCTCTTTGACGTCATCACCAAATCAAAATAACACTGTTATATAATAAACAATGAACAAAAAAATACAAATAAATTATGAAGAGCTTAAATTTTACATTTAATCTGTTTTACATAAATATTACGGTCACCATGCACATAAACACCTTACTTAACCAATAACTAAACAAGAGGCAATTAAGATTAGATAAGGCTTCCACAGCACCTATGATCATTATCCCTGCTGAAATTTACCTAAAAACCAATTTAACAATTACCATTAAATATACAATATGTGTGCTTTTTAACTGCGCAGGTGGCCGGTACTTTTTGGATACCAAAATATTTGTATTATCAAAAAGCTGAAATTTTTTTGCGAAAAATATCCGTGACTTGTTATTTTTATTTTAAGACAATTTTTAAAGTTATATTAATATAAACTTACCTATCATAATAAATTATTATCTAGTTCTGTTGTTCATACTTATCAATACAAATAAATTTGTCTTAATATTATCTTAGTCACTATACATATATTTATTGTATCTAAGCACCTCGTAAACAACGCTTTACTAATCGGGACACGTGAATGAGGCAGAACCTCCGCTGGGAAACGACCAAGAAAACGATTCCCAGCATCATAAATAGTCGTATTCCGACCATCACGAATTTGTCTAGGGAATAGTACTCCGACAACTTCACTTGGGATCCAGAAACTTTTAAATGATTGGCTCCCTTATAGCGGAGGATGTACTCGGTCCAATATACGGCCGTATCCATTGGATGCATAGGCTTATCCCGAAACCTTTGGGATATAGCTAAGGCACTTTCTCGGTACTTTGGTTGATTTATCAGACGATTCATAGTGTGGGTCAGCTCCTCCCTTGTCACGCTGTTAATGCTCAGCTCAAGGGCTGCACCTTCCTCCACCAAGACTTCCAAGTTTCGAAATTGATCGAAGAACAAAGGCATTCCCAAGACAGGCTTCGCATAGTAGGCAGCCTCAATGGTACTCAACATTCCGCCATGGGAAATAAAGAGTTTTACATTCGGATGTGCCAAAATCGCTTTTTGGGGCAACATTTCGGACAGGTAGATGTTACTCGGTAGATTCTCCGGAGGTTTACCTTCAAACTTCCAAATCACCCGCTGTGGCATCGACTTGAAACTCTTAAGAAACATTTTCTGGGTTTCCTCAGGCAGATCCTTACTTTGCAGCTCCACACCAAAGGCCAAGTATATAACACCGTGTTCTGCCTCATCAATGAACACTTGCAGATCCTCGGGAAGCTTTGGATCCTCTTTGGGGATGTGGAAGCCAGCCACCTCGACCATGCCTGGAACACTCGACCTAGCCCGAAACAAGCTGAAGTGTTGATTCAGGAGGATTAGAGAGAAGCCCTGACGGATCTCCATAAAGCTCTGCTTCAGGTGGCCGAAAAAGTGGTGGTGAACTAAGCGCAGTTTTTGGAGAAAAACCAGATTCATCAAAAGCCACTCTTCGGTGGTGTAGTACCAATTGTAGAGGCGATCCCAAATACTGCGTACGGATCTCGCACCCAAAGGCACTAGGGGCTCCACCAAAGTCGATGCTCCGTGACCCATAAGGTTATTTAAATTCCAATCCGCTGCACATGTGGACAGTCCGATAAGTGGGGCATTGAATTGAGCTGCCAGGCCATAAAGAGCATCGGTAAAGGACGGTTCTACAACCACCAAATCAAAGGTGATGTTTGATTGGATCAAGGCCTGGACTTCCACATTATAGAGTACATTCAATGATGCACTTATCATGATTCTAGTTATGGAAGTCATTTCTCTCCACTTGTTCCTTGTTGAGTCGACCAATAACTCCTCAAATTCTAGAATAAGCAAAATAACAGGAAATATTATGATAAATGAAGGATATTTATAAATTTATTTTAATAAAAAATTTCATTAAAATATAAATTAATAAGCAAATTAAGAATCAATCAAGTTATTTTGTTACGATAAAAAGTTTCCCTAGTAGGTACTATTTTGTGAAATTTGCCGAAATCCGAACACATCTCAGAAAACTGAGAAACTAACAAATTTAAAGTTCCCAAAAGGAACGATTTTTTCGGTGTACTTTGTTAAAACCTTTATCATTAAAAGTTAGATTGCCAATCGTTTTTATCTATATGAGTGCAAATCAAGTTATCTAGGCAGTTGTATGAGTTTAATAGCATACTGGACTGAATCAATTTAGATGTAAGACTTTCCTATCACGTACCTGGGTAAACGTTATTTGTATCCCTTATTCGTATAGAGGTCACATTTTCGATCCGCTTGCAGTGCTTAAACGCATGAATCACCGTCAGTTGGTGACCCCGATCAGCGAGGGCCTGTATGTAGGGCGTCATCAGCAGGCACTGGGAGTGAGACTCGAAGGGGGCGATGAAGAGAACTCGGGAGGCATGGGTCCAGCAGATCGCCTTCCCAATAAGCCAGAGCAGCGGAAGAAGCCATCGCTCCTGTGGGAACATTACGATTTAACGCACGCTTTGCAACTGACTGATTGAAAAGTTTTCAGCTCAAGCACTTGCGCTTTTAGGCTCGTTTTGCTCGCTGATTAGATTGCCCCATCAAGAATGTTTGGCCCAGTATTTGCAGAAAACAGTATTACTTTAGCAAGGTTCGCGTGCGGCCGATTCGGAGAACATTTTACTACCCCTAATTGCTGCCCCTAAAAACTAAAATTTAAGTTTTCACATCAAACATCATAAAACTCCTGCGCTTTACCTTAAATACATATTTAAATAATATTGAAAATAATCAGTGTGTACTTTATTCTCAACTTAAGTTAGTAAATTCTACTTTTGTACATGATGAGTACAAACTTAACATATCTTTTGAAGTAACCATTATATTGTGTCGTAGTGATTGATGTAGTTTGTTTAATTTGAAATAAAAAAATAATAATAAATAATAATAAAAAAATTATAAAACGTTTTTATTAACATTTACAAACACAAGCACTTAACTAACCCGTCCCAAAAATAATAATGGAAACAATTATAAACAACCATATATTTATAAAGCGGTAATTTAGATAAGATATTGGAAGCTTTTGGTGCTTATCATTCATTGTCCCTTCTGTAATCAAGCTAACAACAACTATAATTACCAACAAATCTGAAATCTACATTTTAACTGCGCAGCTCGTCGAGACTTTTGGAATTTTTTAAGGAATGAAAAGTGATTATAGACCTTGTTTAAGGTAAAGGGTATTTAATTTTTTTATGTTAAAGAAAAAAAAATATAATTTAATCCCTTTTACTTTTTTACTAACTTTATGAAAATATCACTAAGTAGCTACTTCAATTTCAGTAAAAACCGAGATTTACCAGCCAACTAAATTACAAAGAAAGACTGTGTTTAAATGTATAATTTTAGTATTTTATAATCAAAACATAAACTACAAATACATATATTTTCAAATGCCACATAATGGCAATAAATTCACAATAAAACTGTGAAGTTATGTATGTGTCGCTTAGGTCGATAAATTTATTTACATATTAACTAGCCACCTCGTCATTGCGTAATAGGTCAACCACAGGCTTAAACCGCTTTGCGAAGCGGGATAAATGACTGAAGCAGCACTTCCACTTGGAAAGGATAAAAAAAACTATTCCCACCACCATGAACAGTCGTGTTCCAACCATCAAGAATTTGTCCAGGGAATAGTAATCGGCAAGTTTCACTTGTGAGCCAGAGATTTTTAAATGTTTTGCTCCTTTATAGCGCAGGATGTACTCGGTCCAGTAAATCGCCGTATCCATTGGATGCATGGGCTGATCCCGAAACCTTTGGGATATAGCCAGGGAGTTTTCTCGGTACTGTGGATGATTTATCAAACGATTCATAGTCTCAGTTAGCTCCTCCAATGTCACGCTGTTAATGCTCAGCTCAAGGGCCGCACCCTCCTCCACCAAGACTTCCAAGTTCCGGAAATGATCGAAGTACAAAGGCATTCCCAAGACAGGCTTCGCGTAGTAGGCAGCCTCAATGATACTCAACATTCCGCCATGGGAAATAAAGAGCTTTACATTCGGGTGTGCCAATATGGCTTGCTGAGGCAACATTTTGGACAGGTAGATGTTACTTGGTAATTTATCCGGAGGCTTGCCTTCAAACTTATAAATCACCCGCTGTGGCATCGACTTGAAACTTTCAAGAAGCATTTTCTGGGTTTCCTCAGGCAGATCATGAATTTGCAGCTCCATTCCCATTGCAAAATATATAACACCGTTTTTTGCCCCATCGATGAACATTTGCAGGTCATCGGGAAGCTTTGGATCCTCTTTGGGGATGTGGAAGCCAGCCACCTCGACCATGCCTGGCACACTCGTCCTGGCCCTAAGCAAGCTGAAGTGTTGATTCAGGAGGATTAGAGAGAAGTTCTGACGGATCTCCAAGAAGCTCTGCTCTAGGTGGCCAAAGAAGTGGTCGTGAACATGTCGCAGTTTCGGAAGAAGAACCAGATTCATCAAAAGCCACTCCTCGGTGGTGTAGTACCAATTGTAGAGGCGATCCCAAATGCTGTGGGCGGCTTTCGTACCCAAGGGCATAATGGGCTCCACCACATTAGACGAGCCGTGACCCATGAGGGTATTCCGATTCCAATCCGCTTTTACTGTGTTCAGACCTATCAGCGGGGCTTTAAATTGAGCTGCCAGTCCAAACAGTGCATCAGTGTATGACGGTTCTATGACCACCAAATCAAATGTGATATTTGATTGGATTAAAGCCTGAACTTCCGCATTATTGAGTACATTCAGCGATGCATTTATCATAATTTCCGTTATGGAAGTCATGTCTCTCCACATATTCATTTTAGAACCAATTATTAAAAGGTCTTCAAAGTCTTAGGTAAGCGAGAATAAAAAAAGAAAAATTGCTTTTAAACTATATGTTTTTAAAATGTTACAAAATAATATTTTAAGTTTTCCACCAAAATGTTGTTTATTTATGTAGATTTAAAGAATTTATTTTGTGATTATTCTGTAAAATCAATTTTAAATTGTTTTTGTTAATTATTTTTGTAACACTTTTCCTTGATTAATATTTATCTAACATTTTAGTATAAGGATGTTGTATATTGTTTTTTTCATAAATCTTACATTTAAATATAAAAGTTAAAATAATAAAATAAAAAAATAAGTCAAGGAGATTAGAAGTAATCATGTTAAATGTATGTGTTGCGTACTCATTTTAGTCTTTGGTGTTCTAAGTTGAAAAACTTTATCTGTAAGGTGAAAATTCCCATTTGATGCTATCATTTTGTGTCGAAGCAATATTTGTTATCTTCCGTCTGAGTCTTGTATGATTACAATATAAACTTATCTAAGAAAACCTCTGCCTTTATTGACACACTTGACTGAATCCATTTGGAATCAAGAACCATCTTACTTTTCTTGTTTTACTTCACTTTTTTTCACTTACCCGAGCAAACGTTTGTGTTATCCCTTATTCGTATGAAGGTCACATTTTCAATATTCTTGCAGTGCTTGTAGGCATGGATCACTGTAAGCTGGTGACCCCGATTAGTGAGGGCCTGTATATAGGGCGTCATCAACAGGCACTGGGAATGCGTCTCGAAGGGGTCGATGACTAGAATTTTGGCAGCATGGGTCCAACAGATCAGCAGAAGCTGCGGGAAAAGCCATCTCCCATGGATGAACATATCGACCAGGCGCCCTCTTATCCACTGACAAACTAAAGAGCTTCGGCTCGAACTCTTAGAATTTTCGCTCATTTCGTTCTCCGATTAGATTAGCGAAACACGCTTGTCTGGCGAGCATTTTGACCAAAACAGTATTACTTCGGGCGGCGGCATGTTCGGTCGATTTTCGTAAAATGTCGAAGGGCCCGGGCATTGGTTGTCTGCTGGTTTCAGTTGCGCTCTTCGGAATGTTTTGCCCCAAGCTTACCGAAGGGGAAAACATTTTGGCCATTCTTCCCTACACCTTTGGCTCGTCGTATATGCTGATCACTCCGTTTCTGAGGAACCTCATCCAGCGGGGACACCAGCTAACTGTGATATCTGCGGTCACAAAAATGCCTCAAATAGAGGGTGTTCATCACATACGCGTGGCCAAATTGGACGTACTGATGCAAGGTAATGACCATTAAAGAGCGCTAAAAGAATATTTGAAGAGACTTTCAAAACTATTTACAGTACTTCTGGACTACAATTTTGATGATGAGCTAAACAAATGGATGGAGGCCACGTTTGTGGCTGACTACTTTTTCAATTGTTCGAGTTTCGTGCTCGAGGATCCTGGCGTGCAGGAGCTACTCCACAACTCCAGTGCCCAGTACTCGATGGTTATTCTGGAGGCGTCCCACACAGATGCACTTTACGGATTTGCCCAGCACTTCAATGCACCGTTGGTGGGGATCGCGGCATACGGATCGGCATGGAACATTGATTTCCTGGCAGGGAACTTAGCACCTAGTGTCTATGAGCCGATCTCCGCCTTAGGCTACTCACCGGGACTCAATCTACTCGAGAAGTGGCACAACCTAATCTTTATCACCGAGGAGCGTCTGGTGGAAAGGTACATCTACTTACCCCGCCAAATCGATTTATATAAGCAGCACTTTTCAAGCCTGCCAGGGAGTATTCATGACATCCGCCGCAGGTTCTCGCTGATCCTGCTCAATCAGCACTTTAGCATGGGTCGAGTGCGGAGTAATGTGCCCAATATTGTAGAGGTGGCGGGCATGCACTTGGCAGCGCCTCCGGAACCCTTGGATCCCGAGCTTAAACAATTTTTGGACGAGGCACAGCATGGAGCAATCTACTTTTCCATGGGCCTGCAAATGCTGGATAAATGGATGCCACCTGCAATGAGGGAAGTGATGTTGACAGCCTTTAAGCAATTAAAGCAGCGAGTGATTTGGAAAAGCAATAGTTCAATAATAATCCAATCAAAGAATGTTTATGCGAGAAGTTGGCTACCCCAACGCGAGATCCTCAATCACCCTAATTTAAAGCTCTTTATCACCCATGCTGGTCTTTTGAGCATCATCGAAGCGATTAACTATGCTGTTCCCCAGCTCTGTGTGCCCGTCTTCTTTGATCAGTTCCAGAACACCGAACGCATGGAGAAGATGGGCGTTGCCAGGAGCCTGGACATAAGTGGTCTCACCTCAGATAAGGTTGTCCAAGTCATTAAGGAACTTTTGTATAATGCTAGCTATAAGCTCAATGCACAGCAGTTGTCCAACCGATTTCATGACCAGCCCATGTCGCCCATTGACACCGCGATTTGGTGGACGGAATACATCCTGCGACACAAGGGAGCTGATCACATGCGAATCGCAGAGCAGGAAATGTCCCTGATGCAATACTATAATGTGGACGTCGTGTCTGTGCTTTTTGGACGAATTGGACTGAGTGCTGTCATTGTGATCTTCCTGGGCTGGAAACTGGTCTCATTGGCGACAAGAAACCTTGAATACCGATTTACTGTTCCCATGTTTAGGTTAACTTAAGATGTTTGGGTGTGTATAAAGCTCTTAATTTTAAATACAACATAACCGATTATAAAGGACACATTTTGCTCTCTACTTGCTAATATAAAAAACCGTACATTTTATAAACATAAAACAAAGTTACCTTTTCTTTTTCAAAGGGTATTAACTACAAAAGTAAGTTGTTCTATACATACATAAAGACAGATGTCTGTATTATTCATTTCAACCATCGTGTTAGCCTAATAAATTATTTTTAATAAAAAATCAGTAGGTACCTACATTGTATATTCCTTATTCTTTTGTTTAAAATAGAAAAGCTCGGGAAAATATGTTCTTAGCTTTGTAATATAAATGTTTTACATAAGAATGCACCATTTTATTTTTAAGTTTTCCATCATTAAAATATAAATGAAACAACCTTATATTAGTGCGACTCGTTGTGGTCGAAGACAAGAATTTGGGTGACTTGGGTCTAACAAAGCAGCAGGAGCTGCGGGAGAAGATATCCTATCAATCAATCTCTCTCTTTTTCACTTACAAACTGAAGAGTTTTTGGTTCCGCTCATTTCTACATATATCCGATTAGATTAGCCCAACAAGCTTGTCTGGTGAGCATTTTGACCACATCAGTATCACTTTGAGCGGCGGCATGTTCGTTCGATTTACGTGAAATGTCGAGGGGACCGGGCATTTTTCGAATGCTGGTTCCAGTTCTGCTCTTCGGCGTGTTTTGCCCCAAACTGGCCGAAGCGGAAAACATTTTGGCCATTTTGCCCTACACCTTTGGTTCGCCTTATTTGCTGATCACTCCGTTTCTGAGGAGCCTCGTCCAGCGGGGACACCAGCTAACTGTGATATCTCGGGTCACAGAAATGCCCCACATAGAGGGTGTTCATCATATACGCATTCCCAAATTTGATAAGCTAACGCAAGGTAATGCCCTTAACAATTTTTGATGTTGCGAAGCACTTAGAAAATATTTGGTTCAACCAAAAAATTGTTGTACCAATATTGTCTTTACTCGATAAATTAGTTTACGGAAATTAAAGTTTTAGAAATATTTCAATTTACTTATGGGAAATAACGTGAATTATTGAGTTGAAGCATTAACAATATAATCATTTTGCTTTCTAGCTGTGTATTTTGTAAATAAAAGGTTTGTTGCATCATCTTAAATTCGATTAAATTTAGTGTAAAGAACATTTTTTTGTTGGGGTCTCTGTTCAAAAAATATGATAAGTAAGTAATCCAAAGGTAAAAATAATAAATTCATTCTAATAAAAAATGCATTAAAAAATAAAAAATACACAGAAACTTTTATTCCATTAACAGACCTCATGGACTACGATTACTACTATGGTGGACAAAAATGGATGGAGGCTACGTTTGTGGCTGATTACTTTTTCAACTGTTCGAGTTATGTGCTCGAGCACCCCGAAGTGCAGGAGCTCCTTCACGACTCGAGTGCCCAGTACTCGATGGTTATTCTAGAGGCGTCCCACACAGATGCACTTTACGGTTTTGCGCAGCACTTCAATGCACCGCTGGTGGGGATCGCGACCTATGGCTCGGCATGGAACATTGATTTCCTGGTTGGGAACTCAGCACCGAGTGTGTATGAGCCGATGTCCACCGTAGGCTATTCATCAGGACTTAATTTGCTGGAGAAGTGGCACAACCTGATCTTCATCACCGAGGAGCGTCTGGTCGAGCGGTTCGTCTATCTGCCCCGCCAAATCGATCTGTACAAGCAATATTTTTCTGGCTTGCCAAAAAGTCTTCATGACATCCGCCGGAGATTTTCGCTGATCCTGCTCAATCAGCACTTTAGCATGGGTCGGGTGCGGAGTAATGTGCCCAATATTGTGGAGGTGGCTGGCATGCACTTGGCAGCGACTCCGGAACCCTTGGGTGCCGAGCTTAAACAATTTTTGGACGAGGCGCAACATGGAGCAATCTATTTTTCAATGGGCCTGCAAATGCTGGATAAATGGATGCCTTCGACAATGGCGGACACGATGTTGGCAGTTTTTAAAAAATTAAAGCAGCGAGTGATTTGGAAAAGCAATAATCCAGCGCTGTCTAACCAATTGGGAAATGTGTATGCGAGACATTTGCTTCCCCAGCGCGAGATCCTCAATCATCCCAATATAAAGCTCTTTATAACCCATGCTGGTCTTTTGAGTACCATTGAGGCGGTAAACTACGCTGTTCCCCAGCTCTGTGTGCCCGTGTTCTTTGATCAGTTCCAGAATACCGAACGCATGGAGAAGATGGGCGTTGCCCGGAGCCTGGACATTTATAATCTCTCCCCAGACAAGGTTGTCCAAGTCATCGAGGAACTGTTGGTCAATGCTAGTTATAAGCTCAATGCGCAGCAAGTGTCCAACCGATTTCATGACCAGCCCATGTCGCCCATTGACACCGCTATTTGGTGGACGGAATACGTCCTGCGGCACAAGGGAGCTGATCACATGCGAATCGCAGAACAGGAAATGTCCCTGATGCAATACTATAATGTGGACGTCGTGTCGGTGCTTTTTGGACGAATTGGACTGAGTGCTGTCATTGTGATCTTCCTGGGTTGGAAAGTGGTCTCATTGGCGACAAGAAACGTTGAGTACCGATTTAATGTTCCAATGTTTAGCTTTAGATAGAACAACAATTGTTACAGAGGAAACATTTTGCTCTCTACCCAACTAATACTTAGGTACAAACCTTTTTATACAAAACACTTTTGTTTTAAAGTACTATGAAAATTAAAACATACAAGTATGTGTAATAAAGCAGAAAGTTGTATAGTATATTTATAGAAAATATATATTTTTAAAAAAGACAGCTTTCTGTATTTACTTATATTTTATTAATTCTTAAAACCTTTTAGCTTCGTGTTTATACACGAAAAGTGAGAACTAAGTACCTACATTATTAAAACTTACCGTATGAAATGCATAGTTTTTAGCTAGTTATTTTCTATTTGTTAACTACAAGTCAAAAAAGAAATGTACTTTTACATTGATTAGTAAAATTATTGTTATTTTTCTCATTTTTTATTTAACAAAAACCTGACCAACCCACCAAAAATCAAACTTACAGCTAATGACCTTGTGTTTGGTTAAGCTGAGTGTTAATTATTGATAAGCGTCGACAATAATCGCGCGTAGCATAAAAGAAATAAGCTTTTTTATTGTAAATTTTTCCATTGCATTGATAACGAGTTATCTTATCGGTTCGATAAACGGACACAAAGCGCCATCGAAAATTTATATTTTAAAAAATAAACTTTAAGGGAATTTGTTACGGTTAATACAAAACAAAATTAAACGGCAAAGAAGAAATGTTTTAAGGATAACTCGGATGGAGGATGTTATTAAAACTACAACAAAGAAAGAAAATTTATGCACGAATCTTCACCATTTCTTACAGCAATGTATATTTTAATTTGAAAACTTTACCTCTTCCAGTTGTTATCTATCCAAACCTTTTTCCCTCATTTATTCCTTCTTCTTTTAATTCATTTGTTCGCCCATAAACATAACCACGCTCATTACGCATTTTACATCAATCAGCACGTGCTCAGCATGTTTCCAACTCTTTTCACCAAAAATAACACAAAAATAAAAGGGAAATTGAAAAGGGAAATCCTGGAAGAAAAAAGGGCATAAAAATGCGCAGGACGAGCTGCTCTCAAAATTGCTGGGTAAAATACACCAGAAACGTTAACTAGAAGAAGTCGGTTAGTACATAAAACCCTAAGGTCGAGGAGCTACCCCTTTATGTCCAGTAAGGTGTAATTTCTGTGACGGTCCATCGATGGTCAAGGTAAAAACAATCGCAACAACAGTGATTGGTCCATGAAAAGAAAATAAAAAATTACTATAAAAAAAATGCATGCGTTATGATAAGGCTTGTGAATTTGTTTTTTAGGTTCATTGATTAGATAAGTTAATTGGAGGTTGTTCCTATCAAAGTTTATATAGTTCTCTTTGAATGAATGCAGTAAAGCTGAATCTTTTGATATTAATTAAATTAGCAAAGCTGGTTAAAAATCTCTTCAAAAAATATATTCAAATATATATATATAAAATATAATTTAAGCACTTTTTGTAATCATTATTTGACATACGGTTACTGTTACCAGTAATTGAAAACAAAAATATATATACATATAGATCAAAGTTTACCCACGAGAATGTCAAATTATTTAAACCAAAAATAAAACGTGTGCCAAACGATGGCATGTTAATAAGTTAGCAGGAAAGGAATGAGCCCTCAACAAAAACCAAATTGCACTCAACGTGTTGTCAATTTGATTTTTATTGCACATTTTTATTTGATTTTATGTTTGCAACATTTGAATTTATGTGCCGGCCATAAACTGCCGGCGAGTCTAATCCGAAAATTCTTGTAAAATTGCCAAAGCCTCGCGAGGCACTGGGAGATGAGGAGTTGACCTAAGTCGGGCCATTTTTATTGGCCATTTGGCAAAGACGCCGAGGCAAACTTTGTCCCTCATTGTTGGCCAATACTCAAGTGGGCGGCTTTCATTGGCGCTTAACTAACTGAAATTAAGTAAACTTTTCTTTTGACTTTCATAAGCCTTTTAATAAGCCATAATCCCCGCTGGCATTATCTAACTCCCAACGCCCAAGCAACGCACAAAGGACAAACACCCACTGACACAGGCATAATAAAATCTAATTAACATCCCGGACTGAGCTCGGGAAAAACCTCACGCAATAAAAATCATCAATAGTGGGAAAGAAGTTTATTAAAAGTGATTTTCATCACTGCGGCCAAGTCTCTGGGGTTTAATGGGAATGATGCTGGTGCAGGAGTAACAGGAACTAATGTAGGGGCAAGAACTAACATTTCCAGGGCCAATTGACTTTATAACACACGTTTGCCATGTGTAGGGATAAAGGACAAAGGACCAGCAGCTTGACCTTCGGAAATGGAAAAAAATCATAGAGTTATATTCGTTTTTGGCTGGTTTATAAAAATTAAACACCATAATAATGTTTAATATTTTTATAAAAATATGTTAATAAACTATTTTATTAACAAACTTTGTGAATTTTTTATTTGACGTGTTTATTTACTTACTAGTGCTACAAAATGATTAACTTTTAATCAAATTGTATGAAGGTGTCTTGTTTTATTAACATACCTATTCCTTTTCAAATAAAACAAAGTAATAAGTCTTAAAGAAAATAAATGACTAAGATTATTATAATTTATTACGTAAAAACCAAGTTTGAAAATCAAAACCTTTTCTTTAAATTTTTTCTATGTTTTAGGAAACTCATTTTAAGACTGCTTTCATCATCGAAATTCATTTCATATGTGTTTCTTTCCCAGAAATTTAATTACAGAGCATATCCGATGCGTCCCATTGATAAAATCCGTAATTTTCATTTTCCTATGAGTCTTATAACTTTTTTTTTTTTGTTGGTTAGAGAAGTTATGCGGCAGGCTTTTAATTAGCGCCTGCCAACCAGTCCCAGAGCGCATTACGCATACGCAGCGTTGACGCCGAGGCTGCCGCTGAGGCTGGCACATTGGCTTTGGGATTGCCGCTGGCTGGCCGGGCACGATTTTAATTAATTAGACTTTTATGAGGCGTACATGCAGCGGCCGCAGCTCAGGCATTGTTGGGTTAAGGCCCAGTTATTGTTTTTTTTTTTTCTTCGTCAGCTGAAATTCCCTGTTGTTTTTGCCATTTGTTGGGCTGGCCTAATAAGCGTTTCAGAGCTTAACACCGCCAACGAAATGTGTATCAAAATTTAGCATTTATTTTTTGGCGGACGGGGTGGCAGCGGGAAAGAGGGACGTACACATGTCCATTGGCCATGTCGTGTGCGGTAATGAAAATTGCGGTGGCATTATGCTCAACATTTGGCATAATTGCAGTCCAGGATATGCGTTTATGCTCAGAGATTACTTTTTGTGGCTGCCGGCCATCGACCAAGCCCTACCACCACCACCACATGTAACCACCATCGCCATCGCCACCGCCACCACCAACAGCGAATGGCCAAGCGTAATAAAAGCCAGACGATGTCGCCTTTTGTATAAAGAAATAAAAATAATACCCAGTTCCCCCCCAAAACCCACTCACTCCTTTGTTGGTTTTTGTGTTTCAGCTCTTGTTATTGGTATCTCGCTTTGCTACTCTCCGGCTCCTTGTTCCCTTTTTTTTGGGGGGGGTTTCCAGGGAAATTAATTTCCACTTGGTTTCCTTTTTTTTTGTGGAGCGACATATGTATTATTCTTCATTGTCAAAATTTAAAGGACGAATCTTTAAAAAATGAAAGCACACATTCATTACACATTAATTCATTTTTCAGTTCTGATAAAGTATTTAAAAGTATTTAATAAGGACAGCAATAAGGACATTACATTAAATAAGCAATTATATTAAATTTCACTTACACGCCTAGAGTAAATGTTATTATATTGGTTTTAATTGTTAAACCTAATTTGTTTAAAATACCTAAAAACATTACATATCATAATTATAAAGTCAAAACTATATTTAAAGTGATAAATATATTTTATATTTCTCTTAAAAGTGCAATTACTTATGTTCTTCAAAGTGCAATTACTCATCACCATTAAATTTCCCACTTCCTGTCAATGAAAGCCATAATTTACTGGTTATATGTGGCAGGGAAAACCCCCTCAGAGATGTGTAAAACAATTTTATGGTACAAATCAAACAAGACCAGCCAAAAAGTAACCAATAAACATAAAAATACAGTTGCAAAACAATAATTAAAATGCACACGCAACAATTCACTGGCTAGGCAAATGTATACATAAAAAAGTGAATAAAAAATAAAGAATAAACCAAATTATGTTTATTATTATGCGCGATGAATGGGATGGAAGTGGAAGCAAACAAAGCGCCAGAAGAAAAGTGCGCGGATGGAGTGAGGGGAGGCCAAATAAAGGGAGAAAACTGAGGGGGTGGTTCGAAGTAATCCGCTTGTTAAAAATAAACGAAATAAAAGGAAGAGAGCAGCGGAAGCGCACACAAAACATAATCATCATAAACCGGAAATATCCCGACGGCAAAACATCCGCACATAAATTTTTTAAATAGTCTACAATATTTCGTTTTGCCGTTCGGCATTTGCCATTTGCCATCTCTGTTTCTGTTTCTGCTGCCTTTATAGTATTGTTGTGGTGGTGGTTTTTCTACCACTTGTTGTTGGAATATCTGGTGTAAATACGTTTAAGTGTCGGTGCTCTTCTCCCCAAAGATGGCCGGAGCCCAGCGCCGAACTTGGCCAACTGCAATAAACACACAAATTAACCCGTAATACCCAAGGCCAAGCGAAGGACCAAAAGGACAACGTGCCGCAATTCCAGTCCGGTTTGCTTCTGCCGTTATTCCTGCGCCAGCGACCAGCCACAACGCACATAAATAAAATATTACAATTTTAATTTGTCTCTAATCCCGTTGGACATTGAATGGCTTGTGGCTGCCAGCCGAGTGGGTCTGAATTTTGCCCCGGGAAGGGATTTCATAAATTGCTTGAATACACCCGGACCACGTTTATCTATACGGATTTTGTAGCCACGAAACAATGTATACATAAATCAAAGGGAGCGCTTTCTCTCTGTCAGAACTTATACGTTGGTCAGAGGCTCAGCTCTATTTTCCTTTCTCAGTTTATCAGGGATTTTCTTAGAGTCTGTTCGGATTAAATCTGAGAGGCTTAGCGCTCAATAGTTGATTGAAACTTTCCTTTATTAACTATTCTCCGATAGACGCTTAGTTGGTTAAAGAACTCTATTCTGAAAGCTAAAAAGTATACAATAATTACCCCTACATAACAAATGTGATAATTTTTACACTGAACAGAAATCTTTAGACATTTTACTTAAACTGATTTTTGTAAAGTAAAATTATTTCTTTACTTATACATCCACAAATTTTATACATCGCTTTTTGTTCAAAATCTTTTAAAGTCCAAAAAGTGTAAATTAATTTTTTTTTATTATATGTGAATAAACTTGAAACCCGATATTTCAATGCATTTTTCTTCTCCTTTTTTTGCATTATAGTCTGAAATAAAAAATAAAAAATAAGGGATATCCCTCACTTTAATTTATAAAAATAATAACAATAAAAAGCACCTTTCTTTCGTCCACATCATTCCATTCTTAACTTCTTTATGATAGTTCCATACCATCTTTTTCCGCTTCATTCCTGGCACACACTGCGTATACGCAATCTACGTTTTCACTTAATGCAGTAGAGTAAAATCGCAAACGCTTCGATTGCAGCCCACTAAAAGTCGCGATTTGAGCCCGACTCTCGACAATAGCCATCGGCACGGCACTAACGGTAACCGTTCCGTTACCAGCAATAACTACAGCAGCAGCAGCAGCAGCAGCAGTAGCAACAACGGCAAAACTCAACAAGCTTTGGGCCATGTTGCTCTTGCCACTGCGAATGCGATTGCGATTGCTACTCGCTGCCATCGGTGCTGTAAACTTGGCTAAAATCAGACAAACTACAAAGTTGTTTAAAAAGATAAAATTTTTACTTCTTATAATTTTATTTTATGCGAAATTTTGAATTTAATAGAGCAGTTTTAATAATCCCGTACAAGCACTACTTACATTTTTAACCAATTATTACTTTGCTGCTTGATGTTTTGTAAAAAAGTTGTTTTATGAAAAACAAATGAAAAATTCACCGACGGATATTTAATTTAAGTTTTTATAATATAGTAAAACACAAAAAAAAAGTCATTGAAGAAATATAGCGACACAAAAAGTTTTATAAAAAATTTGAAATGCTGTGAAGGCAAAAAAAATTAAAAAAACTATTTTTATTAGAAAAGGAAACAATCTTTTCGGTTTTGACAATTTGTCGAGCAATTTTGGCTCCTTGATTTGGCCATCATAGTTGGCAACACTGGTGCTCAAGTCCGTTGCCAGGGTCGGCTATTGCTTTCACGTCTCTTTTATTATTTCACGCCATTTCAACAGCCGTGAGCAACAAGATTATTTATGCGTTTTTCTTGCCCAGTCGCAAGCACGCTTTAAAATCGTCCCGCGTTTGGGTCCGTGTCCGTGTCCGGGTCTGTGGCCCCCTTATTCTGTAGTCTATATTCCGTATTCCGGAGTCGGGAGTCCGCGGTCGTGGGCCAAACGCATTTTGTAGACGCGCGTGTTTTTGGACACAAGTTAGCACGGGAGTGGAGTCTGTCCATGTCCACTGGCCATGGCCATTGCCTACTTCGCGGCCTTGTTACATTGAGGAGGGAGGTGGGTGCGAATTTTGCGGAGGGGGAACGGGAATGGGAACGGGAATGGAAATGGCCAGAGGTGTGAGCACTTGGAGTGCCATAAAATGCCGACGGAGGGACTGTTATTGTGATTTTTGGCAATGAATACGAAATGCTGAACGTCTCCGGTCTCGCTTTCGTTCTCGTCCTCGTCCATCTCATCACCCATTTCTCATCTCCCGCTCCGCTGTGTTGTCTTTTGACAAATGGCTTCGATGATGTTTTTTATTGCCCAGACCTATCTGACTCAACTGTGTGTCTCCATGGTTGGTGACATTGTTATATAGCTTCTATATACTGTACTATATGCTTACTATGTATATCCACGCATTGCGCATACGTAAACTTCCACTTGCACTGGGCATATTTCGTTCATTACACTCGGGACACACTTCCACCTGCCCCTAACTCTATATATACATATTCTTTCTTTTTTTTGTTGGGCTAGTCAAATATTTATTTTCTTTTCTCTTTCCCCATCAGTCTGTGCACGATTGTCTGTCTCATAAGCTTTTTGTACTCTATTACAAAGCGTTTTGTGTTTGTGAACCGCAAAATTTATAAAGAAGTGTTTGATTAATAGGGTGTAGTCTTATAATTTTATTTTTATTTCAAAATAAACCAAACCAATTTTATTTAAATTACAATCTTAAATGTTCTTGTTTTTCCATGTTTATTTCAACTTTAATGTTTTAAAACAACAAACAGGAACCTAACAAAGTTTTAGGAAAAATTAAATAATAACAGATTTACTAAAATGTAAGGTTTGTTCTTTATAAAATCAACTCTAAAATACAAGTTTGTAAACATTTAAGCCCAGATTTTGTTTAAATTGTTTTTAAGGTTTTAAAAGAAGAATGAAGAGTACATAAGTGTTCGGTTTTATTTAAAGCATCCAACTCGGTTTCTTTTTCAGTTTATTTTATTTTTTGTGTGTTTTTATTGTTGTCATGTTGCTTTGGCCGTAATGGCAGCTCGTAAAAATGTTTCATTTATGCTAAATTCATTTTTGTGCCTCCGAAATCTGTTGCCGCGCCAAAGTAATAAAAGGATTCTTTCCATTTGCAGCCATTCATTCATTCATTCGTTCGTTCGTTCGTTTCCTTGTCTAGCGGTGGGCTCTCATCTTTCTCCTCCTGGTTTTCTTTGTTGTTTTGTGGCTTCCGCATGCCTGGAGTCCGTCCCCATCTGCCCACCAATGGGGGGCAGGAGTTTATTGGTCTACAAATTATATTTGCTTTGTTCGGCAGTTAATGAGTCTGTTAACGTTGTGTGTTAGCGCTTTTGAGTGTTCATAAAATAAGCGAGTGCATACTGAGTGGAGTTTTGAGTTGCGGAAACTCTTCAGCTATTCATGGACATTCGCAGTCTCACCCTTTGATGCCGCATAATTACTCGATAATGTGCATTCAAATCGTAAAAAACCGCCAAAAAGGGCTGTTAACGCCAATGGGCTATAAGGCATAGCCACCTGGCACGCTTTATGATGGCCATGAAATTGGCCCAGGAAAGTGCACAAACTTCAGCGAAATAGTTTTCAACTGATATTCGGAGTTCACGTTTGCAGCTAATTGCTGAAATCACTTAGCATTCAAGTCCAACTTTTTATTACATACTTTCGGGGCAAAGATTTAAAGAAAAAAAACCAAATCTCCGCCAATCTTCAATCCGCAAACAAATCAGAAATCCAACAAGCTGTGCAGCCATTTACACCCCAAACCTCAGGGAGGCAGGACGCAGGACTCCAGAATCCTTGGCCATCGCCAGCGAAGCGTTGCGAAAGTGACAAGCATTAAAAACCAAGAAAAAGAGACGGAGGAAGGAGAAAACTGCGAGGCATCCAACCGCCATGTCATTAAATGCGAGAATCCATTAAAAGCCGAAAATCAAACCAACTTTATTGAATATCAAATTAACATGTTCATAAAAATGCGCACATTAAATTAAAAGCGGATTCAAGGAGCAGCTCCACGACCAAGGACAGAGGCTGAACTGAATCCAATACCATGTTCACTGGCTGTGGTGCGAAGAGGAAATAATAAAAATTAACCAGCAGGCAGAAGAAAAAATATACAAGGAGGGATTCTGGAGTCAAACGAACTACGTTTATGGGATTGAAGTTCTTTAATCTTCGGATAAAACCCACGTATTTAATCGGAATCGTATCGAAAAGTAAGGTCAACTTCTTTAATCTAAGGATGGTTTAAATTATACTTAATATGCGTTTAACAATTCAGAAAAAAAACAATTTATTTACATAAGCAATTTTATTATTTATTGTGTAAAAATTGGTGAGTTAATTAATTAACGCGCTTTTTATCAAGGAATTATAATTCATTAGCATTAACTTAAAATTTCTTAATAAGCTTAGCCTTTTTTATTAATCAATTCAATTCAATTTTTAATGAATGGATTGTTATTACGTTTAAGTATAAACGTGTTTAATTAAATCGAAACATGATTGAACATATTTTTTCTGTGCTATAATATGAGGTCATATTTCATATACGCATGTTGTTCTTATTAAAACCTTTTTAAAATTATTAATACAAGCAACGGAAATCAAAAACCATTTTAATACAAAATCTGATGTATCTGGTTTATAAAAAAAACTAAAACAAAATTAAATTTAGAAAATAAAATGTAGCTAGAAAGATTTGACACAACAAAATCAGGTTTCTTCCAGAAAATCTCAACGCATAAACCATCAAGTTAAGAAACACTTGTTAGCCAGGACAAAGATGTCCTTTGGTGGCCTGTGAAAATAGCACGAACATTTTATTTATTTATTACGCTTAGGTGACAAGGACATTGGAGGAGATTTTCCCAGCTCCTTTTCCGATGTTCCATCTTCACCCCTGCATCTCCTTTCCTTCCGCTTTGTGTGTGTAATTAAGTGAGGCATAAATAAAATGCCTTTTTAGTATTCATCACAATTTATGCTAAGCTCTCAAAGCATCAAGTTGCCTATGACAAGGCGCCAGAATCTTTTTCGCATTCCTTGCGAGCACGGAAAAAGCCTGCAGAAAGTGGGTTTCTGGGGGTTTGCTGGGTTTTCGGATCTCGCTACTCTGTTGCATAACTAAGTGCTCCGTGGGGGGGGTTTGGCAGGCGGTGGGAGGATTACGGGAACCACTAGTTTGGGGGCCAGGGGCCTCTCGCACATTCCACGATTTGCGTCGCCCGCTTCGGAGCTCATCAAATATGCAATTAAATCAGTTTCCGTTTAATTAAACCGGAAGTGCGTCGACTGCCATCCTTCTCTCGCATTGGTTATGTATTGGCATCCTGGTCTCACACTCTGCGGTTTGATTTTTAAGTGCTGCGCGATGCTGGGATTTTTACATTTTTATGAGGTTTTTTTCACTGCATTCCATTTGATTTTCGCCCGTCTCATTGGTTGTTTTGCATTTTATTAAATTTAATGAAAGGCGTATCGGGAAAAGGAATGGAAAACGGCAAATACAGGAAGGCTTAGCTTAGCAGTCAATATCAAGCAAAATGGTCTTTAAGCCCTCACAACTGGCTAATTAAACCATGCGAAAATGGGCGCCTAAAGTTATGCCCCACTCGAAAACAACAGTACAAGGAAATTGCTGGCATTGCCTCCGTTTCTGCTTTCTGTTTCGCTTCTCGGGCTTATTTCTTAATTATTAATTAAGAATGAAAACAAGGCAAAAAGTAAGTTGCATGTGCGCACTTTCGCTGGAATTGCCACAATTTCACTGAGACGCCCGTGAGCATGCAAAAGCTTTTCCACACTACCATTGATGGGCGGGTAGGTTGAAAACTACCACTTAAAGGAAAAACCAGAGAAATATTATGAAAATCCATTCCTTAAATCGAAATTATAAATTTCATGTTTTTATCCCAATTAAAAAATTAAGCCGTAAATATATTTGTTTATATACAATGTTGTACACTTGTTAAAAAGTAATTTTAAAAATTTTATATTAAACACTTTTAAAAAAATATAAACTAGTTCAATTTTTGGTTCCTGTCTTGTGGTTTTTTATTTTAATTATAAATTAAGGTAGCTTATGGCTTTAATTACATTTAAATGATTCTGAACATATTTAAGTTTTTTTATCAATTTAAAAAATGTGTGGCTTACATTTTTCCAAAACAAAATGTGAAATAATAAGCCCTGTAAGAAGGTATTTTAAAAAGGATATGCTGAGATAGCCTTTCGAGTTTATTCAAATTATTATTCAGGTCTAAAGTTTCTTCTTTCTAAGGAGACTGTCAATCAGCCATTTTCTTTGAAAGAGCATCCACTGCATTACTTTGAACATGTTTAGCATTTTGGAAGCCTCGTCAAGGCATTTGGGTACAACAATTGTGTCACTTCAGCCATTCACCTAGCCACCCAACACCCACCTACCACCCCCACAACGCCCAAAGCCCCGGTACTTGTATACCTAAGGTATTATCCAGCGTTGTCAACGGCAACCAACGAAAACAATGGCGATGATGAGGACGACGAGTATACGAAAACGAAGACGATGTTGCCATAAGTTAATTTGCCTCATATATGCATGGCTGCATTTGCATGTGTGTCAGTGTGGCTGTGTGGCTGTGTGTGTTTTGCATTAAAACTTGAAAATTTAAATGCCCAAAGTGATGCAACTTCAACTGTCTTACAAGTGGCCACACGAGTGTGTGTATCTCCTTGTGCCAGTAATCTCACTGTTTCTGCTGCGAATTTCAGCTGTCTGTGGCGTTTGTAATTAGCATGAAAATAACTTTCTTAGAAATGCTCGAGGCAGAGTTTTAAAGATTTCTTCAGCGAACATGATACATATGTGTGGTGCTTGGCACATAATTGAAACAAATGCATATTTAATGAATTGCGCATAACTGCTAATATGTGTCATCTGTCAATATAGATGTTAGGTTGTGACCTGTAATTGATTTTGCGCATTTATCACGCAAATTAATGTTAATTGTGAGCTTATATCGAAATTTATCACCCCGCCCACACTGCGTATGATTGATATGCTTGAGTGCCACACTTCAACTCAATCTTTGTGTGTTTAAATTCAATTTTCTATTATTTATTCTTGCGTTTTCTGTTGCGGCTGCAAGTTGAGTTTTTGGTTTAGTGGATCAATACACCACTTACCAATTTATAATTGCCTCAATTTAAATGAAAGCTGCTTCAAAGAAGTAAAATAAAGATAGAGTCCAGTTAGTTATGAGCGTGACATAACTTGACCAATATTTTATAACATGAAATTTATATACTATCGTCTGTCTGACTGCTGTTTAAATTAAGGCTAAAAGCTGTCGGCCATATGTGTTCTAAGTATGTATACATTTCTCTGAATGAACCATTTCTTTTGATAAGTAATTTGGTTATTTGTTAAAAATTATGTTGATTTTTTATTGATCATAAAAATTTATTGAAATGACTAATTGAATTTCTTGAATTTTGAATTACACATCAAGAATATGATCAAACTCATTTCATTTTGAATATCTGGAGAATAAGCCAAGCTACTTTTAATTATAGGGCAACACATGGAAACGTCTTTCTAACGATGGATAGCTTGAGGGTATTTCTAAACTTAAAAATTTTACTTGAACATTTTAATTATAACAACATTATAATTTGTAAAAATGTAGCATAGATAAATTTTTTCTTGTCGTGTATAATAGCCAAATTAAAGATAAGTGTTAGGTAATTTTTTGCTGTGAGTTTTTCAATACACACACGTGCGACCCCATTTGCAGGCAACCCAAAAGTAGCAAAGAAACATTCTTCACTCTTTTTCTTCTGCATCGCCTTCGCTTTCTGTTATTTTTTTTTCAGTTTTAATTACAAAACTTTTCATTTCGCTACGCTGGTAAGCTGAGGGGGGGGGGGTTGGTTCCATAGGGGTCCCTGCTCGGGCGCCACGCTTGATTACAGGGCGTGCTTATGCGCTGATTGCTTGGCTATGAGTTCCATTCACTAGATCCTGCCCATTAGCCCCTTTCTCCTTTCTCCTCACTGATTGTTTCATGCAGCTTGACTCTGCCATCATTATTGGCTATTGGTCTCGTTTCTTTTATCTCCGTCCCTATTCCTGTTCTTTTTGAGCTTGATTTCGTTTCGGATTTTTTTATTTGGGGTTTGAGTGCCACATAGTTGTCCTTTTTATTATTAATTTTCCTTTGACTGCCAACTGAACAAACGAAACTCTTTATCAAACATTGTTCTGATGTTTTTATTGCTTTCTAAATACTTTTCTGTGGCATTGGCAATTATTTGCACAATGCCTGCGGCGAAATACTTTGTAGGCACTCATAATCACTGAAGAAGAAGATGTATTTTGAACGGTGAAGAGAAAGAACGCACTTCGTTTTGTTTGTCGTAATGAAATGAAAAGTGAGTATGAATTTATTAGATATAATTAAGCTTAAGCTTAAACATTGATATTGGTAATTTTAAAATATTTACACAGCTTGAAAATGTTAAATAAAACAATCTCAAGCTTATGTAAAGAGCTTTAATTACATTTGTAATAGTTCCTGACCTTTTGTCAATCAATTTTTAACAGCTAATTATTTATTAAAAAAGGAACAAAAATTAAAACCTATAATTCAAATTCAAACCATGGTTTTAAAGTAATCAATTAATATTTCTTTTAATTTGTGAGCACTATTTCCCATTATAAAGTCGTATACCTTGAGTAAGAGTATTATGACAACTTTTTCGGCTGATTGCTCGCAAAGGTCTTACTCGATACCTTTTACCTTTTCGGGTTTCACTTTCTTTTTAACCTTTTTTCGGTTGAACTTCTGTCTAAAGCCAAATGGCAGGCATTTTTCACGTGGATTACGGCCAAGTTTCATTTAACCAAATTAATTTTCCAAATTAATGGATGGCATGTCTGCTTACCTCGTGTTTTGTATCCCCTATTTCATCTCACCTGCCGGCTGCCGGCTGCCGGCTGCCGGCTGCCTGCTCCCCGCCGCGTTTAGCCATAAAAATCTCTTTAAAATGTTGGCATGCATATGTATGTATGATATGTTTGGAGTGAAATATGCTGAATATGTTGGCAGCCAAAAGAGTTGACAGCCATCTCCTGCTGAGAGCGAGACAGATATACATATGTGCAGGGGCGGTGGTGCAAAGGGGGCGTGGCAGACTACGACATATTACAATTATGATGACACAAATTGGTTATGTTTCTGCATATGTGTGTGTTTTGTTTTGTGTTCTGCCTTGAAGTTCTCTTTTTTTTTTTGCTGCTGCTTTTTTGGCTTTCTAACAACCCAAAATGTCAGGATACTCAGACAGGATACATGGCATTTGGGGCTTGTCATCGTTTCTATCCCTCTGAACATTTCTCCTACCCACTCCAAAGTGAATAAAAACAAAATCGTAAAAATCATACAGTATAATGCTGGAAAATGTATGCAAAAAATTGCTAGCTAGCCAGAAGGCCAGACCAGCATAGCCCAACATAAAATATGAAATTACATATAATAAAAAATCAAGTCGTAAAGTTGGTTGCCACTGCGTACACATTGCTCCGCTCTTTGAAGCTGGCCATCGTATTCATAGAATTTTCCAGTGAGTGGGAAATTACTTTCCTTGGAAAGTAACTAGAACAAATTGCATTTGATTGGCTCGATTATGGTATGACATATGAATACCCAAGTGAGCTTAAGAAAAAATCTGGAATGTCAGGGCTTAAAGGCTTTAAATTTTTGTAAACTGTAAATCATTTGATGTTTCATGAATTTATGGGAAAAACTTGGTCTATAAACCACATTTAACTGCATCAATTAAGACTTTTCAAATGGAAAATCCTAAAAATCAAACAGGTAAGACTTTTGTGCGAAAGTCAATAGAATTATCAATTGCTTTTGACCGCTGGCTATGTGTGCGTGTCCTGTTTTTGGGGGTGGCGAGGGGAGGCAAAAACAATTTGGAGCAACAGACCTTCCGCATACAAAGGACTATTTCAACCCTCTGGCTAGAAAGCGCACCACCACCCACCCCCCACTAAAATAACTTTCCCACCTGCTGGCCAACAAGAACAATAACAAAAACAACAACAGCAGCGAGGGCATATAAATAACAATGTTGCCACTGAATATGAGAGGGCGGAAGGGAGGGGGTGGGAAAATGGGAAAAATGAAAATTGTTTACGCTGCCCACGGAGTTCTTTCGCCAGCAGCAGCAGCAGCAGAAGACCCTAACTTATTAAATTATTGTTTCGACCATAATTTCAACGACACTAAAATTAAAAAACCATTACCAAGAGCCAAAGAGCATTATTTGCTAAAAATGTGAGTGTGTGTGTGTGGGTAAAAACGTGGGGAAAAGCCACCCTCTGCCCACGGCAGGAAAATATATTTCCGCTTAATTTATTAACGATTTTTGTTGGCTATAAACTTTTCATGCGTGTGTGTGTAAGTGCCCTCCACTGCCATCCACTAAGTGATTTTCATCTTGGGCGGGGCAACCGCCCCGTTTGTTTTCTTTTTTTTTACGATTTGCACATAATTATAATTGAAATTGCGACGAAGCCGTGAGCCGACGACTTCCATTCGAGTGCCAATAAATAATAGAATCAAGTCATAAACTGATAAATGATGTGCCACCATCGGCGGCAGGATGAGGATGAGTGGGCGGATGCCGCCCTCCTTCTTGGTTCACCCAGTTTTTCCGGCTGTAATAAACAAAGTTAATCATTTAGGATAATTGAAATTTTTACGAGACACTCAAAGTTATGTTTGCCTCTTTCTTTTTTTTTTTTCGCTTCCCATTTGGCAGGTAGCTTAGACTAGGGACCCTCATTAGTCTACCCATCCGATCGAGAAATGGTATGGGCTTGGAGGGCTCGATGGCTAAGTGTTATGTACTTATCGATGCAAGCTGTTGATTGGAATTATGCTACACAGACAGGAGAACAAAGGTCGAGGAGGACGAGCTGGAATTACAAAATTAAGAGCGAACACGTGGACCATCAAAAACGCCCGAAAGTATGCAATAAACGATGAGTCAGCAAATAAAGGACAATAGCTTTCGGTTTTTGGTAGCGAAAAAGTTTGAGCAGGTTTTATAATATTAGGAAAATATCAGTGTCTTTTTATTAATATTATGGATTCTCAAAATAGGCTTGCAAATTAAAAATCACACCTATGTACATACAGAGCAGCTTAGATTATAAGAAAATGGTTTGGTAAAACTCATGTTAAGGCGCCTTATCACCTTGTAGGGTCAAAAAGTGCTCTTTTTTTAGGAATTTTTTTTGAGAAAACGGTTAAAGATACAGCGCTGAAATTTTCGTCAGAATATAAACATATATTTATTCAAAGAATACAAATTTTGAACTTGAAAAATCCAAAAGGGGGGAGGGGCGCCCATTGGTGGCGGCATGCATTTTGCTCCCGTGCAGGATTGGCTGAGAACCCGTGATCTGAAACAAAAAAACCGAACACATTCTTAATTAGTATCGTATCATCTATCAAATGACCCTCTATCATGAAAAAAAAATCAAAATTCGAAAAGTTATGAGGTTTTGAAAAAAAAATGTCAATTTTCGCATTTTTTCTGTACTGATTATTTTTTTAAATAAACAATTTCCAATATTTTTGGCTGATCGAGGTTCATTCATTAGAGGAAACCCTAAGGAACATTTAAAAAATTTTGATGACGATCGGTTCATTGTAGCGTCTTCAATCCTGCACGTAAGGTCCGAAAACATGGTTCTGAGAAAAACGCTTTTAAAGTTTTGGCTTTGGCTCGGCCGGCGCTCGACAGTGCTCTACGTAACGGGCTATAACTTTCGAAGTTTTTCAGATTTTGATTTGAAACTTCTACAGCACATTTTTGGAACATATATCTACACGATAAGACAAAAAAAAAAAATCGATTTTTTGGACCCCACAAGGTGATAAGGTGCCTTAATGACTTTAAAATAATAAAAAATTAAAATTCTGATCAACTATTAACAAAGCTCAAACATATTACAAACAATAGATAGTCAAACTTTAAACTCTCACAGTTTCACATTATTAGGGATTAACTTTAAAACCACAAAACACCAGTTTAATTTTTTAGAAAGGTTTTAACAGATTTATAAATAGATTAAAAATTTGTACAGCAGTTTAAGTGGCTTTAAGAATATATTTAATCTTCCTTAAGTTTTATAATTTTATAACTTTAAATAAAAGTAAACGTTTGCTGTTTAAATTATTTCAATTTCGCCGAAATCGACGTTAACCCTCCAAAGTTAGTTCGTTAACCTGTGTACGTAATTCCTACCACTCTAGAAGAGCATCTGTCAGCCCCAGACTCCAGCCAAGTTTTCCGACCACATTTGCTGAGAAACAGCCAAACACACATTCCACTCAATCAGCTGCAACCCAAAAAACTTGCTGGCATACATTAAAATTAAATATTAAATTTAAGTGCATCATAAACGCAAAACAATGAACCCATCAGACAGTCGAGAGTGCGAGTGAGATGGGTTGGGAACTTACCTGGGCACAAAGTGTCGATGCCTCAATTTTCATCACCCGAAAAGGGAGCAAGGGTGGCGGAAATCCGAACCCAACCCAACAAAAAGAATGAGACCCAAACGTAAGCCAACTGACAATATGTTAAACCGAAATGGTGGAATGGGTTGACAAGGTGGGATGATTTGGATAAAGCTGCACCAAAAAAATTATATGTGAAAGATTGGGAATTGGGGAGAGAAAACTAGCTTGAGTGGGATACGAAGTATTAGTTAGTTTCTTTAATTAATTTGTTGTTAAGTAAACTTCTTAACAACAATTTACATTTTGTTTTTATCAAACTTTACTGAAAACTGTAACGGTTAAATATATGAAGATGATTATTTAAAAATAATTAAAATTAAATAAAAATTCTTAATTAAAATAATCCCTTGAATACAATTAGAGGACTCAGTTAAACAACAGAGACCTTGGTCAGGGAAATCACATAAACATTTCGCGACTTAGCATCATTTAAAAAATCTAGCTAAGAGTATGAAATGAAATATTTGAATATACAAATTTCTGTTGAACCTTTTAATGGGTACCTATAGGTTCTTTAAAGGTTATTTTTTATAAATTGCATGAAAACACTTAGCTTCTTTCTTAAAATTATTTCAAAGGCTGAATCTCCTAGATTAAGAGCTTAATATCTAAAACAAGGGGTTTTTCTATAAATTATAATTTTAGTAGGTACTTGCAACAAAGGACTCTGTTTCCTTCACCGCTGTCCCACTGTTCCTGCCGCTGCTGCACTTGTCGATATCGACGTCAAAGTCTCGTAATGCCGGCACTCGCACTTGTCAGCCTAAAAGATGACAGTGATGGCAATGTGTTATTCCTGCCACGGTGTGGCTGCTGCTGCTGGGAGCGAGAGAAAGGACGCGAGGTCCTGGCGGGTTAACACATATTACGGCCCTTGCGTATTGATGTCGATCAAACCAATACATGTACGTATGTGTGTGTATGTGCGAGTGGGCGGGGGAAGTATTCAACGCAATTGAGGTCATGTCCATGCGGCATTCATTGTCGACATCGGCGATGGCGACGTATATGCCAAAGCATTAACTCGGCATTTGTTTCAAGCTGCTCGGGGGCTGAAGTCCGAGAAGGACGAAATGGGGGGAAATGTGGACAGATAGCGCAAGTTTGGGCCGAGAGTTGCGACATATTGGAAATCATTGCACACAGAGACACACACAGAATTCCAAAAAAACAAAGAAACAAATAAAAATAAAGGAAGCCAGGACAATGTATTGAAAGACAAACGGCATTGGCATCAATTTTTATTTTGCCTGTGTGTGTGTGTGTGTGTTGGCACGAAGCGAAACAATTTTTATTACATTGAAAATTTGCATAAAATATTTAAGCCAAATGGTCGGTCGATTGTGCGGGTAGGAAATGTAGCAAAAAAAAAAAAAACCTCCCTGTTGCGATGCTAATGGGATTTGTTGTCTGAAGATTTGACAGGCCTCAAGGGCTAGAAAATGGTAACCGACACTTGCGATTTAGCCCAGAATGGAAATACCTTTTTAAATAGGGACAACAGTTGAATTCGAATTCGGCTTTGAAGAACCGTTTGTGTGGGAATGTTTAAGTGTTATGATTTTAAATATAAAATAAACGAATTTTATATGTATTTTTAATGGCCAACATTAGGATACAATTTTTAAGATCGTACGTTTAATGCCAAATGTTAATAACAAGCATTTAAATAATAACTTCTTTGATTGTACTTGTACTATGTACTTAATTTTGTAAGACTTGTTAGATTTTAAAAAGATGTTAATTAAAAAAATATTACAGTGGCTAAGAAAATGTATTTAATTGGACACTAGTTTTAAATTAAAAAAATAAATGGAAAATGTTAGTAGAGAAAATTCTTGTTGCTCTTGTGCTAAAAAATTTTCATAAATTAAAAAAAATAACACACTGCAAAAATCTCCGTGGCAGGTTTTTTTTTTTAATTTAAAAACAGCGGGTTGACATTGTCCTAATAAAGAAGTAGGATGCTTTTAAAAATATATATTTATATAAAAAAAGTATCCCAAAAAAACTTCAAAATACTTAAAACTTAACTGTGGAACTGAGATAGCACTACATCTGTGTCGAGATGGACAGAGACAGAGACACAGAGAGAGAGGGTGCTATCAGGAGCTGCGATGGAGATAAAACTTCAAGGATTCGCTGCACGTTCGCATCTTTAACGCCATATGTTGACTTTTGCTACAATTTTCATACTAACCCACAAAAAGTGGGCCAGGGGTGGGGGGCTGCGATATATCCTTTATCTTATATACGCTATTTTATTATGCCTGCACCACACCACGCCATCTCCCCCAGTATTTTTGCTGCTGTTTCTCGCCTCTTTTGCCAATAGATTGTGCCACCACACTTTGGCATTTTATAACATAAACTTTCATTTGTTTTTCTTTCGTTTTTCTTGCTGTTTTTATTTTTTTTCCCCACACATTTTTGTTGCCCTCATTGTTGTTGTTAGTGCTTGTAATGCGCTCATGTAGTTGTCCGTCTCTGTATTTTCCCTCTTCTCTTTTTGGGGGCGCATATGTTAGAAACGAGTCTGATGTCTTGACATCTGTCTACCAGGCACACAACTCCTCTTACCCCCAGTTTTTCCGCTTTGACAATCGTCCAAAAATGTAGATTTGCATGCACACCAGCATTGGGCATACATTTATCTCGCCGCCAGTTGTTGGCCCCTTAATGCGATGGCATCGAGGGAAACGAAGAGCTGGGCCAGCTTAAAATTACATACGAAAATCCTACTTAAAGGCTGTAAACTCGGAAAACTTAAATCGTAGCTATTGCATGAGAAATATTTAAGTTAAGCTATTTTCGTAGAGTCCCGTAGATAACAAATCATATAATACTTTTTGGCGGCCTACAGTTTTGCTGCTGGCAGCTAATAACACCAGTAGTTCCCAAAATAAATGACTCTTTCAATTAGATCAAAACTAGAAAATTGCTGTGTTGAACTTAAAATATCTGACAACAACACCAAGTCAGACAGTTTTGTAAAAAAAAATATATTTATGAGGAGAACATCGTGTTTTAATGAAGGTTCTGTAAAGAATTTACCAAACTAAATTTGTTTTTGGTTTTCAAAAAAATCATATTACAAAAAATGAGAACTAAACATGATCTCTAAATTTTGTAATTAATTTTTCTGGCTATATCATTTTTATTACTAGGGGAGAAGTGGGGGTTGTGGGCATAGTTTTGTTTTTGGCCTATAATTACCGAACTAGTGCATATTATTTGGACATATGGGTATCTGTGTAAAGCTAGAGACCTAAACTAACTAATTATGAAGAAATATACTTGATTTCGTCATGCGAAAAAATTTTATATGGACTTTTGTAAAACCCTAATTTTCAGCTACCATTTTTTTTGGGGGGGGTTGTGGGCACCCTGGGAAAAAATGCTGCAAATGGAAAAATATGGAAAAAAACCGCAACCAATATCAACATAACGAACATTTATTTATTTAAAAGACTACATAGGAGTTACTCATCGTCGGAAACACAATTTTGACATGTGTAATGACTGTCCCGCATGTCCACACATTTCAGACGAAAAGCTCGATCGCAAAAATACAAATTTTGGTGATAATCCCTCTCAGCGGGAGAGGATCCTTTTCCAAGAGCCTAAGATTTCTACAAGAATGTTCTAGAGGGTTCCAAACAAATTTTGAAAACAATTTTACCAGAAATTGTAGGTTATAAACAAATTTGCCAAGAAAAAACGAGTGCCCACAACCCCCCCAATTTTGGTGCCCACAACCAACTTTAGCAGACATTTTAAGAAGTAATTAAAAAATGTGTTTGCATACATTTTTTGGTTCAAATCGATATTGTTCCATTTAGTATAATACTTTGACTAAATAAAAATGCATCACACTTCCCTTCTTAATCGATTCACTTTAATTAATACACTATTGAAAATTTTTGAAAAAACTTCACCACCTTTTCCAAGCACAAAAAAACCAATTCGTTCATTTCAAAAAGAAAACGCGTTCGATTACTTTGATATTTGGCATAAATCATACATAAGGTAATTGCTTGCGAATGACATCACCAAAAAAAGTCAATCTTCATTTTGTGAAAAGATACGTAGGGGTGCCCATAACCCCCCCATGCCCACAACCCCCACTTCTCCCCTACTGTTTGAATGTTTTTAATGCTGTAACTAATTAAAGTAATATTACATTAAAGCCAGCGCTTTATAATTTTGGGGTATCTCAAAAAAAAAAAAATTAATTCATTTATAATTATAAAAAATTAAGGCTTTCTATCTTGTAGCGAAGAAGCTCCACATTTCAGCAAATCCAATGACAAGGCTCATATTAAATTTGTAATATGTTTGCGTTTAACTCTGGAAATGAGTTCTCGATTCGGTGAAATGAAAAAAGAACACAAGGATATGAATTTGTATTGATTGGCAAAGGATGGGCGATTTGATTGATTTGAGGGAATGCAACAGTTTATTTGCACATTTTGCAGAATATTATTGCAGAATGGTAAACAGAAGTGAATTACTGCAAAAATTTGCAAAATATTTAAATTGCTAAAATATCCCTTGGCCGAGCACATAAATAAGAGTTCGCCGATGTCAAGGGAGGCCAAGGGGTTTGCCGATTGCAGAAGCCAAACAAATGTAAACTCGCTTTGTGGCTTATTGAAAATTTAATAAAGTGCAGGCCAAAAACGTACCGACAGCACAGATATTGAAAGAAGATATGGGAAATGCCAATGAATGCGGAGACTTCATGGAAAAATAAATACAGAAATAAATATGCTATTTGCCTTTATTGCATTTCAATTTACTATCAAAGCCAAGCCTTAGCTCTGAAACCAGCAGCCAATATACGGATTTTCAGCTGCCTCAGCAGTTTGAATTTTTGGTATTCAAATGGAATTTAAAAAGCATTTCGGTTAGAAATGTTTGTCAAGAATTCGCACAGGTATGCTGACACAAATCTGCCCGCAGTTGAGGCATCCTTAGAACTGCCTGTACCTTTTGTTATACTAACGATCTCTATGTTTTATTTTTCCTTCGGTAAAGGGCTGTTTGAGTGATTGTTTTAGTGCATTTTATAATTTCAATGGTATTAAACAGATACCATTGAAATTTTGTTAGGGAAATCTATTTTTTTTTTATTCTGTTTACATATTCCTTATAAGATAAATTAAAAAATTTAGAGACAAAATTTAGGTTTATTGTTTACCTATTTATGTATATCAAATTCAAATGTTCTAACCGAATCCTTAAACGAATTATATTAAACTCGAAATGACTTATAACATAGCTTGTTAATTTTTTTATACTATAAATAACTATTACATAATTTGTACTCTCCAATAATAGTTATTTTAATGTTGTACTGATTTGCCAAAAACCAATGATTTCAAAATACTTTGCCAAATTTAAAAGGAAAATACTTTGCCAAATTTAAAATGAATTTTGAAACAGCAAGCTATAGATTTGCTTTTGTTAAATCTATTACAGAATGCGAAGTTTATAGAACCCCTGGATGGGAGATTCCATTAAAACTCACTGGAAAATTTCAGTCAATTTTCCGTTATTGTTTTCGTTGATGTTTCATAGACAAAGATTTAAATCCAACAATATGACAATACACGAATTTTGGCCAAAGTAATGCAATTGACCTCCGCTGGCCTGTTTTTGGAAACCCTCCTTCCGCCACCCACACAAGCTGCGTTCGACCACATGCAATTTTGTTGGCATGCTGTGATACTGATACCCAACTCATGGTTGCAATGGGGCCAATGGGGTCACTTGGAAGTGGGTAAAACGGGCTAAAATGGGAGGGATGGAAGCATCTAATGGGAACAGTGGGAGGTTCAAAAACGTCCCTAGGTGTTGGCCACATGGGAGCCTACCAAACGCATCCATTTGTATTTTGTTACAGGACATGCTCTCAGTGGGCATATCCTTCCCGGCCGAAGAGGGAGAGGAAGTGGCTGTCACTGGGACGTCAGGCCGAGACCTTTATTGAAAATGTTCAAATGGAGTAAAGTGCACAGAACAAAATTAGAATGAATTTATAATTCTTAAAATGTATTAAAATCACATTAACAAGTGAAGTTTAAACGAACATACGAACTTACTCCTATTACTAAAATCATAGATTAAATAACGGCAGTAATCGGTATTTATAAAATAAGTATATTGAATTTACTATTACTATTTTTTTAATTTAATCATTTAATATTTTAATAGAAATACTTTTGTGTATTGGCTAATAAAAAAAAAGAACACCATTACTTTTAAGGGTTAGTAAAGGTTTAAAAATGTATTTCAACAAGTCAAATTTGTGACCTAATTTTCATAAATTTAAAAAAAAATTGAATTATTTAAGTTAACCCAATTTTAGTTCAACGTAGACTTTTTGAGCAGTGCATCGCATTTTTGATTTTCGTTTTGAAATGTAAAATGGACACTCCTGGGTCCCCGTGCATTGAGAATTATTGCGTTTTTGCTAAATGTTGAGTAATACGACTGCTGTGCCTATTTAGCAGCAATGCTCAGTTCCAGTCTTCTAGTCTCTCATATCCGACACTTGGCTAGTGACGTTAGCGTATCATTGAACCACTTCGATTGCCGCCGAGGAATCTTATCAATGGTTGGCCAAGTGTCCAAGTGGAAAGTCAGTCTGTGTCAGCATGTCGTCGTGGGTTGTCTCCACCACAGAGCTGAGCAACTGTGGGGCCAATGGCCGCACATCCTCCTCCACATCCTCGCGGCACACGCGACTGATCCTGCTGGTGTGGCACAATCTGGCGGAGAAGTGCCAGAAATTCGGGAACTTTTTGAGGCGAGAGACGAATAAGCCTTTGCCCAAAGAACTGAGACGATCGTTGCGTATTAACAAATCGGCCAGAAGGAAAGGCTATCGGAGTTGCGAGAGCGAAGCAGATAAACGGTAGGAATTATAAATTGATATTCGAATGAAGCCAGATAAGCCCATTGTTATTGTTTACCCCAAGGTTCGCCTATGCACGCTTGTTAGAGTGGACCTCTAAGTGCTAGTTTTTTAAAGACTTTAAAAAGTAACTTAATTAATTTAAGTATTTACTCTTGCTTTCCACTGAAAATACGTATACGACATGAGCACCAGGTCAAATTTAGGTTAATGATATCCTCCGTCATTTTAAAAATTGTAGATTTTTTATCTGTAACAAGGAAATAATTCATGTGTGTTAAAAGTTTATTTTCAAAGTTATTTCATACAATTTTTTGACATTTTATACATCCAAAAATTGAGAACTTAAAATTTGGATTACTTTTAATTTATAAAATTTATTCGTAAAGTGCTTAAGTTTAATATTTAAGTCTAATACAAAAGTTGACACACAGCTGTATAACCAAAGATAAAGAAGGAAACAAAATTACTAATTATTATTAGTCTATAAATACAACTATTTTTATAAATATGTTAACTAACATATGTATTTATGTGATGACATTTAGATATAAGACTAAAGTTAATATTTTAAAATAACCTTATCTTTATCAAACTAATCAGAGTTTACTTTATTTTTAGACTGATGCAAGATCGTTTGAACGAATCCGTCAACATGTCCATTCGCATGGGTCCTGCCTACGACTATAGGCCATCGAATTTCTGACCGATCGGCAAAAGGACATCGAACTTCGAATTTATTAGCTCTGCTGTTAAGGGGGGGCTTAGGTCAAACAGCACGAAAAAAGGCATGTTTTTGAAATTTTTTTTCTGACGACACAGCTAAAATATATTTATTTTACGAAAAGTACATTAAAGTATGACATTTGAGGAATGTCTCATCAAATTTGTAAAAAGAAATACTAAAAACTATGGCAATGGTAGCAATTGTTAGGACGTGTCTCGCAAAAAAGTTGAATTGCGGTGCCCCTCATAACTCGGTGCTGGATCATCAGAAATCTAAAAACCAAAGTTCATTCGTTAGATAATAGTTTGCCCCAAGTAACGCTGTCGAGTTTTTTTTTATAATTCCGATTTTTCAAGTTTTTCGAAGACTTTGAAGTGAAAAACACAATTTTTTGAGAAAAATTGGCTAATTTGTCATTGTAAAATCAAAATTATGAACAAAAAAAAAACTTGACAGCGTTACCTCTTAAAATATGTACAGAAATAGTGTTTAAAATTTCAAAAGGATTGTTGCAGTAGTTTTGAAGTTATGAGGGGCACCTACTTTAAAAACGTGAGTTGTGGGAAAAACGCTTTGAGGTGTTTAAATTGTATAAAATGGTATATTTAAAGGTATAAAAATGGTCATAACTTCGTCAATTTTGAAATTTTAACGCAATATTCTTTAGATATCATACATTCAATTAAAAAAAAAAAAATTAAATAAAAAAAAAATTAAATACCTAAGCCTAACTTTCGTATTAAAAGCTTTACTTGTAATAATTTTTACATGCATGTCGTAAGCTCTGCAACAGCTGATGAAATGCGAAAGCTTTCCACAGCTCTTTCTCTTTGGCCCGCACGTTAACTAGCTTTGATGAGCTCTCTTTGGGTTTAAGTTATTTGCTGCTCTTAAGTACGCCCACACGAAAGTTTATTGCCCCGCTCACAACAAGTGGACGTGACTGTGCTCTACATTGACGGGTATATGCTTTTTCTAATAAAAAATTTATAAACAAAATGTACTATATCGTACTTTAGTTTGTAACAGAAAACAATTAACTTTTACTTAAATTTCTTAGACCCGACTTTTGTTATGGTATTGACAATATCTACCTCATCTAAATAAAATACTTAGGTTAAATAAAAATAAACAAGTAATTCTTTTTTATTCCTGCTTTGTCACTAATCAGAGCTTCATTTGCATATTTATGTTAATACTTTGCGTTCTTTTTTGTCTTTATTGTATTTTATTAAACCTATTAGAAAGTGTAAAAACCCTGTACATTAATATTTAACAAAAATAAAGACTAAAGAGCATTCAGTAGTCGATGTGGCCCCACAAGTAACTCGAACTTCTGTTGGCTTTTCCTTTCTGCCACCTTGCACTAATTCGCACTCTCACTCTCTGCAAAGCACGCTCTCTCTCTCTCTCAACATCTCTCTCACGTCGTGTCTCTTTTCATACGTACATAACGTATACGTCACAAAAAGCGTTATCTCCCGAGTTTTTTTGTGTGGCACCCGCTTAGTGTAAAAAACGTGTTCGACGCGGAAATGACATTGATAGTGAAATTTTAACAAAAAATTTACGGCAGTCCGCAGTGTTCGTTTTTAATTTCGGCCAAAAACAAAGGAGATACGAACGATCTTAAAATTCGTTTCGATGAAACGTGGACTTTGATTGGAGCCACTTTTGGACCCGAAACTAAATTGCTCTTCCCAACCCAAATAAATATAATTAGCATAAACAAAGCGTTTAGTTCAAAATGAAGCTGATTTCAACACTTGTTTATCTACTGGTGTCCCTCTACAAATTCTTCAAGAAGCTCTTGTAAGTCGCTGCAATTATCTAATACTATTAAAAGTTTCTTTATTATTTTTGGGTGTGCCAGGCTTTGTCCTTTTTCTGCCCTTCTTCCTCCCACAAAACAGCCAATTTTTGAGCTTATTGATAAAACAACAAGAAAAACATTTCGTTGTTTGCTGCTGCTTTTCATAATAAAATTTCCTTTGTGAAGCTTTTCCGTCTCGGTCTTTGTTTGCTGTGTTTCCGTTATTTTTTTTGTTTTGGTTTTTGTTTGTGTGATTTGTTTGTGGACCTGCAGTTTATTACACAAAAATAAAAATTTGCTCCAATCTGCTGACTTGTGTGAGCAAGAGAGAGGGCGCTCTTTGTGCGCTCTTTCCGCCATCTCACTCACACTCTTCGTAGCGCCACGTTTTTGTTTGGGTTTGAGGTCGCTAGGAAATTGGATGAGGCTTGTTCCATGTGGAGATTGTAATTTACTCAAGTGCCTGTTCATGTGTGTTTGTGGGCGGTTGACAACAGAAATGCGTTTTTAATTACTATAACGGTTCTTTGTGGGTATGTTTTCTGTGTGTGTTTCAACCTCTGAGGGCGTTGTACACATAATTTCCAACAAGCACATAAGATCTGTTCCGATTAAAGTGTAAATCCCATAATGGAGGAGACCGTTATTTCAGCACACCCGTCCGGAATTCCCAGGCTTCAAAATAACCAACTTGTAATATTTGAAGAAATGTACTTTATAAGATATTAATTTTTGTTCTGAATAAATGTGGGCGTCAATTCGATTGAATTTGTTACACATATTTAAACAAAAAAAATGTATTTACAAAACATTTATTTGTATCCTTAATTTTAGTTAAACTAAATGAATAATTTGCTTAACAACATTTTTTTAAAATCTTTTAATTTAACATAAAAGGTACATATAACATTTCTCTTAGAAACAAACTTTACCCAGAAAAATATTTAAAGCAAATGTTTACCTAACAGGGGAATCTTTATTTTTACTTATGATATCTTTAAGCTGATCCTGATTTCACCAAAGGTACTACTTAATTGTAACCTTTATTTAAAATCACAAAATAAGCAACATATGTTATGTATGATTACCTAACCTACCGCAAAGTTTATTAAATCATAGGTGTGTGCCCGAAACCCGACACAACCGGAATGACTCAGTTTTAGGAGCTCTTTGCATATTAAACATATTTTCTATTGTGCAAACAATACAAATAGCGACTTTATACGGTGAAAAAATCCCGTTGCGATAAGGTTGTATACTTGCGTATAGAAAACCGTTCAAATTCCAAAAATCCATATTTAGGATTAGTTACTTGTAGAGCACATAATGTGAACGGCACGCGTACGCCGATTCCATCGCTTAGTTGATAAGGCCCAAAATGAAGCTTGGTAGACGTGAACAAATGTCACCAAACCCCCATAATAGAACTATATAATGTGGAAGATAAACTAAAGAGCGAACTTTATACCGAAGCACTTAAACAAGGCCGTGGTTGGTCCACTCAAAAGTCCTTATCTAATCTCAGCGGCTAGACCACTGGCTGCGAGTTATAAAAATACTATATACTCAGCTCTACTATGGAACTAAATAGTTGTATTCCCTACCTAATCGGCAGTCGCACTCACCACTGACCTTGACAGGCAGACTGGGAGCGGGATTTGCGAGAACTACGCAAATGCAACCGCCCCAAACTAATAAAAACCAATTAGATCCAGGCAACGTCACTTTTTTTTAGCATTCCCCTTTCTTATCAATGAAAGTTTTATAACTAGCCCGTGCGAAGGAATTATGCTGTGAGAATCGTTCTCAAGAGGGCATATGCCTTCGATTCAAAAGCAAAAGTACTCCCGATAAGATATAATCCAAAGCCAGACACAAGACCAGACACAATCCTCATGTCATTGTCATTGTTATCATCGCGAATTTACAATTTGTTCACAATTGACCCACTCAGGAACAACAAAGTAAGTGAGTCATTTGATTGACGTCTTTCAGTCTTTGTTCAATAGGGAAAGTGATTGAGAATTGCCTGCAAATGTGCTAAAGATTGCATTAGAAATCTTTCTTTGGGATGTAAATTATCAGGAGGAAGAAGGCTCACAAAAAGGTGAACAGAAAATTTCAAAAATCTTTACATACTACAGTACATAATAGACTGAAAACGTTTCGTATCACTCTTTTTACGTTGCTATAGGTTTCTCTGGATTTTTTTAAAAAACAAACCCAAAAGACTATGAAAAAACTATAGTATTGACCAATTTTTAAAGAAAGTTTAAAGTTTTACTTTTCTTTAGGCAGTAATTTATTTATAATTAAATGTTGTTCTAAGATTTGTATCAAAGAAAAATTAAGAAGACTTAAAAAGATCGTTTTAAAACAAAAGAAGGAGCTCCAAGTCATTGATATATATCAATATGTTGCAGAATTCTACTATTTTTCTTAATATATATCACTCATACGCAGGGTATGCCCACTAGAAACAAAATAAAGAGCACGAACCCCTCGCGAGTGTTTACACTAGTGTTACAGACCCTGAGAGCGTGAGCCATTGAACTTATTTTGATAATGAGGTAGAGAGAGCAATAGGCTTCTCACTGGCCGATTGTGCAATGGTGGACCCGATCCACAGACAGACAAACAGAGAGGGCTCTTGGCATTATCCTTATCAGCTGCCGGGCAGAGAGCGTTGGTATAAATGTCGCAAAGCACGTACCATCGAGTTTAGTTCTTTGCAGCTCGCCGGAGCATTTGAACCTCCTGAAAATCGCGCGCTCGCAGTCCTCAATAGACATTTCTCGGTCCAAAATCAGAATCTGCGGACAATTTGGATACACACATCAGAACCCTACCATGTGTGGTAGTGCTTAGTGCAGGCTGTAAAATGGTGAGTCTTTGGACCCGCAGCGATAAGTCGAATTTGCTCCACTGAACCACTTGCAAAGTGCACCACAAACCTTTCGGGAAAAAGCGGTCAAAGTTCCACTTGTTTCGCCTCCAGATGGAATCAGCTTTTGCCGGAGTAGAACCAGTTATTTCCAAGTCAAAGCCGTTGCGATATTCTCCAATCTGTCGCTATGCTGTTGTATAACAAAAATAATCACAGGGCAGCCAATAGCGGAAAAAGTCGTACCCTATATTGGATGATTAAGAGAACAACAAATTTAGCTCAGGAAAATATTTTAGTATATTTTTTAAAACGAAATTTAAAAAAAACGTAAACAAAATAATGGGATTAAATTAGAATGTGTTTAAACACATAACTGCCTAAAGTGATTGGATAAATACTCGTCATTTAAATTAACTAATGTTAAGAAAATGTTTTGCAATTTGCAAGGGCCACTTGTTGAATATAAAATATGTATTCTTAAATCTGTTTATTTAAATATATTTAAAACCAACTGGGGCAAATGCAGGTTATCTGATAGTCGAGCATCCCAGATGGTTGTTTGTGAAATCCCCAGATAAGCTTATCAATTTGCCAGCGGCTCTCCCTTCTGATTCGCTTTCGGTTTGCTTCGGATTAATCTATATCAGATGCCTGATCGATGACCCTATCAGCCAACGAGAGCAGGTGTCCAGACACTAAATAAATAGCTTAATTGGCAACAAAGTTACAAAATTTCGTTACACATATTCCCCATTATCTCTAACACAAGGGATAGGGATGTCATAAATTGAGCGAGCCTGTTGCCAAGTTCATGTGGCATTCTCGGCGACGATTTAGACGACTCTCCTCGGGCCCGCTGTACACTCACGTACATATAGCCATATAAATAAAACTCAATGTCGGCCGCTGCTCTTGTTGATTCCGCTCGACTTTCCGCAGTGCAGTGCCAAAAAAGAAAAAGAATTAAGATCCGTAGAAACGTTTGTAGAGAAGTCACACCTGCGGAAGGGGAAGTAAATATTATTTTCAATTAGTGGCATATCGAAAATTGACTCAAGTTGTATCGGTATGTACGCACTAAAAATACATATAGAAAGTATACATTGAAGTAGATCAAGTTCAATACCAGCTGATCAAACGTATAAATCAAGGAGGTATATAGGGTATATTAGTAACAGCAGTTCCTAATTTTGATATTTCCCTTTTTACCTACCTATCAGAAATTTTGCATTTATTTATTTATTGGTCGTTTTAAAGGTTTATAAAATTCTACCTTCATAGACAGCCTATATTTTAGTGCAATTTAAGTCCCCAATGTATATAGATTATACTTAACTTTCATCACGTTCAACTTGTGTAAAGTATGAAAACTTTTGCCTACTTTTAGGCAGCTATTTAAGAACAATTAAAAATAGAAAAATATTTAGTTGAACACTTTTTCCTTTCCCATATCACCTATCAAAGGACGCCGTAAAGCTAATTTAAGCATTTAAATAGCCAAAGGTTTATTATATTATAACTAGGAATAGGAAAAGTGCATTTTTTGAAATAAGGTAGAAAAGAATCTATAATAGATATCAAACAGCAGTGCGGAAGTCACTGAATTTGTTTTTAGTTTATTAGCCAAATGAAGTGCAACCAATTTGCTCTTGAATTAATGCAAATCATGAAAGTGCATAATAATTTATTGGCTACAAATTAGCATTGGAGGCTTACTTACGCTCGTTCTATTTTGATTTCACTTTGGGGAGGAACAAACTGAGGCGTACAATTAATTATGTTTGTGTCTGTGATGTCAAGTGACAGGCAGCTGACATAGAGTTTAATTAATCAATCGCAGCTGATTGGTAAATGTTCTTTATTTATCTCTAATTCATTGTATGCGGAATACGGAATTCTTGTGGCATTTACAACAAGATGGAACTTTCATATTTGAAATTGATTTGAAATTATTTTTTGAATGCTTTACAAATTATTTCCTTTAATTACGTTTTTTTTGGTTTTTAAACACAGTTTTTGAAATATTTGCAATTATTTCACTGTCAATTTGACCTTAAACAGCTGCAAGTTCAAGTGAAATCTTGTTTGTTATGCTTTCGGAACAATAACAAAACTTTGCGTACTGATTCATCGGGTCAAGTGCAAAGTCAAGTCGATGAAAGTATTGAGTTTATGACTTTAAGGTAGCAAATTAATGGCTCTACAGTTTTTGACATTTTGGAAAGTGATCAGACAAAATGTGGTTTGCCTTTAGCCAAACTGAACGATTGCACGAGAGCAGCAATTTCAATATATATATTACCTATGACTATGATCAGCGGCAAACTGTCTGCTCTTTTAATTTAATGAGAAATGAGAAACGAGAGCGGAGCGGATCAGGGAACTGAGCGGCAGCTGGCACTTGATTGCCTCGATCTCGGCTAGAGTCGGCCAGAAGATATAAATAAGGAAAGGCAACGCACGCGCGTATTAATTGTTGGCTGTTCTAAACGGCCAGAAGTGCGCTCGTTTTTATTATTACACCGCATATAACGCATACGCCGCGTGGTTCATGCGAATTTGCAGCCAAGTGAAATGGATCACAAAAGTGGAGTACGGGAAAACTATGGCCACCGTCGGCAGCCGGCCTTAGGCAAGGCCATGCCAGTGACAGCGCTCCTGTTGAATCTGGAGGTTAGTCCCATGGACTACCGCAGAAATGATGGTGGACCAGAATCTCCAGAGGCGGACGAAAGACCACCACAGCTATTTAGTGTTTCCGATGAGCCACCCTCGCCCAATGAGGAAGACTTCAGGCCACCCAATCATTATACGGAAGATCAAAAGCTGGCAGGTAACTCCCAGGGGGATACACCCTGCTCCAACTGCCTGCAAACGGCTCCCGATCACCTCACCGATCGCAGCTCCGCCATCAACGAGATGTGCCTGCGTCTGTGTGGTCCCGCCTGCAGACAACCTCAAGGCCTCACGCTCGACGGGATTCGACAGGATTTCCTCAGGCAGTACGAGATCGCGGAAGCTGTGGCCAAGACCTCGGCCATGACCTCCACCGTTCAGATGAAACAGCGTCTGGCCGCTCGCAAACTGGAAATCGGCAAGGAAATGGATGACGAACTGGGCGTGGTGCCCAGCAGCCCCCATATCAATATCAATCTCGGCCAGAGTTCCGCTGCAGCTGGAGACAAGTTGCCGCCGCCGCCGCCGCCTGCGATCGCCGATATTGAGTTTGAGCCGCCTCGCGACCTGCTCTTGTACCTGGTGAGGTGAGAGACTGGTATATTGTACTCTGATCTTGTACTGGGGCCACCTGTCGTGCTTATAAATCAAGTTCATGGCTGGCAGCGTGTCAAGTGTTCTTGGGCATGGCCAGGCCTCAAAGCCACTTAGCGGCAATCAGCAACAACAACAACAAAAACAACAAATATAACAGACAGCCAGCTCACTGGGAGCAACAAAAACTAACCTTGCACAATTTGCGCAAAAGTGATCATGACAAAACTGACAGTATTTATAGTATACGGATTTATACGGTTGCGCTTCGGGAAAACACTTACATGTGTAGGATAAAATATATTTAGGTGTTTTAGTAAACAATATTTTCCTGATGAAATAGATAGATTACACTTAAAATATACACGTGTTTACATAGAGAAAACTATGCCCTAAAACCTGGTTCATTTAAATAAAGGGGTTCGTGCTTGTTTTAAAATCTTAAAATGTCACATTTAAAAGCTTTTTATTATTTGCTTGTATTTCCTAAACCAGCCTTTTTTTCAAAGTTGATTTTATACGTTAACTAATTCAATGTTTTTATTTTCACAATACATGTTCTGTTGTTTACTACTTCGTGGTAGACCTTAATATATGAAAGTAAATTCAGTTACACGTAGCACCAGCACACAGAAGAGATTCTTGTTTATTATTCAGAAAACTTAAGTCAAGGAAAGAAAACTTTTACGTAAGAATATTTTGTTGACATGGTAAAAAGTGTTGTTTACAATATTTGCTTTGTGGCTGTATAATATATATTGATTGTTAGCAAATAATACTTGTACTCCGAATCTGGCTTATTTAACCCAATCTTTGAGTCGATTTTGTAAGCTAAAACACGGTTGAGAACTTAATGGCTTTCCATTAAGTGATAATTAATATGTATTAGCGTAAATGGAGCGAAAAGATCCTATCAATGAATACAATAAGTGCACTTGGGTCACGACCGTGGTTGATAAGAGCCCCGAAAGTGTTTCGACACGTGCCCCTTGACTAAATCAAGTTCAACATTCCGCTCCGAGATTAGTGGGCATCTTGCAAGTGGCGCACCAATCCCAAATAATTGTCTAACCCTGTTATAATTTTGCCTTTCTAGGAAACACAGATGCGGCCGCGTCTCTTTGACATTGCCATACTGACACTAAATATAAAACATTTCAAGTTATCCTAATACCCAAACAAGAAACGAAGAATCCCAGAAAAAAATTCAGAAAGTGAACAAACTGAAAGTGATATTTTACTTTGGACGAGAGTAAAGTTAGCAGAAAACTGTTCAAAATGGAGTTTCTAATGAAAACGTCGCGATTGATCGTCACATCGAAGACGTTCGCGAGACGTGTGGCCGTGCCGATTCCCAGGTAACCCAACCCCCCGCCCCTAAATTCCCCGATAGCAGATACTATATCTTGGGGAGGAGAACTCATTACGCATGTAACTGCGTTGCTGTATAAATTGTACTACAGATACAATTGTATCTTTTGTCTGTCGCATTAGCATTTGAGAACATTTGGGATTCTGCTTAGGCATACAACACCGCCAGGCATTAGCTAAGGATGCTGCGGGCTGCTGGATATTTTCTCCTTCTTTTTTGCGAGCACTTTTGATTTCATTAACTGGCCGCATAAATATTTAACAAGCAGCCAGAATGGTTCTTTTGTTTAGCATTTCCGACCGCGCTCTCACGCACGTGAGCCGAACGTATTGATCTCGTTCTGGGACTGTGACTGGGACTATTACTGGGAGTGGGACTACTGCGACTGGGGGGCTATCTGTATCTTGCAGATACATCTCGTATGCGAAATACTCGTTTGTGCGTGCTCTCCTCGCGATCTTTCGCTGCTGCCTCGCGCGTTCTCAGCCCCGGCAGTAATCTCTCTAATAAAACCCCGCACTTCAGTTAGCATTCAGTTTCGCCAAAGTCGCTTGCAAGCGCACCTCGTTCCAAGACAACTCGGTGCCCCAGATCCCAAAAAATACAAATAATAATCAAAACCAAAATCCAGGCATCCTTCGATCCTGCCGCAGCCATGGAGCAAGCTATGCCGATAAAGCGAGCCAATAAGGCGCCCTGCAAGAACGACCGCAAGTCCTACCTGCAGAAGGTGATGCTGACCAGGTGAGAGAGAGGGTGAGGGCGATCGAGGGATCTACACATCTGCTCACCGGCGACTGATTGATTGCGGTGACAGGCCGAAACCCGTAAGCCCCCAAATCCAGTCTCCGTTCGCCATCCCCATCGGGAACTGGTTTCCAATCTCGCGGACCAAACCAGCCCAACAGCTGCGAAGCTATTGACCGAGCGACATTTTTCGCCTTTGTTTTTGTCTCGAGCGATTTTCGCGTGGGCGGTCATCTCCCATCATCTCCACCTCCATCTCCTCCCCCCCTACAACTCGACTTCCCGCCCAGTTATCGGGGGGTCTCCTTAGAATCAGAGCATATGTGCTAATTGCCGAGAGCTTCGACTGATGCCTCAGCAGATTCACGAAACCAGAAGCGTTCCACTTGATATTCGATCAAGAAATAGACTTCAGTGATTGAAAAGAGTTTCAGCTGTAAGCTTTCGAGTTTATTTGTTAGATTTTATCAGAAAATCAATTAGTTTTACTGATTTTCTAATTCATGCCTTTCTTTTTTATTTCGCTTATTCATTCTTTTGTTTCTTTCACTATGTTTTTAAAATTAATAAAATCTTAAGTAAAATCAAATTTAAACATTTTCAACATTTTTCTCCCTCCCACACACAAATTTTAACAACACACAATAACTCTTTACAGCAAAGTGATTATGGGAAATTTTAATACGAGTCAGCGTCATAGTCATAGTCTGTTCATTTTCAGCATAATACTGAGAAAAATTCTTTTTAAAAACCCAAATGCCTTGTGAGTACCCGATAATATTGAAATAACATATATTTCATTGATGTTTTGGCTGTTGTTTATTTGGTGTTGTTTGCTGAAAGTTGTTTGTTTGTTGCAAGAAGCTTTGATCAGTTTGGTTTCGATTGAAATGCAAAAAGAAATCACATGTAAAGAGTTGTCAACGAAAGATTAATACAAATTTGGTTGAGTTTATCTTTGTGTTTTGTGAGCAATATAATCGAATAGTGAGTTTGCTTAGCTGAGTTAAGTCTCTAAGAACATATGTTGTGAACATATAACTAATATAATTCCTAAATCGTTTTTATAGAATGGGCTCATTCAACTCGGCGCCAAAGATCAACAACGTGGACTCCCAGGACGATGGCTTGGAGTTACCTACGGGTCTGAGCACCTCGGCCCTTCTTCAACATGTCCAGCAGTTGCGGGGCAATGGGATCGAGCAGCCCTCGCTCCTCACCCGCGGATTCCTCAAGCCGCTTCTGATCGGCGAGGATGTCACCGACGGACTGCGCTGCCTCCAGCTAAATTCCGTATCAAGGGGTAGGATTTTATCCTTGTCTTATCAAAGATATGTATTCTAACATATTAAATTAGGTTGCAGTGCGCCAACTGAGGGCGAAGCTTCGCAGAACATTCGATTGCTGCAGTGGAACATTCTCTCGCAGAGTAAGTAGATTTTAACTTCACTTTTTATGTGTATTTTTTTCGTATTTATTACCTTATTTGTATATTCATTAATGCAAAAATAAAGAACTCTTAACAGGGGTATTTTCGTTTTTTTGTCTATTGAGCTATTTCAATACTTTAAGGACCGTTCAATGGGGTTTTTTTTTACTGATTAAGTCAAACCGATTTTCACATTCATTTAGTTCTTGAATTTTTAAGAAAGTAATTTAATTAATTTCTAAAATTAAAAGTACATATTTCTAGCTTCTTAGCACAAAAACACTTATATTTATTTACAAATGTTTTAATATAAATGTCTGCTTTGATTTTCCCCAACTTAGCTCTCGGCCAGCACAACGATGGCTTTGTGCGTTGTCCCGACGAGGCGCTCACCTGGGAGCACCGCAAGTACCTGATTGTCCAGGAGATTCTGCAGAATCAGCCCGATGTGATTTGTCTGCAAGTATGTCCACACACCCCATCCGAGCTCACCCAGGAAGTAAACCGTATTTTTACATGTCCCACCAGGAAGTAGACCACTTCAAGTTCCTGCAGACAGTGCTGGGTAGCCAAAACTACGCAGGCATCTTCTTCCCAAAGCCGGATTCCCCGTGTCTGTATATTGAGCAGAACAACGGACCCGACGGCTGCGCCCTCTTCTACAAGCGGGACAAGCTGCAGCTCCAGGGCTACGACACCCGCATCTTGGAGGTGTGGCGTGTGCAGAGCAACCAGGTGGCCATCGCCGCCCGTCTGCGCATGCGCTCCAGCGGACGTGAGTTCTGCGTGGCCACCACCCACCTAAAGGCCCGCCACGGCGCCCTTTTGGCCAAGTTGCGGAACGAGCAGGGCCGGGATCTCATCCGGTTCGTAAAGCAGTTCGCCGGCGATACCCCACTGCTGCTGTGCGGCGACTTCAACGCCGAGCCGGTGGAGCCCATCTACGCCACGATCCTCGGATGCGATCTGCTCCGGCTGAGCAGCGCCTATGCGGACGTGAAGCTCGACCGCGAGCAGATCCTGCAGCCCAGCGAGGACGTTGGCCAGCTTGTGTCGGATTCGATGAAGCGGGAGCCGCCATACACCACCTGGAAGATTCGAGAGGAGGGTGAGGAGTGCCACACCATCGACTACGTGTTCTACACACCCGATCGCCTCAAGGTAGGAATACTTAAATTAATGTTTATGGTTTTGGGTTTGACATCCAAAATATAATATTTAACCAAATTTTTTTATAAAACTGTAATTAACTCACAAATCTCTCTTTCATTTCAGATCAAAAACTGTCTGGACTTCCCGGCTGGTGAGCAGATCGGTAAAAACCGCACCCCCAGCTACCAGTATCCATCGGATCACTTTTCCCTGGTGTGCGACTTCGAGCTGCTCCCTTCGACGGAAGACGGAAATAAGAGCGACAGCGAGGGGGAAAACGGAACGGAAACGGAGGGCAGCAAACATGGATCCATTCAGTAGGAGCATCCAGTTTCAGAATCAATTACATTACATCGATTGTGATATTAGTTGTTAGATACATATTAGCGTCATACACGAGCGTTGCACTTCAGTTTGCAGCTTTTACAAATGATAATCCAAAATTCACAATAAATAAATTAAATAAGATGGAAGAAAGTCAACTGAAGTGGTTTTTATTAAACAAAACTCCACTGTGCACTGAAAGGGAATTCGTAAAGGTGTTTCAATATAGTAGTAGTAGGTAGTAATTGGGCAAGAAGTTGCAGCGACTTCTTGTTGATTATCGAGACACAACTAACTGCACTTGCAAAAATCCCTTTTTCGGTATATACACTTATTGTATAGACATTATTATGTATAGATTTACAAAAATATTGCACAGACAAAGTTTAAGCAGCGAAAAAGAGAGGTATTTAAGGTGCTAGCATTCTTTTTAAAAAAAACAAAAAACATTTTTAAACCATATCCAAATGGTTGCTTTGTAGTAAAATGTTTATAGGTCCTCTTTGTTACTTTCAGATTAAAATTAAAATTAGCGATTTCCACAAAAACTACATAGACAAATTATTGAATTGTTCAGACTGCTCAATTAAAAAACAACTTCTAAGATCTGATAGGCTTTAAAGCATTGCATACTTCTAGGCGTATATTCAAAACGTAATGTCAACGGAAATGATACCGCGGGGCGTATACTTGATTCTCTAGTGCCTTGTACCACAAGATGCCCACCTAATTGGCCTACAAATGGAGATCATTGGGTAAATTACCCAAAATCATCTCAAAAACACGCCACTCCCAGCTAGCTGCAAACTGAGAATAAACCGATTGCAACGCATCCAACGTAGCCAAAGTGGTTGCGTAACACAGCAAATAGCATTATAAATATATACACTACATGTATTTCGCATATAACAATTTTCACACAATGTTTGCACTAGAATTTAATAAGTATAGCTGGCTTAGAGCAGGGCCAAGATAGCGGTCAGCACGAAGGAGCTGGCGACCATTGCATAACCGGTCGAGTAGACCTCCTTGATCTTCAGGAAGCGCCCGGTGTCCCACATCAAGTGGCGGATGCCGTTGGCGGTGTGATAGCCCGCCGGATAGGCGATGATGAACTTGATGGCTGTCAAGGTGGCCCCACTCAGCTGCAGTCCCTCCACCATGGTCACATAGTGGCTGATGTCGTGCGACGAGATCAGGGCGCCCAGTCCCAGTCCCCAGACACCCACGCCCAGGGCCAATCCTGTGCCGCGATGCATAATCGACAGCATGGAGGTCAGCTGGGGTGAGTAGATGGTCAGGTGGGGAGACAGTTGCCTGCCCAGCCGCTCGTTCTTCTCGAAGTAGTTCTCCTCCTTGTGGGTCTCGGCAGCGGACACCACCTTCAGCGACACCGGCCGGCTGGCAGCGGCCATCTGGAGTCCCTGGCGCAGCGCCGGCGAGCGGATGAGCGAACTGGAGAGTGCATACCTGGAAAGGGTGTTCCAAAATCAGTGTTTTGATTATGCATCCCATGAAATTACGTACATTTCCCTGTTTTTCACTCTAACTAGAATTGGTGGGACCGTATATTGCCAGCCAGATATAACCACAGCCAGTGCTGCCACTAGGGTATCATTAAAATACATGAACATTTTTTAAAAAGTAATCGTTTTCCCATATTTAATTATAAATAATAAGTACTTTTCTAATTTTTTAAAATTATATATACAGCTGTGGGTGAAATTAATATAGTGGGCCAACCTTAAATGCTAAAGTTTTTCAAAAAGCATTAATAAAGTTGTGATTGGGTGCGTTCAGCAGAACAAAATAATTACTGATTACTCAAGGATTTCTATCAATATAACTCTGAATACTTCTGAATTTTTCTTCAAATTTAATAAAACCCTTTAAAATTTCGTGCACCTAGAGTAAAGTTGAAGAAATATTGGGTATTCCCTAATCTTGGGGTGGGAAAAAAAATCCAAAGTAACGGGAAAACGATATATTTTTCCGTTTAAAATATCGTTTTGACATATTTTTAATTTTTTTTCGTTATCATGTAAATCAGCGATGGGCACAAGATCTAACGGTTTGAGCAGCAGGTCGGCCAGACAAAAAAAAAACAACAACCACCACCGTCGCGGAGCGCCGCAGCCGCAGCCAAAGAATGTGCGAGCAAAGAGAATACGCAAATCCCTTTAAAGTTGTTTTTGTTTTGGGTACGATGTGCGAGACTCAGCCAATGTATTTTGTTTTTGCAAACTCGGGATCGAGGCGATGAGCTCCGCTACCTGCTACAGACTCTGTAGCATTGTTTTTGTTTCTTCGCGGATCGCTGAACGCGAGCCGCGAGCCGTCTGGGTGGCGCCTCCCGAAAAACATAACGGTTTGAGCAAGTGAGCAAATTGAGCCAGGGCGTGCCCATCTCTGATGTAAATAAATAAACAACAAATATTTAAGGAGATTTAAACAAAACAAAAATATCACGATAAAAATATTTATTTTTTCGCAAGCTATCAATATATTCATACATTTCTCACATCTCTATTCGCCATTTTTCTTGCCCATTCTTTTTTACCGTCGAGTGAGCGCGTGGCAAGTCCGCTGTGTCCCCGTCCGTTGTAGTTGGAAATCCGCAAGCGATTCAGACGCCATCTTCCAAACACTAGCACCATGAAGATCTACAAGGATATCATCACCGGGGACGAGATGTTCGCCGACACCTACAAGATGAAGCTGGTGGACAACGTGATCTACGAGGTGTACGGCAAGCTGATCACCCGCGCGGGCGACGACATCAAGCTGGCTGGCGCCAACGCCTCCGCCGAAGAGGCCGACGAGGGCACCGAGATCACCTCGGAGTCTGGTGTGGATGTGGTCCTGAATCACCGTCTGTCCGAGTGCTTTGCGTTCGGCGACAAGAAGTCGTACACCATCTACCTGAAGGACTACATGAAGAAGGTGTTGGCCAAGCTGGAGGAGAACTCGCCCGACCAGGTCGAGGTCTTCAAGACCAACATGAACAAGGCGATGAAGGACATCCTGGGCCGCTTCAAGGAGCTGCAGTTCTTCACCGGCGAGTCCATGGACTGCGACGGCATGGTGGCCCTGGTCGAGTACCGCGAGATCGACGGCCAGAGCGTGCCCGTGCTCATGTTCTTCAAGCATGGACTCGACGAGGAGAAGTGCTAAATGGATCGGCGGCAGCGGTCCTGTGCGTGAGGAGGAGCCCTCCGCAAGCGATCCGGCACCAGGAGCGGATCATCCGAACACCCTACACAGGCCAACATACTCATGCATACCTTCTACATATTTATCAGATACTTAGTTACAATTTTGAAAGTCTTAAATTTGTGTTACAACGCTGACAAATCCCTGTCCCTAGAACTGTGCGATTTTTTTTGATTTTGGCTGAAGCTCCTAAATTCGATTCAATGTATGTTTATTGTTTAACTACACAGTAGCAGCAGCAGCAGCCACAGCTAAACAACTAAATTACGCCAACTATTGTAATTAAAATAATATTTTGATAGCAACACCGTAACTTTGTATGCATTTTCGTTCTAGTTCTCGCAACGAATACAAAATCAGAGTACAGAAAAAGTAACCGAAAATGGGAACACAAGTACTGAATTAAATGGAAACCATATACAACTGTAAATCCGCATGCCTGTACTTCTTTCCATTTACAGTTGTGCGTAGGTAGACGCCGCCATTTGGTCGTGTAAGTGTGAGCGAGAGGGGCGAGGCGAGAGGGCGACACCGCCGTCTGAGTCACGGAGTTCTTTTGTGTTTGGGCCAATCGCGGAGTTATTGACCTTTGACAGTGATGTACACGTGCCCGTACATATGTACTGGACTGGATGAAGGGTCATGCGCAGTGCTATCCGGCACGGATTACTATTTTCTGCACGCTGCAGTCCCACTTGCCCTAGTTTCGCACGTTGCATTCGCCCTAACCTCAATTTCTGGTCTGGGGGCGCTTATCGTATTAACGAATTGCGCTGCTCTCGCCACACGGTGGAATTGTACAATATATGTTTTCACGGCGCCTCTTATCTGCTGGAGGAGAGGGCAGGGCCAGCAGCACAGGTGCTGTTTCTATTTCAGCGAAACGTGTGGACCTGTTGCCGCCTTTGCGTTAGAGATGCCTACAGTGTGCACTCCCTTGGATTAACAAAATGCTAATTGTGTACAGTTCATATAATATGTGCTGCTAATTAAAAAAAAAAATTTGCATTTAGGCTGTATTGAAAAACAAGAAAGAACGCTTTAGTCGGGTTTCCCGACTATCAGATTTGCGATACTCATTGCCCTATTAAAAAAAAACAACAAAACAAGAAAAAACGCTAGAGTCGCTAGCCCTCTTTAAAAAAGTGTAGCCTGCTTTTAGGCACAATTAATTTTTAACGCATTTGTGTTCATAATTTTTGAAAATGGCCAGATTTTCAAAATTTTTAGATATCTGTGTAGATATTTTCAATACAAACAACATTTATTTAGGCCACTTTTCTCTAGCACAGAGTTTCGCGGCTTGTGGGCGTTAAAAGGGGCGTGGTCGTGTATACGTGGGGTTTATAAAAGTCAGTGTGCAAAATTTTGTAGCTCTAGCTCTTATGGTTCCCGAAATTTCGATACTCGTACGGATGGACAGACCTTTTCGAAGGTTTTTGAAATAAATCTTAAAGATAGACATATTTGGATATTTTTGAAATAAATCATGTAAAGATATGAGATACATTTAATAAAAACTTGTATAGGAAAAATATCGTAGTCTTTAAAACATCTACATTTTTTTTATTTGCTTCTAAAAAACCAAAGCTATTTTGGTTAGACTAAATTGTTAATAACGGGTATGAATGTTAGGGTGTCCCAGGCTATAAGGGAAAATTTTGTTTAAACCTTTGTTTTTAAAGTATTTCTTTTCTAAAAATGAGTCACTCAACGGATAACTTTTCTGAACAAAAAGCAATGCCTCTACTTGTAGCCCTGGAAACCCTTATGTACATAGGAAACGTAGTTAACAATAAAATCCTGAGCTTTTTGTACCCAGACAATAAAATATTTTCTATAAATAGGAAACAAGTGTAAAGAAAATTAAAAGACCATTAAAGGAAACTACAAAAGGTTCCTTGAACTGGGAAATATTTGTTAAATTTGCAAAGATTACTCTTTAATCGAACCTAATCAGTTATTCTACCTAAACCTAACAGAATGTCATTGTCCGTCAAACAATTGTTAGAAACAAGACACAAAGACCCACCAAACCGGAATAAAAACTTCATTCTTTTCTGTTTACGTATAAAAATGCTAATAACAAATTAAATTTTATTTCGTTCAAATTTTGATGCTTCATACTGTGGCAAAAACTGTTCACTCAATGCACTTCCACCGCACAGCGGAATGTTCGTGGAAATGTCAGTCAGATTATGTATATGCTATTTGTAGGTAGGCATGTTTCTAGTTTTGTTCATTCTGAATTTAAAAAAACATTAAATATTTATATTTACTCTTGCACAATTTCTTTCGCTTAGCTTACAATTACACTACTGCTCCTTGATATCGACTATCGCATAAGTTATGTTATGCTTTCAGTATGTATAGAATGGAATGAATGCCGAACGCATTTCAACAAATACAAAAGTTAATAAGTTAACAAAATTCGCAAAATTACTAGTACAACTGAAGATTACACATTTTGTTTTACTTAGATCTTGGAGGGGATTTTTGGAAGTGATGGGGGCGTGGCGTAGTAGTGAACTAAAATTTCAAAATAGTGTTGATAACATCGACGCTCGTTCGCACTACACACAAACATACAACACGCGTTGTTAAATATACACATCATTGTACAAGGACACGGTGGGCCAATCGCGACTGCATCAGACATAATCCAGCTGAATGTAGATCTGCTTCACACCCACCGCCTCGAAGATCATCCGCGTGTGCGTTACCACGTACTTGGGATCTACGTTCTTCGAGACCTCCAGCTTGAGGGCTCCCACATAGACGTCTGAGCAGAGGGTCCAGAAGTGTGGCTCCTGCACCGCATAGACACCGGCCAGTCCCGTGACCTTCTGGTAGCACTGCGGCAGCGATCGATCCAGGTCTGAGGGCTGGCGCTGCATCAGTATCAGTATGGACTCCTTGATCAGACCCAGCACACTGAGCGCTATCAGCAAGGCGATGAAGATGGAACAGATGGGATCCGCAATCATCCAGCCGAACATGTGCATCAGCACCGCCGAGATGATCACGCCCACCGAGCCCAAGGTATCAGCCAGGATGTGCAGGAAAACGCCGCGCATGATTTGCGAGTTGCTGCCCGAAATGTCATGCGAGTGTCCATGATTGTCGTGGTCGTGGGAGTGTCCATGACCTGAAAATAGCGATGCTTTATTAGTTTGTTTCTTAGAATTAATCTAATTATTGATAAATTAAATAGAAATCTCAATTCTACACAATTTAAAATATCCATAAAACATAAAAATAATTAACACATAAAATAAATTTAAAGGGAAAAACAACCTTAGAATTTCAAAAACAAACCTTAAACAAAAACACGTTACGGATATGTAAGAATATTTTGCGAACATACAAAGTCTTGCAATAAAAAACAATTTCCCTGTTAAAAAATAAAAATAACGAATTTCTAAAGTTACCTATTAAGTTATCAGCCTGAGAAATCTATTTTGATTAAAGTGTACAAACAAATATGAACCAACTCAATAGATCTTCCTCACTTCTAACCGCAACCCTAATTACTACCTGAGATTTAATCTTTAACTGCACGTTACCATTGTCCAATGTGATGGCCTGGTGATTGTGGTTGCTAACATCGTTGTGGCTGTGCGAGTGTCCGTGTCCACCGCCCCCGTGAGAGTGCCCGTGGCCACCGCCTCCATGTGAGTGCCCGTGTCCGCCGTGATTGAAGGCATAGATGCCCACCAAGTTGACCAGCAAACCCAGCACGGAGACCACGAACAGCCGCTCGTGCTTCACCTCAGGCGGCTCAATCAGCCGCTCCACGCCCTCCGACAGGATGAAGAAGGCGATGAACAGGAGGAACAGGCTGTTCACAAACCCGGCCAGCACCTCCGCGCGCACATAGCCGTAGGAGAACTTGTCGTTGGCCTTCCACTTGGTGATGACCGAGGCGGCCAGGCCCGCCAAGAGGCCAGTGCAGTCGAAGAACATGTGAAACGAGTCCGAAATCAGGCCTGCGGATTAACAATCAACAGTGTTATAAACTCCGGATAAGATAACCTAATTAAAAGGCGGAGCACTCACCCAGACTGTTCGTCATGATGCCGTAGAAGAGCTCCACGAAGGCGAAGCTCAGGTTGAGCAGCAGGAAGAGGAACAGGTTGCGCGAGTTGCGGTCGGAGAAGATGAGCCGCTTCCAGCTGTTGAGCTTCTCCCGCACCCGGTAGCCGAAGCTACTCCGGTCCTTGTGCGACAGCGGTATCATCTTGTCGGATCTGCAAATACAACAGACATGTATTCCCACAGGCAATGATAACACACTGTTTGTTTGCCTACGTGGTATTATCGGGGGGTTAACCGCTCCAGCTGATTCTGATTCCGACTCCCTTTCTGGCCGGGTGCGCAAGAATCTTTATCTGCGTGCGGCGGCAGCTTTTTGATTCGCGAATTACCTCACAACGCGGACGCTTCCTGCTCGACGGGCGACTTGAGTGCACAGCTGTGCGATGCGGGCTGGTCGATCTGCGAGATTGCTTTAGCTTATTTCATTTTTACAGGCAGCCAGATACAGAACCGATCCCGTCTTTGCCAGCACCAAACCAATCTGCTGTGTTGTCATCAAAATAAAGGTAACCACGTAAACATTTTGGCCGAGAACATGCAACGCTTCGCTGTGAATGGCAGGTGGGCACAGTGGCCGTTCGTCTGGATGTTCGTTGGGTACGACTTTACACCGCCGGGCGGTCGGTAAACCAAAACTATATTTATTTAGGCCCTTGTCCACAAATAAATTTAATTTTAAAATTGTTCTTGACATATTTAAATCTCACTAAACATTAATAAAATTTGATTTAGCAAATTCTTTTAAACTATACTAAAATATGTTATTGAGATCCAAGTTAAGCTTACTTCTAAGTATTTTCTCACCCTTTTTTTTATGGCAACCGAACTTACTAAGCGATTCTACTCTAAATACTCGTACGTTTCATTTCGCAATAACATATAGGAACGCAAATTTTAATATTTTTATAATAAATAATTTTTAAATTTGTAATTTTTTAAGTTTGTTTATTAAATCAGTACACGTACTGTATGTTTGTGTGTTCACTGTCATGCTGTCAAACGTAAGGGTGAATGTCAACTGAAGAAGAAGCAGTGTTTAAATTCTTATTGGAAACATTGAACCGAAAATATATGATAAACAAATATTGTTATACTTAAATTGAAATACCTGTCCTAAAATAAAACTAGAATTATTTATTTATGCTGTTTAAAATTAAAAATACGAAAGTAATAAATAGAAACACGTAGTATTTTAAAATATTTTGATAAAAATAATGTAAATACCTTTGGCAAATTTTGTTCTAATCTGATAGAACTTTTTTGCTGTTTATATTTAAATAAAAAACTTTTTTTGGTTTATTCGGGTTAAAGTACTCTTGACTAAAAACAAATAAACATGGTTGTCATAAAACTAAGTTTTAAGAAGAAAAAAAGTAATACTTCCGTGGTAGTATCTGTTTTAGCAGGCCCAAAGACTAGGTCTGAAGCATTAGGAATACTTTGCATTTTGAGCACCTGTAGATATGTATATTTTTCCAGCCGGCTTCTAGCGAGCTGCGACGTTTAGAAACCACTGCTTCGTTTTACCATTTCGATAAGGGGCCACCATCAAAACAACAATTAAACCTCACACAAATATCCCTTACATCAATAAGAAAGCAAGTTTATTCAACATTTCACACACAGCGGCGTCCTAGTGCTCTCGAATACAATCAGTGTTCAATTGTAAAATGAATGCGACTACAGAGATGCGATTTGTAAATAATTTACGCCTCATCACCCTTGGTGGCACGTGTGTAGATGACCTGGGAATGATGCTGCACGACCTGCTTGATCAGACCTGAAAGAGGATAGGATGAGCATTAGCATTTGCATATAAGGAGAATCTTAATGTGTAGAACGTACCCTTCTCGCGCAGCTCGATCAGAGCACGCTTGGCCAGGGAGCCGCGGATCTTCAGACGCTCAGACACCACCGAGGGGGTGATCAGCTTGTAGGCGGGCACTTCCTTGTACAGCTTCTCGTAGGTGGCCTTGTCGAACAGCACCTGGTTGTTCAGCTTATCCCTGACTTTTCCCTTGGACCACTTCTTCTTCTTGGCCTTGCCGCCGCCGGATCCCTCCTTCTTCTTCTGTGTCTTTTGCGGCTGCTTGGCCGACGACTTTGCGTCCTTCTTAGGCGGCTGTGGGAGAAACAAAACAACACGCATTAATTGGTTGCACTACACCCAGTCACTAAATATTTATTGGCCACAGAGCAGCACCTGGAGCTGGCCGCTTTCGAGGTTAGGGCATGCTTTTGTTTTTGGCCCGGATTTTCACATTTTCCCGCCCTTGGAGGGTGGTGACTACATGGCACAGCCCTGGGGCAACACTTCAGTCATGTTTTGATTTCATTTGCGGCCCACTTTCACAGTAAAAAACTATTATTTTCGCAGAATTCAGTAGCAGCGAACTCACCATCGTGAAAAGTCAATGCAGAAAGATGGAGGGCGGAAACGGCCAGAGTTACCATTTGTCGCGAAGGGTCGCACGCGTGCCTATCGATAGTTTTTTGTGGAGTATAAAAAATACTGAAAACAAGTTCTGAAGAATTTCCGCGGAAAATAATGAGATGGAAACTTTTAGGGTATACCCTACACTCCACTACCCACTAACTTAAAAATGCCTTACTCAACTGGTAGTTTTTTCGATTAATTTACTTAAACAATGGAAATAAAAGACCAGAACCATTTAATTTTTAAAATATCGGTATATAAATTGACAGCCTCCTAGAGAGTGTGACCAAGTGGGGCTCGGTCTGAAATGCGGCAACATTTGCCAGGCTGTATAGTATTTTTTTATGGTAGGTAGCACACCTAATTGTCAAACAAATAAATTTAAATAATTGGCCAAAATGAAAGAGTTCTGTCGCACCTGCGGCAAAACTATAGTGGCGGAGCACTGCCTCCAGATCTTCACGCGCGAGGGGCGAAAGCTGCTGCAGTGCGTGCGGTCCATTACAAACTGTTGGGTGAGCATAAAAGCTAATCTGAAGTGGGTTTCGTTTTTGCTAAAGGTTGTTTACTTACTTGCAGCTGCAGGATGCCCAGGACTTGCCCCGTTACATGTGTCCAGACTGCCAGACGCTGCTCCGGCAGGTGCAAAGCTTCCGACGGCGATGTGCGAAAATCGAGAGGTATTTCGCTAAGCGGAAGATGAGGATGAATCTCGGCGAGGGACCTGCTTCCGTACCGCTGCAACTTCCTGTGCAGCCAACGGCTGCTCCCGATCCCCTGGGCATCGACGAGCTACTAACGCCCAGCGAAATCAAATTGGAGCACACTCAGGAGCAAATGGAGGCGGAAACAGAGTCTAATGCAGAGGAACAGCTCGAAGACGAGGACTTCCTGCCTCTGCCCGAGGACTACGGAGAAGCACGGACTGAAATAGTTGCCACCTCTGCTATCACCAAGCCGGAGCAGGGGAAAATCAAGATGGGCAGGTCCAACAAGCACACAATGCGCATGGGCCGGAAGCTAATCCACGTAAAGGTCATAGATGACAAGCAACCAAAACGCATTGTAGACCGGAACGGCCAGAACTTCAAGCCCTGCATCTGCGAGCATTGCGGCAGGCAGTTCAAGGACACCAGCAATCTCAATGTCCACCTGCTGCGACACACGGGCACCAAGCCCTTCGAGTGCGAGCAGTGCCACCATAAATGCTACACACTCCACCTCCTGCGACGCCACCAGCTGAAGCACACGGAGGGTCCTTACGCCTGCACCTTCTGCGGACTGGAGTACAGCACAAACAGTTCCCGAGTGAGACACGAAAGGTCAGTCACCCTTACCCTTTTCTCAGTACATATTTATGAGTTTCCCTGTTACCACTTTACAGAGAGGCCTGTAAAAAGGGTCGAGCGCCACAGTCCAAGTGGGAGATCATCAAGAAGGGCGAGCGCACTTTCCAGTGAGTTTTTCATAGCTGTCTTTAACACCCTCTTCCTTTCTAATTCTCCTACTTCCTGCAGCTGCGAGGTTTGCGATCTCTGGTTCCTGCGCGCTGGAAACTTCACCCAGCACATTAATTCATCCAGTCACACCGAAACCGAACGTAGAAAAAAACGCAAACAGCATTCTTCCGCCATAAATACATAAAACTGCAGTTAAAAAGAAACAGCTTGTTTTATTAGGATTCCACCATTAGATCAGACTGCAATTTACGGACGTTATCCTGGTGCATTTTAGTTTTCCCATGAGCCTTAAGGTTGTACTTGTAGCGAAAGGGAACATTGCAGATTTCACACCTGCAAAAATCATAAAGAGATAAATTTTAAACGATTGAAAGCTGTACTTAAGGCAAATTAAAAATAGAAGGAAGTTAAGAGCAAGCCAAGCTCTTTACCCACCAGTGGGGACGCTCGCCGGTGTGGATGAGCTCGTGCTCTTTCAACCGCGTTTTCAGATAGAATCCCTTAAGGCAGACGTCGCACTGTAGTGGCCTCTTCTCGTGGGTCATCATCTCGTGCCGCTTGAGCTTCGTCGGATCGGAGTAGCTCTTGCTGCACTGCTGGCACTTGAAGGCATGCGCATCGGTGTGCGACTTAATGTGCCAGCCCAGCGCGTACTTGGAGGCGTAGTGTTTGTTACACAGCTTGCACTGATACCGCACGTCGTCTCTTCGGACGGGCGTGGGCTTCGGATTTATTCTGTTTACAATCCGGCGCGGTGCTGCATCGTGAACTTCGCTGGATGTATGGGAAATATTTACACATAGTAAGGACATTGAAAATTCCGTATTTACCACTTACCTCTCGTGCTTTTGACGGGCTCCAGCGTAGGCAAACGTTTTGCTGCAGAAGCGGCAGGGAAAAGGCGACTCTCCACGATGACGGATGCGGATGTGCATGTTGCGCATGTAGGCGTCATAGAAGGTCATAGGGCACTCGCTGCACTGGTAGTTCTTGGTGCGAGTGTGCCGGAGCATGTGTATTCGCAGGTTGTGTGACATGCGAAAGGCCTGTCCGCACTGGTCGCACACAAAGTTTGGCTGCTTTGCTTGCAGCTGGGCCCGGCGTATGAGATTTCTTTCTTCTTTGGTCTTTGGATTGGACCTTCGCTTCGGCCTTTCCTCGCGAACTGCTGATTTCCTGGTTTTGGGCTTCTTCGGAACGGGCACCTCTTTCTTTAATTTACTTTTATCGTGTCCCGTATATTGGTCTATGAGTTCCTTGAATATCTTGGCTCCACGGGCCACACTGAGTGGATCCTGTGAGGCAGGCTCCGCGGGTTCAATCGCTGGCTTCTCGCTTATTTGAGAATTGGCGGTGGCTGCATCCTCCACAGCCTCCACCTCTGCATCTACAATCTCTTCCACGTTTGTGCACTCCGAGTCCGAAAAGAAATCAGGCTCTGAAGGAATCGACTCGATACCTTGATCGATGAAACCTTTTTCATCCTCATCGATTTCACCCACAGTTTTGGCCTGCTTTATCTTTAGCTCCGTGCTAATGCACATCTTTCGGAAATCTATCGCCTGATTCAGGGATAAAACACAAGCTGGGCAGATGAGTTGAGGATCGTCTTCGTTGTGGCTGATCTATGGGAATAAGAAGCATATTATTGCTTATTTCTTGGTCGAGAGAACTGGGGACAAACCCAAACACCGCTGATGACTTCGATGTGGAAGAGCAGGACACTGTTCGTCTGAGCGAACAGATCTTTGGCGCTGGGGTCGACAACAAAATCTTGATAGCAAGTGCGACACTTCTCCCGCTTTCCCAGCATGGCCTCGGCGAAAAGCGGATCATATTCCATTATTACAGCCTCGGATAAGTCTACTTTATCCTGTGTTGGACTGACAAACGTGGGCGCCGTAGCGATTCCTGTATTAAATCTGACATGGTTGGGCGTGGGCTCTTCCTCCTCCGGAGCTTTAGACTTGGCCCCATCCTCAGCCAAGAGCTCGGCCACAAGTTTCTGGTTCCTCCGCCGCCGAGTCCGTTCTTTGCGTGCTTTTTCCGTGGGACTTTCTTGGCCTTTGTTTATGCACGGCACTGCACCCGGCCGCAAAGTTCTCTTATTGGCCAGTCCTTTGGTTAATACAAGGATTTAGTTAATTTTTAATGGTACCTTAAGGAGGAAACTCACCCATCTCAAACTTTAGGGAGCCCTCGATGTCCTCGTCCTTGAAATGTTCGATGCAAACGAAGGGATTCTTACATTTCAAGGAGTTCTCGGTGAGGTCGCAAAACAAAAGCCACAGTTTAAATGTTTTTGGGCACTTGGGAAACCGGAAGAAGCCGATCTGCCGCTGCTGATCAGGATCCCTTTTGGACCTACACACAAAAGCATTCCTGCAATTTGGCACTGCACATCTCATTTTTATTTTCAGAAAAATAGTGCGCAATGTTTCTTAAATTTATATTTAGCATTATGTTAGTGTGGCCAGAGTCAGGTGCCGCAGGGAGCATGGTAAAGGTTGTTACTGTGTCTTGACGTCACAAATTTTTAGAAAAGCATTTAAAATTATATTTATTAAATATGTTTCCGTTATTTTATATAAATTTTGATTTGGAAATACTTTACAACGATTAAATAGTTTTAAGTATTGTGTAATGACCACCAGGACTGAGAGCCTTAAATAAGACTTCTTAATTTAAAGTATTCTTTCAGTTTACCATTAATTTAGTAAAAAAAAAGCCTTAACCATGTTTATTTATAAATAAGTAACAAAAACTAGAATTGCCCAGTAATAACACCATTCTCCTTTTATTTGATTTGATTTGCTTGAGAACCAAGGGAAGGATGTGAACATCATTTCTAAACCCAAATTTAAGCTTTTATAGCGTACCAATTTAACAGAATTATGAGACACGTATACGTAAATGGTTTAATACATATGTATGAGTACATTTAACTTAACTAAAGTATTCCACTTAGACAATAAATTTACGAGAGTACAATAGCGAGTGGTAGTGGGCCCTAGTTCTTGCCCTTCTCCACCCGGCCAGTCTTGACTCCTCCTAGCTTATGCTTCTGATCCTGCTTGGCGGGCTTCTTCGACTTCTTTTTCTTCTTTTCGAAGGCGCTGAAGTCAACGGTGTCGGAGTCGTCCTCGCCGCCGTACTTCTCCACCAGGCGGTCCATCAGCGAGCCGAAGTTGGACTCGCGCTGATTGCGCCGCGCCAGTATCATCTTCTGCAGGTCACCCCCATTGGCCTCCAGGTCCTGCTCGTCCTTCTCCTTCTGGCGCCGCTCGTTCCGCTTCTTGATGACCTTGGCCTCCTTGAACTCGCGCGCGTATTTCTGGTGACGCTTCTTCCGCTTGGCGGCCGGCTCCTCGGTAAATATCTTGTACTCGGGGACATCGCCGGCTGCAATCATGGCCTCCACAATCTTCTGGATGCGCGGCTCGTCCTCCACCTTCATGAAGGGGACGTGGTTCATCAGGTAGTTGATGCAGCCCTTGCCACCCAGATACGCCTTTTTGATGTCCGTGCGCTCCAGCTCCGAGTCCACGTACTCCTTCTCGTAGTTGTTGATGTCCTCCTCGGAGATGGGCTTGAATATCTTGCTCCACAGGTCCAGCCACGAGGACAGCTTGGACTCGGCCTCGTCGTCGTCATCGATCACGCCCTGCTCGTCGTACAGGGCCCGCTTCTGCGTGTCGGTCAGCACCTGGTAGAGCTTGGACAGCACCTTGAACTTCTCGGTGGCTTCCGCCTTCTGCTCCTCAGACACCCGATCGGGGTGAACCAGCAGCGACAGCTTGTGGTACGCCTTCTTCACCTCCTTCGCGGTGGCCGTCTTCTCTAGGCTCATCAGCTGGTACACATCGCGCGTCCCGAAGTACTTTTCGCACAGCTCCAGCGTCGACATTGCGAATTCTTGCGTTTTATTTGTCGCAAAAAAACACAGACACAAACGCAAAATGCGCCAAAACACTCTTTTAGTGTGACCAAGCTGGGGTTCTCAAAACTTCTCAATTTTGCGTATTGTTGTTTAGAAAAGTTGTTTTAACAAATCAATTTTTGCAATTTCTACAATTTATTGTAGCTTGAAAACACAACTGTTCTGTCAAAAATAATAAATAAACAATAACAATAAACACGTCAAAAATATAGAACGCTTTGGTTTTTCTGTATTTTATGTCAAACCCCAACATTTTCCTTTATTTTCTTGCACATTATGCAGATGCTTTCCACGTTAATGTCTATCATAATTAAAAAAAAAAATATGGCGATCAATATAATTATTGTGCAATTCAATAAAGGGGAAAGAATGGTTTCAAAGGCCGAAAAAAGCTAATTTTTTTCTTGTTTCTGTGTGAATATAATTATTCAAGTTTTGCATATGGGCTAATCCTGCGTTGCGGACGTTACATTTGTACGCAAATTTGATTGTTAGAATTGACACAGCTGCCGTTGACGTGGGTATATTTTCATGAAATTTTTGCCATATGCTTTTTTTTTTTTAATTTTAAAATAAGAGGTTAACTGTTTTTGAAAGAAAGTTATGCGCTCTTAAAGTTCCGTTGCGGACGTTACAAAAAATGGAAGTAAAATATTAAATTTTGTTGTCCATTGCTTAGACAAGTTTAGTTCCTTTGATTTAGAAAAAAAAAATTGGCCAAAAACCATACAGAAATATGTTTTTTTTAGCTTTTTTTGTTTTTCGGGCTGGTTTCAAAATTCTCGCGCGCGGCTCTTCCGCGACACCAAACGCACTGAAAACGCACTGAAAACGCACCAAAAACGCACTAAAAACGCCATAAAATGTATGGTGCTAGCCATAAAATTTAATGCCTTGCCATACAATTTAATGCCTTGCCATAAAATTTATAGTGCTAGCCATAAAATTTATGGTGCTAGCCATAAAATGTATGGTGCTAGCCATAAAATGTAATGCCCTGCCATAAAATTTAATGCCTTGCCATACAATTTATGGTGCTAGCCATAAATTAAGGATTCCTTGCCATAAAATGTATGGTGCTAGCCATAAAATTTAATGCCTTGCCATACAATTTAATGCCTGGCCATAAAATTTAATGATTTGCCATAAAATTTATGGTGCTAGCCATAAAATTTAATGCCTTGCCATACAATTTAATGCCTTGCCATAAAATTTAATGATTTTCCATAAAATTTAGGGTGCTAGCCATAAAAATTAATACCTTGGTGCCTTGCCATAAAATTTAGGGTGCTAGCCATAAAATGTATGGCTAGCCATAAAATTTATAGTGCTAGCCATAAAATTTATGGTGCTAGCCATAAAAATGTATGGTGCTAGCCATAAAATGTAATGCCCTGCCATAAAATTTAATGCCTTGCCATACAATTTATGGTGCTAGCCATAAATTAAGGATTCCTTGCCATAAAATGTATGGTGCTAGCCATAAAATTTAATGCCTTGCCATAAAATTTAATGCCTTGCCATAAAATTTAATACCTTGGTGCCTTGCCATAAAATTTAGGGTGCTAGCCATAAAATGTATGGTGCTAGTCATAAAATTTAATACCTTGCCATAAAATTTAATACCTTGCCATAAAATGTATGGTGCTAGCCATAAAATTAAATGCCTTGCCATAAAATGTATGGTGCTAGTCATAAAATTTAATACCTTGCCATAAAATTTATGGTGCTAGCCATAAAATTTAATGCCTTGCCATACAATTTAATGCCTTGCCATAAAATTTAATGATTTTCCATAAAATTTAGGGTGCTAGCCATAAAAATTAATACCTTGGTGCCTTGCCATAAAATTTAGGGTGCTAGCCATAAAATGTATGGCTAGCCATAAAATTTATAGTGCTAGCCATAAAATTTATGGTGCTAGCCATAAAATGTATGGTGCTAGCCATAAAATGTAATGCCCTGCCATAAAATGTAATGCCCTGCCATAAAATTTAATGCCTTGCCATACAATTTATGGTGCTAGCCATAAATTAAGGATTCCTTGCCATAAAATGTATGGTGCTAGCCATAAAATTTAATGCCTTGCCATACAATTTAATGCCTTGCCATAAAATTTATGGTGCTAGCCATAAAATTAAATGCCTTGCCATAAAATGTATGGTGCTAGTCATAAAATTTAATACCTTGCCATAAAATGTATGGTGCTAGCCATAAAATTTAATGCCTTGCCATAAAATTTAATGCCTTGCCATAAAATTTAATGCCTGGCCATAAAATTTAATGATTTGCCATAAAATTTATGGTGCTAGCCATAAAATTTAATGCCTTGCCATACAATTTAATGCCTTGCCATAAAATTTAATGATTTTCCATAAAATTTAGGGTGCTAGCCATAAAAATTAATACCTTGGTGCCTTGCCATAAAATTTAGGGTGCTAGCCATAAAATGTATGGCTAGCCATAAAATTTATAGTGCTAGCCATAAAATTTATGGTGCTAGCCATAAAATGTATGGTGCTAGCCATAAAATGTAATGCCCTGCCATAAAATTTAATGCCTTGCCATACAATTTATGGTGCTAGCCATAAATTAAGGATTCCTTGCCATAAAATGTATGGTGCTAGCCATAAAATTTAATGCCTTGCCATAAAATTTAATGCCTTGCCATAAAATTTAATACCTTGGTGCCTTGCCATAAAATTTAGGGTGCTAGCCATAAAATGTATGGTGCTAGTCATCAAATTTAATACCTTGCCATAAAATTTATGGTGCTATGCCATAAAATGTAATACCTTGCCATAAAATTTAATGCCTTGCCATAAAATTAAGGAACGCTTGCCATAAAATTTAATACCTTGCCATAAAATTTATGGTGCTAGCCATAAAATTTAGGGTGCCTTGCCATACAATTTATGAAAACGCACCAAAAACGCATCAAACGCTCTGAAAACGCGGATCTTCCGCGGATCGCGCGCGGCTCTTCCGCGACTCTTCCGCGGAGAAAATGACAAATGAAAACAGGTCTAAAAAACAGACAAAAATACCAAAAAAAATACTTTTTGCTTATATTAATTAGTTGTACCAAAAAAAATATTACATTTTTTTGTCTTTTGCTTAGAAAAGTTTAGTTCCTATGATTTAGGAAAAAAATGTTGTTAAAAAACCATATAGAAATATGTTTAATTACCTTTTTTCGTTTTTCGGTCTGGTTTCAAAATTCTCGGATTAGCCCATATGATAAATGGCTAAGTTTTGATAGTATCTAAGAATTTTTTTAATATTATTTTTTATCCCGTGACAGTGGTGGTCAGAGTCGCTTCAAAAAAAGTTGTCTTTGGTTTCTAATGCGGAAATAAAAAAATTGAATTGGTTTTTAAAATATATGTATATATTTCTTTCGCGGATGTACGAAATTGTATTGAAAAATATGCGGTTTTGAGTTTTTAACAGAAAAACCAAATTAGTATTGCCTTTTAAAAAAGGAAAACAACATTTTTATAAAAAGAGGTTGTTTATACGCGAGTATTTATTGTAGAAAGGACGTATGCAAACTTTTACACCGGAGCATTGCTTTTTACGCATCGACTTAATAAAAAGTAGTTTTAAGTAACACGCGTCTAAAGTAATAAAAAAAATTTTAATTGTCTTGAGCACGATGTCTTGGTCCGATCGACATGAAATTTTCTCAGGATGTTTCTAAGATGTTGTTCTCTTATATAGAAAATTACCGAAAACAATTATTTTTAAAGTTGCAAGCCATCCTGCTCCCTTAAAAATTGTAGGTACTCAAATGGGGTTAAATCACCTGCTAGGTTTAGCACAGTTCTGAACCCAGGGCTGACTCCGTAATAATATTCGATTACAACTCTAAAAGCATCCCTGTAAACCAAACCGCAGCCGACTTCGCTTTGCGGCCCAGCATTTCCTTTCTTTTCGATTTCATCGTCTGAATTGTGCAGACATGGTAAGTTTTTCTCTCTTGAAAATAAGATAAAAGAAGTGAAGTGGTGTGGTTATCAAAGTAAAGTTAATAATTGATTGGGATGCTGTGATATGCCAGTGATTGCTCATCTAAGATGCTTAAACAAGCAACAGCCAAGCAGTTTTAACTAAACTTTTTGTGCAACGTCCACGTGTGTGACATAACCTCCACGTAAAAAACGAAGATGTGCTGATGGTTTTCTTTTTAACTCGTTTTACAGTCGCATCGCAAGTTCTCCGCGCCTCGCCATGGCTCCATGGCCTTCTACCCCAAGAAGCGCTCAGCGCGCCACCGTGGCAAGGTTAAGGCTTTCCCCAAGGATGACGCCAGCAAGCCCGTCCATCTGACTTGCTTCATCGGCTACAAAGCCGGCATGACGCACATCGTCCGCGAGGCCGACCGTCCTGGTTCCAGTAAGTATTCATTTGCCTCGTTAAATCAGCCAAACACCCATTTCCATGATGAGTAAACTAGAAGATTTATGGTTAGAACACATCTGATTAACCGTGATTATCATTACTAGGGCGGACTGATTAAGCACTCGCTTAGTTAATCCTTGTTAAATCCAAGTCCACGTGTTCAATGGTTTTCCCCCTCTTCCTTTGCAGAGATCAACAAGAAGGAGGTGGTCGAGGCCGTCACCGTTCTGGAGACCCCGCCCATGATTGTGGTCGGTGCCGTCGGCTACATCGAGACTCCCTTCGGTCTGCGTGCCCTGGTCAATGTCTGGGCCCAGCATCTGTCCGAGGAGTGCCGCCGTCGCTTCTACAAGAACTGGTATGTATCCAGGTCCACGTGTGGCACTTACCCACTTCCAAGGGCTGTCGCCATTTTGTTTTGGGTGCACCAGGTACACACACTCGCACACAAACCACGTGTTTTCCCCAAGAGCCTGAATGATGATACGATGGTATCTGAATGAGCAAAATATTGTTGAGAAACCTTCTACCATCTGCTGCCTTCCTTCTGATTGGCCTTTAAAGAAAACACCTGGTTGGTTTTATGCATTTAATCTTACTTTTTATTTGTTAACCACTAGATGGTTGATATAAAACGTGCATATAATCTTTTTCACAAATAACTTCAACAACCTAATAATAGTGATAAACTCAACTAATAGTTGCATAAAGAAAGTTTTACGTAAAAATGCATGCTTTGATTTTTTAAGTCTCGTCAAGAAAAAACTAATTGCTTAACTCAGCTCGTTAAAAATAGGTATTGCTACCATATTTTTCAAGATTTCATGCATATCAACTTACTAGTGTGCGATTTGTGTGTGTTGAACTGCCCCATTTAATTTTCTTTTAACAAAAGAAACTCCTATTAAATGTAAAATCCAATCATAAAGTTCTTCGATCAGCTTGCTGAGAGAGCTTTTCAAATCGCTGAAAGTTGTGTGAGCTGTCAAGTTTTTGGTCTTGGGCCCAAGCCCTGGTTAACTGAAAATACTTGACGAGTGAGCATGACACGGAAGAATGCATCTCCGCTCGCCATTTGTTTGCGATGAGGTGCACTTCCTGTTCTATCTCGCCCCCCACATAAACAGCGGCTAAGAAGTTGGAGTTGTTGCGACACCCCAATGGATTGCTCCTCGTCGCTCGTTTCTGACCATTGCATCTCCAACTTGACCATCGTCTACCAGGTACAAGAGCAAGAAGAAGGCTTTCACCAAGGCCAGCAAGAAGTGGACCGATGATCTCGGCAAGAAGAGCATCGAGAACGACTTCCGCAAGATGCTGCGCTACTGCAAGGTGATCCGTGTGATTGCCCACTCGCAGGTAAATAAGTTCATCCGTTTATTTACTATAAAGTCACGACGTCCTCGGCCTTGTTGTGCCATTGGTGCTGGGTCCTCGGACTCGGTGCCCTTGGTGCGCCTGGCCCAAAAAGCATTCGCGCTGTGATTTTCAATGCACAGTTCAGGGATGCAACGTCGCAGAGCAAACTGCCCCTCGGGTGGCGGAGCTTGATATATTCCAGTAACGGTGCGGAGCCGCTCAGGCGATGATAGCGCGGTTAAACCATATCACGCACAGTCCCACAAACCACACTATAACCGAGTAAAGCTAACCGATACCCTTTTTTCTCCCCTTAGATCCGCTTGGTCAAGCAGCGCCAAAAGAAGGCCCATGTCATGGAGATCCAGCTGAACGGCGGCTCCATCGAGGACAAGGTCAAGTGGGCTCGTGAGCATTTGGAGAAGCCCATCCAGGTCAGCAACGTGTTCGGCCAGGACGAGATGGTCGACTGCGTCGGCGTGACCAAGGGTAAGGGATTCAAGGGTGTCACCTCGCGTTGGCACACCAAGAAGCTGCCCCGCAAGACGCACAAGGGTCTGCGCAAGGTGGCCTGTATTGGAGCCTGGCATCCGTCGCGTGTGTCCACCACCGTGGCTCGTGCTGGTCAGAAGGGTTACCACCACCGTACCGAGATCAACAAGAAGATCTACCGCATCGGTGCTGGCATCCACACCAAGGACGGCAAGGTAAGCACTAGTTGCAGTCGATCTTTGACTTTTATCCTATTGTGCTGATGAACTCTGTTGCACTGATGATAACAAACCCAAAAATATCAACGACATCGAAACAAAAAAAGCTTGATATACCATGATTTCTATAATGATAGGACTGATCACAGATCTCAGCCAAATAAGATTGAACCCTATCTCTTTCTTAAGATTTCAGTCGATTAACCCAGTCCTTTTTGCTTGCTTGCAGGTCATCAAGAACAACGCCTCCACTGAGTACGATCTGACCGACAAGAGCATCACCCCCATGGGTGGCTTCCCCCACTACGGTGAGGTCAACAACGACTTCGTCATGATCAAGGGCTGCTGCATCGGCTCCAAGAAGCGCATCATCACCCTGCGCAAGTCCCTGCTGAAGCACACCAAGCGCTCTGCCCTGGAGCAGATCAAGCTCAAGTTCATCGACACCTCGTCCAAGATGGGTCATGGTCGCTTCCAGACCCCTGCCGACAAGCTGGCCTTCATGGGCCCGCTCAAGAAGGATCGTCTCAAGGAGGAGGCCGCTGCTACCACCAGCGCTGCTGCTGCCGCCGCTGCCACCACCACCGCTTAAACAGAATGTCGTTTCTACGTTTTGGTGTCTGCTGGCTTTTACCGCTTACTCTTGCGGTAGGGTAGCGATCAATAAATAGATTTTGGCTAAGCTAATTATTCAATATTTGAATCTTTATTTGTTGGGAGTAGCTAAAAAATATTTGAAAAGATTGTCTATCTTGCTGGTAATTTACTAGCAATGGTTTTATGTTGTTTCTCAAAATTGAAACCATTTATATTGAATGCCTTTTCCCTTATGTTATTGATATAAAAGCGGCTCTTCAGCGTATTCATAAAAGATCTAAAGCTTTGTGAACCATCCTATGAAATCCGTTTCTTTTCATATTTTGAGGCAAACGAGTAATGTAGATTTTAGCACTTTATATCTGCTCAAGCTCTTTGTAATACATTTACATGTTCAACATATTGATAGCGACCAATGGGAAGTTATTCCCAACACTCGTGTCCATGTCAGTTTCTAAAACACCCTAATGCCCTCAACGATCTTCTCGTTGTCGTAGATCTCCTTGGCGTAGCACAGGTTGGGAAAGTCAAAGGCGGCGCCGTAGCGGTTCTTGCAGCCGGTTACCGACTTCTCGCCGGGAGTGTAGACAGGCTGACCCACGATGTTCGAGGTGGCGAAGTTGCAGGTGAGCACGAAGTGGTTGTAAAAGTCCCGGGAGAAGCGCACGGCGGCACAGCCCACATGGGAGTTCTTCTCGGCCACGGCGATGGTGAACTTGGCTACACTCTTGTTGGGCAGCTCCTTGGGGAAGCTGGCCAGGATCTCGGGGGAGGTGTTCAAGCGCTCGGCAAACCAGTTCTCGATCTGCTCCTTGATAATCTCGGCATCGGTGTACTCGGTTTCCGCTCCACTGTAGTGGAAGATCGCGTTGTTCTGGCCTGCGTAGGCGAATCTCTCCGTGCTGCGACACTTGTCTGGCAGGGATTCACATGTCCTGACGTTAAACGCAGCCAGATGTGACAGCTCCTCGCACCAGGACATCTTGGCCATGCGGACAGCCTTTGGCAGCCCTTCGATTGTGCCTCCAGCCACATTGTTGCGCAGTTCGTTAAAGAGGTTAAGGATCAGTTTGTGATGCGGCTCGATCTTCACTTGGCGCACATCTTTGGGGCAGTTCTCACTGAAGTTCTGAGGAAGTAGGGGTTAATATCGAGAAGGATTGAATACTATCACTTACTCCCTTGTTGTTGCAGGCTATGTGCTTATCCAGACATGTGGGCAGGGCACAGTAGTCCACAGCAATAGTGACTCCGATCAGGGCGGCTAGTACAACGAATGTCTTCATGCTGATCTTGGCAGTTGGCTTTCCACTGAGCTGCCACTAGTCCATTGGTCTATATTTATAGGAAAACTACAGCTCTGTTCCTTGAATTCAATAAACACCTACGAAATGGGCAGCTGTTTTCGGAGGAATCTCTGTTTCCAACTCAAATTTCTAAGTAATTATGGTTGTAATAAAAACAAGCTGCGCTGTGCTAGGCGGACATTTCGACCAGTTTGGTCAGTCTCTGATAAATAACAACCCATGATATGGATTTACAAAAACAACTGGTATCCTTTTCCTAGCAGTCTTTTTGTTTTGGAACCGTTATAGCCGTGGAGTACTGTGTCCTGCCACATGTCTATCCTGTGCTATGCCAAGGAGATTTATGACAACTTATTGGTTGTCGAGGGTACCAAGGTCTTTAAACATAATAATAATAATATCATTAACAAAACAAAACTTTAACTTTTATCTTTGTTATCGTAAATAGTGTAAAATAAATTCAAAAATTGTAACAACTGTTTTGGATTATCCGAACAGCTGTTTTCTCAGCAAGTGGGCAGCACCCCTTTTCCTGAAGTTGTTATACCCTGTAGTTGTTGAAAGAATGGGTACATTTTCTGTTATTTTCTTAAACAAAAACTATTGGTCAAAAACTTTTAGGAAATATGGTTTTAGCCCGAAAAATAGTATCCCATGAGTCGATACCAAGGCAGTCATATTTTTGCATATTTCACATCGGGAAAATGTGCATATTCTTTTGTAATTATTTTAAAATAAGTACAGGGTATCCCGGATGTCGACTAAATTGTCATCTTAGTCCCATTTGCTTTTGAAGGAAATATTTAGCCGGGTCGAGATGTTACGAGAGGCTTTGAGGATCGGCAGCAGGCGCTGGTACAGCTACAAGTCGGTTCGTCGCCCGAATCTGGGTGCCACCAGTGCTCCGAGGGTGGAGCAGGCGAAGGAGCAACCAGTAGCGCCTTCTGCGGTGGGAAATGGAAATAGCAGCCTGGCCAAACAGCTGCGGGCGAAGATTCTGGCCACTGGACCCATTCCGGTGGCGGAGTACATGCGAGAGGTGCTGACCAATCCGCAGGCTGGTTACTACATGAACCGTGATGTGTTCGGACGCGAGGGTGACTTCATTACCTCGCCGGAAATATCGCAGATCTTCGGAGAGGTGAGATATCTCCATGGAAAATTCTTTGGCTAAGCTCTCCCTGCCTTTTAGCTCGTAGGGATCTGGCTGGTTACCGAGTGGCGCAAGATGGGCAGCCCCTCGCCCTTCCATCTGGTGGAACTTGGACCTGGTCGTGGAACCCTGGCTAGGGATGTGCTGAAGGTGATCACCAAGTTCAAGCTGGGAGCCGAATTCTCCATGCACATGGTGGAGGTCAGTCCTTTTCTGAGCAAGGCCCAGGCCCAGCGCTTCTGCTACACCCATGACACCCTGCCAGAGGACTCGCAGCTGCCTTACTACCAAGTGGGCACCACGGCCACGGGGACGAAGGCCTTCTGGCACCGCCGGCTGGAGGATGTGCCGCAGGGATTCTCCCTGGTGCTGGCTCATGAATTTTTCGACGCTTTGCCGGCGCACAAGTTGCAGCTGGTCGATGGAAAGTGGCAGGAGGTGCTCATCGATGTGGCTTCTGGTGGAGAGAAGCAGCCAGCTGACTTTCGATATGTGCTATCACGAAGTCAAACTCCCGTGTCTAGTGTTTTCAAGCCCATGCCTGGGGAGACGCGCTCCTGTCTGGAGTACTCCTTGGAGACAGAACGACAGGTTGGACTGTTGGCCGAGCGCGTAGAAAGGGACGGAGGCATCGCTCTGATCATGGACTACGGACATTTTGGCGAGAAAACCGATACTTTCCGGGCCTTCAAGCAGCACTCACTGCACGAGCCATTGCTGGAGCCTGGCAGCGCTGATCTCACAGCCGATGTGGACTTTAAGCTGGTGAAGCACACGGCCGAGACGCGGGGAAACATCCACTGCTGTGGACCTGTGGAGCAGGGACTATTCCTGCAGCGCATGCAGGGCGAAGCCCGATTGGAGCAGCTGCTGGCACACGCGCTGCCTGAGAACCAGCAGATAATTCGCTCTGGCTACGAGATGCTTACAGATCCCGCGCAAATGGGCAGCCGCTTTAAGTTCCTGGCCATGTTCCCCGGCGTGCTGGCTCCCCACCTGGACAAATATCCCGTCATCGGATTTAGTTAGTAGGTTCTGATTTTAAGGATTTAAATATGTTGCACATGATTGTTAAACAAAATACGAATGCTATTTTTTCTGGAATGATGCATTGATTGCCTGCATCTCTGCGGTGGTGAACTGGAGCACCGCCGAGATGGCGTTCAGCATGTGCCGCTTGCCGTCCGCGTCCCGGGTCACAATGTAGCTGATGATCACGTTCTTCAGGTACTCTAGGTTGGCTCCCTCGCGCGTCTTACAGCGTTCGAGTCTGAAATGGAGTTTGTTAAGGGTTGTATAGTATTTATTTACTTATTAACCCACCTGTCCACCTGCTCTTCGAGACACTCGATCTTCTCGTGCATCTCCTGCTGAGAGGTGACCTTGTCCTGGATGGCCTTCCTCAGCGTAGATTCGGCGGCATACTTGGCTTTGCGCAGGGTGGTGATCTCGATATCCTTGCGGGCTAACTCGTTGGCGTAGTGCAGCATGTGGCAGTTCTCGCCCAGCGACATCTTCTTGGAGCGCACCTTTAGCTTCCGCTCCCGCTGCTCGCCCTCCACTGCCTCGACACTGTCGGCATCGGAGGAGTAGGTATAGGGCTCTGCAGCGCCTTCTAGGGTGGGAGTGGCCAGTGTGCTTCCTACACCAGTGGCCGAGTGAAAGACCTCGAAGGAGGTCTGCAGCGTCTTGATCTCCTGCTCCTTCTCGTCCAGAAGCTGCAGGGATCTCTGGCGCTGCTTTTGCAACAGCTGCTCCAGCTCGTTAAGCTTGCAGCGTGTCTCGTTTTCGAGTTCAGCCTTCGCCTCCTGCCACTTGGTCCGCTCACTCTTCAGAGCCAGGCGCAGCTTTTCTCCCTGCTGCTTCAGGTCGATCTCCGCCTCGTCGATGTTGCGGTTGAGCACCTGCACCTTCTCCTGCAGCGTCTGGATGTGCGAGTGCTGTAGCTGCACCTTCTGCTCGAGTAGTTGTCGCTGCTGTTTGGCTGCCTCCAGCATTTGCTGGGCTCCTTGGAGCTGCTGCTCGCAATGGGCGTGGCTTTCGGCTCTTGTTGTGGCTTGGCCGCTTAGAGACAGGATCTCTCCGAGGTCCAGGGGATTGGCAGATCGCGCATTGGCACTGGTCAGCAGTTTCTTCAAGCGCACCATCTCGTCCACTAGCGTGGCCACATCCACATCTTCGTTGATGGATTTTGAATGGGACGAAGGACGCACGTGTGATTGCTCCAGGTCCTGTAGCTGCTGCTTCAGTGCATGGATGCTGTCCTGGTCTTGCTGACGCAGGCGATCGTAGCTGCCCACAGTGGTGCTGAGCTCGGCCAGGCGCGCCTCCAAACTGGCCACACGATCCTCGTGGAGCGCCGCTTGCCTGCGACTCTGATCCTCCGCGCGCAGCACACGTCGCTGCTCCTGGCGAATGGCCACCGCATGCTGCTCCTTTAGCTGCTGCATCTCCAGGCGCACCTGCTGCAGGAGAGCAGCGCTGTCCGCACTCGCAGCAGCAGCGGCGGATTGTTCAGCCTTGGTCTGGAACTGTTTCAGCTGCGAGCGGGCCTCCTTCAGTTGCGACTGAAGATCCCGTAGCCGGCTGTTTTCCGCCTCATTGCTGGCAAACTGCGTCTTGAAGTTGTTAAGCTGCATCTCAATGTTGTCCTTCAGATGACGCTCGTCGGCGTAGAGCTTCTGCAGCTCGCGGATCATCAACATCTGGTTGTTGGTCTCCTTTTCGCGCTCCTGCCGCTCCACAATCCACTTGGCCTTGACTTCATCCACGTCGCTTCTGGCCCGAACCGCCTGCTCCTTGGCCCGCACATGCAGCTCCTGTATAGCCTGCTCCTTTTGGGCGATTTGGCTGCGAAGCTGCTTCTTGTCCGCCTGGAAGGAGGCCTCCATGCGCGACTTCTCGGCGGAGAGAGTTGCCAGCGAGTTCATCAGCGTAATGATCTGGGTCTGCAGTTGACCCTCGGCGGGAGGTGGAGCGGCGACTGGTGCTGTTCCCTCGGCTGCTCCGTCCGCGGAATCTCTGCTGGGGCTGTGAGACTCCACTTCCCTGGCTGGGGATCCGGACTCACCCACTGCCGTAGCCTCAGCATGCGCCGCCAGACTCGTCTCCAGGGCCTCCTTTTCCTTTAGCAGACCCTTGTAGGCAGTGACCACGTCTGCAAGTCGGATTTATTAGTCTCAATGGAAAGGAAGGTCGCCTCGCCAATTGTTTACCTTTCAGTCGCTTCTCGTAGCGCCCAAGCTGCTCCTTCTGCGTGGAGACCACCGCCTCCAGCTCCCTCTGTCGCTTCTCCATCTCGTTTCGTTAGCAAGTTAGTCGATTATCGCTTTTAACTGACTTAAAAATTCAATTTATTTCTTTCCCGTGGCATTTTTGCATTCTTTAATTAATAAATTTTAGCAGCTGGCAAGCGGGGCTGCCAACTTGTCGCGTCTACGAATGACTAAAAATCGCCAGTGTTGTACAATGTACATTATAAAAATTACAATTTATATATTTTAAAACTTTTTAATTTGCTTGGTTGCTCAACTTTTGCTAGAAGCTCAGTTAGTTTAAGACTTAAACATATGTATTTTGGCTACTTTTAATGTTTTGAAAATGAGTGTTGTACAGATTCATTATTTTATGTTGTAACTTAAGCGTTTTTCTTTTCAAAACAGTTACTAAGTGAACACAAGAATTAACAAAACGTATTTTAATTAAAATTAATGTATTAGTTAGAAAAATAAATTACATATTTTCGATAAATTAATTAATGGCTTAAAACTACGTTTAAAAATAGTTTTTTTTTAAAGTTATACACATTTTATTCCTTTTGTGTTAATACATTTTTTTGAAAGTGCTTTTTGTTTTTATTTACATATGTACATGTGTACCTATTTTTTAACTCAAATGTGCTTTCATGTATTCTTAAATTTATTTTGCTCTTGTCAAACTGATATCAATTAATGATTCAACCACAAGGTAATGCTAAACAACTAAAAGTACGATTAAACTAGAAGAGGAGTAACTTAATTCCTGTTTAGGCATTGGCCTCCTCATCCTTCATCATTTGCTCGATCAGTCGCTTTCGCTCCTCGGCCTGTCGCAACTTCCGCATGACCAGATCCTCGTAGTCCGTAGATGATGAAGTCCTTCCAGCTGCGGATGCTTTGGATTCCTGCTTATCCGCCGGCGGCGTCACCCACTCGAAGTGGAGTGGTTTTGCTGGATCACCCTTTTCGTAGGCCAGCACCATGTCACAAGCCTCGCGGGTGGCCAGCTCCACCATGGCGCGACCGCGTCGCTTGCTGTTGACCACCAGGGCCACCACTTCGCCGTACTTCTTGAGATACTTGAGGAGCTGCTCCTGCGTGTAGTCCTGGCCCGGTTCGGCCTTCCATTTCATCTTGATGCGATGCTGGGCGGAATCAAATTTGGCCGGCTGCTGTAGCAGTTTCTGCTGCTCCGCGTGGCTGCGCAGAAACTGCTCCCGCATCGCCCGTTGCTCCTCCTCCAGCAGCCGGGATCCCTCCCTCCTCAGCCGCTCGATCTGCTCCTGCAGCACCTCCTCGTCGCTCTTGGCCACCGTGCTGTAGGGCTGGCTCTTGTGCAGCTTGTGGAGTGCAGCCCGCTCTCGTTCCTCCAGCTCCTGTTTGAGCTTCTGCCGCTTGCCGTCCAACTGGCGGCTCCTCAGCTCCGCCGCCTTCTTGGCCTTCAGCACTTTGTCGTAGGCAGCTCGCGCGGATTCGTCGGTGAGGATCTCCAGGGCCTTGGACAACTCGTGGAAGCGCTCAACCGCTTGTGGATTATCCGGATTCTTGTCCGGATGGCAATCGAGGGCCCGCTTTCGGTAGGCCTTGCGTATCTCATTTTGATCAGCCTCCAGGGAAATTCCCAGGAGATCGTATAGATTGATGTCACTGAACTTTTTGCTGGTCATTTTGCTAGTTATTCTGTTTTTTCTGGGCGGAAGTGCTAAAAATCACTAGCTAGCACTAAGCTTAACGAGATTAACTCTTAAAATATATTATTGGCACAGCTATGGCTTTATTTTCTATTTCACAACTTCCGCCGGCTTGCAATAAAATGAAAATAAAACATTTCCAATTGTTTACGAAGCGAAACCAGATCAGCTGTTCTTTGAAACGAGTTGGCAGCACCGCCACACAACGTGCCCGTTTGTTTGGCTTGCATTTATTTGTAATTCCTGCAACAGGAGCCCAATAATAATGATTTATTACCTCTGAAATAAGATAAAAGTACGTCATGAGCATCTATCACGACGAGGTGGAAATCGAGGACTTCGAGTACGACGAGGAGGAGGAGATGTACTACTATCCCTGTCCCTGCGGCGATCGATTTCAGATCTCCAAGGTAACCCACGACGCGTATACGCAACATTTTCAGACCGCTTCTACTTTGATAATTTTCCACTTCAGGAGGAACTTATCGAGGGCGAGGAGGTGGCCACTTGTCCCAGTTGCTCGCTGGTCATCAAAGTCATTTACGATCCGGTAAGTGACGCATCCAAATCAGCTAGAAACTAACCACTAAAAGGGGTGAATTACCAATTCCAGGAAATGTTCAAAGCAGAGGAAGATGAGGAAACGGCTCTGAACGAAAAACTCGGTGACTTGAAGCTGGAGAAGAACTAAAAGTCCATTGACCATTGGTGTAATTAAATAGTTTTTATTTATATATTTTTATATATAGACTTTGTAGTGTAAATAATACGTTGACTAGTAAAACAATGAATTCAAATTATTCACGCTCGGGAGACCCTTTCGAGTTGTTATGTGTCTCATTTGGGTTAATTACAAATGATTTATAAATACAGTTAATAATATCTAGAACTAAAACAAGGATAAATACAAATATTGCACTGAGCACTTTCTGGTCCCAGTGTTTTCATAAGCAGAACGCATTATGATCCCGAACCGAAGTGACAATTTCGAAACGCAAGTGAAAGGAACTATGACGGACCAAGTGTGGAAATGTGAGTAGTACAAAGGGTTACATACAGTGGAAAGCGGTTGAAAAAATATATATAACATACAGTTACCACTTTCTGCTTACGGCTTAGGAATTCGACTTAAAGATAGCACGTAAATATTGTTACGGTTCGTAATCCAGCACCCCGTGCACTGGATGATCGCATGGACATGGAATTTCTCAGCTTCTGGTTACTTTTAGAGAGCGTGCTCGTTCAGCAAGTGAGAGGAGGTCGACCCCCATTAGATGCGCTTAAATGCCGTCTGCAACGGGATTCGAGTGTGGGAGGGTTCAGATCCTACTGTTCCAGCCAGGATCCGGTGACGGCATTGGGTGACTTAAGCTGCTTAAAGAGAAATTTCATATTTAGATATTTAAATGTGCACACTTCTAGGTCTCACCTTTATGTTGAACTGCTTCAGGGTGCTTTCCAGTGCCATGGCATTGCCCGAGAAATAAGCAGCGATGGCATTGTGCAGCAGAATAAGTTGCTTGTGCATCACCTTAATCTGTTGGCGGAGTATCAATGGTTAACCATACTGAAATCGTATTAGTTTGAGCTCAACTTACGCGATTCTCGTCGAGAAATTGCATTTTGACCGCCACGTCAGAGCGCAGCTTTTCGTATTGCTCCTTGTGCTGCGCATAGCTGCGCTGGGTCTCCTCCAAAGTTGCAGCCGAGGGCGTCAACTCCGGCTTGGTGTTCTCCAAGTCCATGCGGTAGGCATCAAATTCGATTCTAAAGAGTAAACATTAAATGACGAAATTTGTACAACACATAAGGGACGCCTTTGCTTTAATTAATTTCTCTCCAGTTATTTTCAAATTGGTTTCGCTTCAAAATAATCAATCTCAGTTGGAATGGCTTTCAAAACAAAAGTTAGATAAGAAAATGTTTCTTTAAGCCGGAAATAAAGTACACAACAACATATGAATAGGGTTTTGTATAAAGTAACTTTAGTTTCAGATTATTAAAATTAACAAGGAGAAGCTCAAAAGCTATGTAATACATAGAATTTTTACTCTATTCCAAAAAAGAATTCATATAGTTTAAAAACATTTAAAGCAATTTATAAAAACGAATTCCTGTTTAATTTTTTTTGGTTTTAAGACAATAATTAGACTTCAAGTTGCTTCAAAAGGCGTGGAAATTGCTAAATTTCAGTGCCAAAGTGTAAGCGTTCTTACCTGGCTGTCTCGTACTGTCGTATCGTCAGCAGGGTGTCGTCGATCGTCTTGTTGCACAGCGTGTTCACCGACGATATGAAGAAGTTGAGCGCGTTGAGCAGCAGCTCGCCGTTCTTGGTGAGATTGCGCTGCGTCTCCGAGTTGCAGGTGAACTCCTTCTGCAGCTCCGGGTTCTTTTGCGCCAGGTCGGCGAACGAGTCGGCCAGCGCGTGCTGGGTGACGACCACGTGCTGAAAGTGGGAGCTGAAGGCTCGGGTCAGCCGCAGTATGGACAGATATTTGCGCTGCGTCTCGCGCAGCTGCTCGATCTGCGCTTCCAGCTCCGAGTCCACGGTGCGCTGCGACTTGCCCAGCTTCTCCAGCATGATCTGTCGCGTGCACTTATACGTGGATATGCTCCAGTTCTTGAGGCTGTCAATCTTGGAGGCGCTCGTGCGGATGAGGCTGCCGCTTCCGCTGTCCGTGGGGCTAAGTGTGCCGTTTCCCGACGGCGGACTGATGGGCGACATCGGTGTGGTGGGTGCTGCGGGCGAATCGATGAGACCGGCTTACTTAACGACATGGCCACATGCTTACCTGAATGGTTCCGCAGTGGCAGACTGTTGGGGGCGCTGAAGGGACCTCCCCCCATGGCCCCGCCTCCACTGGAGATGCTGTGGCTGCTGGCGCTCCCGAGGACCATGCTGCCGCCCTCGGTGCCCGTGTGCACCGATCCGCAGCTGTCGTTCAGCGAGGGCGCGTCCTTCAGCATCTCGTGTATGCTGCGCTCGCGATCCGCCATGGCGATTGCTCACTATCGGCTTCCACAACTATGAAATTGCCCTCGGAAAATTGTTTCTTGTCTGCCCGTGTGGGTGTTGCTTGTGTGTGTGTGTGGGGTGCGAGCTTTGGGGGTGGCGGAGAAGGCGGCGGCGCTGCGATTTCTACGCGGAAATCAATATCGCACGCTGGGCGAAGCGAGACTCCAATGCAGCTCTCCAGTAGCCAAGCCAACGCCAGAATTCTCTGCACTTGGAATCCCAGAATCCGGATTAAGTTCACTGTGTTCCTTAAAACTGAAAATATGTGTGACCGTGCTGGGGAAATATGTTAAACACCGCAAACATCTTGGACTTTAAGGATACCGGCATTTAAGCCTAGTATTTTTGTAAGGCACATGAATTATATGGGGTGTTCCACTCCCTAATATTAAAAAAAAAGATGCGATGTTTTTTAAAGACTTGGTATTCAGATCGACGAAAGTGTTTTTTAGCTGTGAGAAAGTCGAACAACACTTTTTATCTCTAAAAACCAAAAAAAATAATTTTAAAACAAAAGTTAAAGGCCTTTCATTTTCAACGACTTTAAACTGTCTTTGCTCAAATTTTATTTAATGTTTTTTTTTTAAATTTCAATTAATTTAAATATAGAAAACCAATTTCGACAGTTTATTTTTTGGTGACCATATTCTTAGTATTTTAATACTGACCACCTGCGGTCACACCAAAGTGGACCATTATTTTATTTTTGGGGGATTTCATGGAAATTGTCCACCCCGCTCGTCTCGTCGTCGTGCTTATCAGTTGGTTATTTAATCCTGTCAATTGCGTCGTTCTTTTCTGTGACCACAAGCCCTGAAAAATGGTTTACCTGAACCTTGTGTTGGGTCTTGGCGTTGTTTTGGTGGCAGCGGCCACAGCCATCTACTTCAGCTTGCCCAACTACCAGCAGACGGCGCCTCACCGCAATTCGCCCAGGACTCGAAGGGACGAGGAGGAGGAGGAATTCGACCAGGGCAGGGGTTTACACCAGCACTTCGGGCGGCAGCGAGTACGCCGCAGGTTTGTCCAGAAAGCTGCCAATTCCATTAGATCCCGTTTGCTTAACCATTCGTTTCATTGCAGTGTGCCGGGTGACAGGTGCTCCGTGTGCCTGCAGGAGATGAGGCAGGGGGACATGCACGAGATGCAGTGCGGCCACGCCTTGGACAAGGCCTGCTTTGAGGAGTATCGCTACATTCGCAGGAACTGCCCGCTATGCAGCCGGCCGGTTAATCCCAGCCTGCCTGGCGACGCCTGCTCGATTTGTCTGGACCCCTTGGAGAGGAACAATATGGTGCATCTGCGCTGCCAGCACGCCTTGCATGGAGAGTGTTTCACGCAGTTCATGGATAGTGGAGCCAGAAGCTGCCCGCTCTGCAGGGAACACTTGTAGGAAGGAGCGTGAGATGCTCTAGAGAAATTTTTCAACTTAAGCCCGCTCTGCTGTGAGAACTCAAGGGAACCACATATATTATCAACATATCCAGGTGCTACAACCCTTCTGCACAAAGAATTTTTACATACTAACATAAGAAAAGCGATAAGCAATCGAAGGAAGTCTGTCTTAGCTTGTAATTGTCAAGTGTTTTGTTAAATAAACAACATAAAATGCCTTAAAGAAATGCCTCCAGAACGGGTGCCGCAATGAGGCGCCAGCTCTCCCGCCAGCGAAGCTCCTGGAACTGCTGCAGGCTGCGCTGAAAGCAGGCTCGCGTCTCCAGGATGCTCGGATTTTTTGGGAAGTTCTCGAACCAAATGCGCAGCTGCTCGGCCAGCTGAACGTGGTCCACAAACACGAAGCCATTCTCGCCATGCTTCACCAGCTCAGGCAAGCTGCAATAGAAAATTGGAGTTAAAGGAAATTATTGTGGGAAAATGTTATAAGTTTTGTAATTATCTTAAAGTTATTTATACGATTTTATTTGCTAGCCAATGTTTGTTTAACGATAGGCCCAAATGGCTGTTAAAGATAAGGTTACGTGCTATCATGAATAATGCAACTAACTTGTCAAACCAGTTCTAGTTTCAATTATTAAACAGATACATATTGTTAACTTGAACTTAAAATTTATATATCTTCAGAAAGACTTTGTCTAGATTATCCTGTTACTCACCACTTGAAATCGTAGGCACAAACGGGAAGGCCGCTTCCGAACATGTCGACCACCTTCATGGGCAGGTCCAGGCCACTGGTGCTCCAGTGCAGGCACACTCCGAGATCTGCGCTGGCCAGCACACTGGGGTAGTCTTCGATCTCCAGCCAAGGAGTGATCACAGACACCTTTTGCCACTCCAGCCGAGCGATCTCCGCCGCATAGTGCTCCTTCTGCGGCCCCTTTCCGGTAATGATGCACAGAAGCGAGGGATACACCAACGGCTCTGCCTGTGCCGTCTCCTCGTACGCCTGGAGGGCTTTGAGTAATATCCCGAAGTCTTCGTCTGGCGTCCAGCTGGTGCTTGAAACCAGAACAGCCTGTCGCTGGGGTTTGTACTGCACACTGCCGTTGGCCAGCTTCTGGGTAAGAGCTGTGGCCTGCACCACATCCGGCTGAAGACTGTCCTTTGCCTGGAACTGCGGATAGTCCTTGGCCAGCTTCAGAAACAGCTCGTGCTTCTGGGGCAGGTCGATGGGATGAAAATGCGAGGGCGCGCGATCGTAGAGAACGTTCACAGGCCTAAAGAATAAGTCAGAGCTTAGAAAATGTAACCGGCTTTTGGTTTATATGTGCAGCTCTCACCCAATCTTCCAGTTCTGCTGCAGATCCTCCTGCATGGCTCGCGTCACGCAGAAGTGCGTGTGCGCCTTGGAGCCGAAGTAGCGTTCCAGTCGCCGCACCAGCCGGATCAGTGGACTCTGCTCCCCACCAGACATTCCCAGGGCCAGCACCGTGTAGGTGTAGTTGTGCCAGTCGATGGCCAGCTTGGTGCGGGTGAGGGCACAGTACAGGTAGCACACGATGAGCGTGGGTATGCCGGGCGGATTCTGGACGAGCAGGAAGCTGGGCCGCCGTATCGAGATGAGGGCCATCAGCAGGCTGAGTGTCTGCCAGAAGGCCTTGAAGAGTAGTCTCAGCTTGGGCGTGAGGTTGGTCACCGGCACCGCCGTCAGCTCGTGGATGCGGCAGCGCGGCTGCTGGGTGAGCGCCTCCAGGGGTCGCGTCTCCAAGTAGCCGATGATGTCCACGTGGTAGTTCTCCTCCAAAAGGCTCTGGGCGTGGTACTGCATGCGCGGACTGCGTCCGATGTCGCCCAGCACGATGACGCAGGCGTTGCGCTTCTTGGGCGGCACTTCCGGCATCGCTGGGCAGTCAAATTACGTGGTTTTTCTGCGATCGAAGGCAATTGCGCGTTTTGTTTGTGGATGAATCCTGAGGAGCAGTGCGACCGCAGCGCGTTCGGTAAAATATACCATGGGGCCGTTAAAAAAATATGTAAAAATACCGAATAGCAGGGGCACTCATGTTATTAGCTAATATTGCCACCTTTTTCACGCACCACTTAGCCTGTTCGCAAACCCAGTTTGGCTTAAAAACTGCCGTTTAATTTAGGTAATTTTTACTTTGTTATACTTCAAAAATCGTTTCGCAGCCACACTTCGTCATCCCGCTAAAATTTCGGACCTGTTCGGACGTGTCGTCGCGGATACACGAGTGCGGCACTTTTCTAACGGGACACCAAGCTCTTTGTTTATGTGTGCGCGTGTGCGTCAGTGTGTGTTTACCCACAAAGCTGGGCTACAAATTTTCTAAGCAACTATTGCTAAAAAATACAGAAAATATTTATTAAATACTCAGTGCTGAAGAGAAACAAGTGGAAAAAAAAGTCTGCCATATTGTGGTTTACCGTTGGCTCCAGACCTTCAAATTCGCCGGTGAGTAAAATCAGGAAAATCACTCCCACTGCCGTTATTTCACGCATTTTCGCCGGCAAAACAAGCCGGTTTTCCACCCTCCAGTTGGCGCCTGTCTGTTTGTGTGCGTGTGTGGGTGTACGTCTGTGTGTGTGGGGTTATTTCGAGCCATCGAATTTCGATGAAGTGGAAATGCAAATTTTCATACACAACACACACTACAATTTCCGTAATTCCTTCTGCAGGTTTTGTTCTCCATTTATGAAGCTTTATTCGCGTAGTATTTCACTAGTGCTATCATAAAATTTGTGACACGACTGTCTGGCGTTAAAACTGTTAAAACAGTTGCGGTCAATAGAGTAGTGGTATGTGCTTATAATAAAATCATTATGAAAATCAATAAATTGTATTTAACTATCAGAAAACTATCAAATTTTAATTCTTATTTTATATAACTTTAAAAAACAATCCTTTTAAAAAATATTGTAGTCGCCACAGATTAAAAAACAGAGTTTTCCAAACTGAAGACAAATCCTTTGATTTTCTATTTCCAACTCACATCCCAAGTTTAATTTCGATCGGACGGTCGTAGGATCGATTTAACGTCCTTACTTTTACGACGGACCACGTTAGCAGTAGTTTAGGGTTTTATTGAAGAACAATAGAAAATTAATTTGTAAATTTGGAAATGTGTAATATATTTTATGTAGGTACAAAGATACAAATGTATGACATTTTTAAGTTGACAAGTTCTATAAGTTTGACCGCAGGTGTGTGTGTGTGCTACACGTAGCTTATCCCATTAGGTCCGTCTGCAATTTCTGATCCAGACGCGATACTCTCCGCTCAGCGTCCTTTTGCTTCCTGCGTCCTTCGCAAAAGGCAAATAGCCAAACTGCCACCCCCAAAACGGGCGGCAAACGGTGGGTGGTTGCACTGCTGCCTGGCTGGGTGGGTGGTTTCAGTGGGTGGGTGGTGTGCTTCTACTTCTGCTCTCGTCTCGTGGGGTTGGCCCGCAAACTTCCACTGTTGATTTTTGATTTCTGTGCGGCTTTTTATTGCGCTGCAGAAGTTTTTGCGCTGCCGTCGCCCTTTTCCTGCTCTCTGGCTTTCCCTCGTTTTCTTTTTGCTTTTGCTTCCTTATGGCAGCTTTTGGCATAGAAAAGTTGTCATCGGTCTAGACACGGAATCAAAGGACTTTTTTTTTTAAGATAGGTTTATGCGGAGGAATTACTTTTTATAAATGATTTAAGACTGCAAGTTATTCATTATTTAAATGAACGCACGTAAATTTTCCTTTTGATTATAAAAATCAGAAAATATTAATCCCTAAATAATGTTTATTAAAAACTATATTAGCCTTAAAATATAAAAAAAAAAAAAAAATTATTCACGTAAAAATAAATGTTTTATTTACTTGAGTATACCAAATATTAAACACACTAAATTTGGGATTTATTTTATTAGTTGAAAATAAAGTTAAATTAATCCGTACCCCACAAAAAGTAAAAAAAAAATCAAATAATAATTTTATTTATTTAGAAATTTTTATTCCTATAATCACACCACAAACTTAACTTCAAAACATTTACGTATTTATGTATCTTTGTGTAATCCCTTGCTTAAGCGAGATTAACATTAATTCCACGTTGAATTTATGTCACCAAAATGTATACGTCCCAAAAAAAAAACTAAAATCTCATCTGGAAAATTGCTCTTTTCAGCTACACCGGCAAACATATCAAAGAGGGGATTATTTTGGACTGAAAAATTCACTTTAAAAGCGCTGGAGAGTAAAACTTTGACAGGTATGTAAGTTTCGCAGGCAGTGCGAGTGGAGGATGAGTGGGTGATGTGGTTGGGTGGGTGAGTCAGGGCACTGGAGCCGAAGCAGTCAACCTGAATAGTCGATTATCGCTGCATCTAATTTGTATGCCAAAGCCGTCGAACGGATGGGCCAGAGCCCGCATGCAGCCGTACGCTCCAAAGGCAGGCGCGAGCTATTTGAATAATTCGCATCATGGACTCCCAGCTGCCTGGGATATCCAACATACATATAGTACGTAGTCTCCAAATGGGGCAGAGCGGCTGGGTTGGATTCCCTGAGAAGACGGCGCCGTATGCAGGCAGCTGCATGTGCTTGTAAAATGCCAGCACACAATGCCAAATATCCTAAACAAACTTCCGCTTCGCAGTCGCAGCCCCGACGGAGAGGTGGCTATAATTAAAAGCGAGACGATGGCAAGTGCAACGCATCCAGGCCCTTTTTCTATTTTCCCTGGTACATCGCTTGTTTCACATATGAATGTATTTAGAGTTTATGTATAGACAAATACTGAAAAACTTTAGAGAAATTAATTAAAATGAGGGATTTAGATAGGTATTAGATTTAAGAGGTTTAATTTAAAAATTTCTTAATGGAACGTTGATGAAATTATTTTATTAGTAGTCACTTATTTACCAATTTAATGTTAACTTTTGTTAAAATTTCATTATTTTTAAATTTTTAAAATATTTTCTTTAACTAGCGGAAAAGCAAACTCGAGGTTAAGGAGGTATAGATTTAAACCAATAATTTTCAATACCGCCTTTTATTGCATAATTTTGTGTTTATTTTAACATTAAAGAAAAGGCTCAAAATTACCAACTGATTTAAAACCCCTTTTAAGTATATTTCAAACACTGAAAAACTCAAAAACAAAGTTCGAAACTTAAAAATCAAATTATTTAACCAGGTTTAAAAATTTCTCAATGGAACATTGTTTTTTTTATTAAACTATAAACTATATGCGATTTATTTTGAAAAAAATAATTGTACGGAAAAAATATTATTTTTTTTGTGCTCTGTTGGTCGTAATGAAACCACAGAAAATATTACCAAACAAAAGAACGAAAATCTCTAATTTTTGTTTTATTTTTTTTGTGTTTTTAAGTAAAATTGCTTATATTATAAAATTTAAGAAAATAACCAATATGAAAAAAAGGGACTGTACTTATCAACAGCACTTTATTTATTTGCAGTGCGTTGTAAGATCTCTTGCTGGGCAATGATCGACTTCAAGTGCCTTTGACATTTTTAAAATCACAAAGACAAAGTGATCATTGGAATCGACAAATGTTCGGCTGGGGGAAACGGAGAAAATAGCTGCGGAAGTGCTCGTTCTTTCTCCCTCACACTCTTTCTCTAACTCTCTGGCTGCACTTCAATTTGTGAAGTGCTTGCGCCACGAGAGTGTTCCTGCAAAAGCCGGAGGGGAGGGGGGAGGGTAATTGAGTTCAGTCGCCACACGTGACAAACATGTGGAACAACTTGTGCCGAGATGGTGGACTTGGGGCTATCAAAAGGCAAATTACGCGGACCAGTTCAGGTAGCACAGAGACAGAGAGAAAGATAAAGGTAGAGGGCACAGTCACCTCGGGTCAATGACTAGAGTTGTTCATCTCAGTTTAGCAATTCTTTTTCTACAGCTGAGCGAAAATTGCAAATTAAACCTTACAAAGTGCCCAGTTTTGCAAAAAGTATTAATTTGCAAGGTAAAAGGTATTACCCATCTTAACTTAACCCTCTAAGCCCCAAGAAGTATAAGGGTACTCGTCATATAATTTGTATTATCTAAAAATCGATGAGCTTTTAAGTCATTTAAATTATAGTTTTCAGTTGGCAGTAAACATATGAAGTAATGACAACTGACAACTAACACAAAAATGACGTTAGAGCTTTCCTTTTTTTTTAGAAAATTCATATTATATGATACGTGCCTTGAGGCACGCTTCCCAATTTTTTTATAATTAAAGAAAATTCAGTACCTTTATTCTTAGTCCAGTAAACAAAAATTATTACCTACATAGTTATGGTAAAAGGTGGTTAGTTATATTTTAAACAAGGTAAAGACATTTTGGTTAGGATTTCTTTAATTGAAAATACTATAGTATTTTTTAAATATATTTATATTTGTTAGGGATTTATTTTCGGAATTTCAAATAATCCAAAACTACATTTTCTGGTTACTTTCATCTCTCTGTTGACTTTATTATACTATCTTTCAATATCAAGAAGCTCAAGCTCAGGACGTACGATTCGGTATCTGCGAGATGCAATTTCCGAGTAGTCACAGCGAGGTGCTTGAAATTCCGTTAAACTGTCGGATGCAGAAGCCTGTCAGAGATGCAAGTTGCCAGCGGGTCATTTGTGTGGACGCTTTTATCCTCGCACGTGGACACGCGAATGACTGACTGACTGACTGAATGACAGACTGACTGAATGACTGACTGACTAAGTAAATGACTGACTGACTGACTGGCACGCAACAATAGGAACTCATACCAACTGGGAAGGGAAAAGTGAGAGAAGAGGAAGTGATCAACTTTTTTTTTTCCCCGTAGCTGGTTCTGCTTTCCAAATTTATGCAGTCTCTTTAAATAGAGGAGGTCTTGGGGGTGGAGGGGAACACGGGTTGACTGCCCTGGGCAGCGACAACTGCAAAGTGTTATTAAGTTGAGTTGTTGTTTTCCCCATTGTTGTAATTGTTGCTCTGCTATTACTGTTGCTCTCTTGTTGTAACCACAGTGAAAATTCTTGAACTTGAACCAGTCTTGAAAATTAGTTGTTGAAGTATTTAGCTGTCTGACTTTTTCTACATTTATTGTACAATATTAACACTTACTAAATAAAGTAAAGCTTTAAGTTAGTTTACTAATTATAAAGGTAAGAAACTTATAAAACAAAAAAGAATATTATCATTTAAATTTAAAAAATCCATCAAAGTAGCTAAAATAATTTGTTATAATTTTTTTTGCACAAAAAGTAAAGAATTTGTTACTGATATAATGTCAATTTTTTTTGATTTTCACATTTGAAAACTTTAAAATAATAGAATTCTCAAAGAAAGTTTACAGTTCGGATTATGCAGACCCTTTTAAAGTTTCAATTTTAAGTTAGTGAAGCTGGACTGTACAACATTTGTGTTGAAGTCGGCCGCTCCTCCCTGTCACTGCTCTTTCTCATTGTTGGCACTTGCTTTTGCTTGTTGCCTTTGGGCCATATTTTGCACCTTTTACGTTTATTGTGACATTATGCTTTGAATAATGGACGACAACAACAGCGGGGCAAACACTTTTTAGAACACAAACCCAGCCCAGGGGGAGGGCGGACTTTGTGGGGTTAGTGCCTGCCACTTTCCTTGTGTATTTTGCATCCTTTTTACATTATGTTTTGATTAAAAACTGAGCCACAGACTCGCCGCAGCAGCTGGAAAAAAAACGAGAAGAAAAACAACTGAATACACAGAGAGAGAAAAATCACGAGATGTGCAAACAAAGGGGCCTAGAGCATCGCAAAGGCAAACAAAACATAACAAAGTGCGGTGTGTACTGGGTCTGGTCAAGGCGAAGGGGCGTGGCAGGACGAGGGCGGGGTAAATAGCTTCCACTGCGGCGGTCAGTTCCAGGACATCGGAGCGAAAAACATAAAAAATGTTGCGGCTAAGTGAAAAAAATGCTGATTAAAATTGACCAAGAACCAAGCCAGCTTGTGGCTCACGGAAATTTATTAAAAGGGAAAATCCAAAGTAAAAGATGACATAACATAAATTAAAAAATAATCTGCAGTTTCCACAGTTGTGCAAATATTAGAAATGTCATTTTCAAATATCTCAATGTGAGCTTCAGTGGGTCTTTTGTGTGAGTTTAATTAAATTTTTCTCTCTAAAAATGACTGTCTGAAAACGTACAAGTGAAATTCAGGCTTATTTGTCTCGGCTTTTATTTAAATAGGAAAAATAAAGAAAAATATAATAGAAAATATAAAGAAAAATATAATAGCAGGAAAGTTTTTTTTCCGTATAACACCATTTAAACTTCTTATTTTCACCATTTAATGAAAATATTTAATCTCATTTCATATCACTGTTGCTTAAATTGTTACTTTTTGCAGTTACAATATAAAGAAATCATGCCTTCTGGCAATTTGTTAGACCATGTTACTTTTTAATGTCAACCTTGTTAAAGTTGAATCGAATTTTAATGAGACTTTCGTGTTGTCTATGTTTAACATAACTTTTTTTGTTGGCCACAAATTTTAATTTTTTCACTTCATGCTTTCGGAAACCAATTAAAATTATGCCCTGAAAAAGCGAAGAAAACACCATGTTGCATGTGCTCGCATGGTGAGGTCCTGGCAGGACACGGGACTTGCGATATAGGATACAGGACACGCTTTCCTCAGCTGAGCCCGTGGCTTGTCACACCTACCAAACCAAAAAAGTAACCGGAAAAAAAACAAAATGCGAACAGGCAAAAAAGCAACGAAACTCGACTCCTCTGCAGTTGGTAAACTCCTTTGCCACAGAGTGAGTGAGTCATTATGGTGGCAACACGGTTTCTGTGGCAAGAGCACAGGGAAGGGGGAGAAAGGGGTAAGGGAAAGGGGAGAAGGGGCAAGGGTTTGACGTTGGCGCCTGTCTGTTTTTGCAAATGAGGTTTTGGGCCATCTTCCCAAAGGGATGTGTAAATGCGTGCGTTTTCGGGGCAGCTGCATTGTCGGGCAATTAAACACAGTCTCTGGCTGAAACTAAGCTTCTGTGCACTGGGAAAAATCAGATTGGGAGGAATCGAAGTATTTTTGAGGTATTTAAGAATTTACTGATAAATTATTTACCTATCTCAATGTATTTTTTAAATATTAATATATTCTTAAAAATTTTAAATCATTTCTTAAGTAATTTAACAATATTTGATAAGCCTTTAAATTTATTTTTGCATTTAAAAGATACACATTTGTTAATTTTAATTTATTTGATCATGATGTTATTAGCTGTCAAAAAAATAAAAACACTAAAAAATCTAAAAACAAATTAAATGCAAAGCTAAAAAGTTTTCTATTAACCAAAGAAAAAATGATTTAACTATAATGTTATTTTTCAGTAATTGTTTTTGGCATAATTAACATTTTTGAATTAGGTACACTGTTTAGCTAGCTCAAACTTTACACATAAATTCATTAAGAATTTCATTATCATTTTTTAAAAATGATAATTTTTCGTGAATTTATTAAAAGCCATTTTCTAACTAATTTTTAATGTCAAGTTCGTGGGCTATTTTCCACTTGTGTAAGGTGCGACAAAGATTTTTGGCGTCTTTATTAGATCAACTTGTTTAAATTAACCAAATGAATGGCCAAATATTTTTCATTAGGGGGTGGAGAGGTGCCAAGGTTGTGATGGGTCTATCCCACGCTCCTGTTTCCCTCCCCCTGCTGCCACCTGTCTCTCGTTTTCACTTTACCATCTTCAAATTGGGTTCATTGTCGTTTTTCGTGGCTTGTAATCAAACAAATGACTGGGCCCAGGTGTTGCCGCAGGCGGTGCCACCACCACCCACTCACCCACCCAGTCCTCACCCGTCTTTAAAACAGCCCCACCTTCGCCACAATTTGGAGGTATCCCTGCCCCTGTGTCCTTAAAGCCCCTTTCATTGCCTGCCAGTCGCTTTGGGCTTTGGGCTTCATTGCGCTCTTAACGTGCGTTTGCCTTCATTATTGGCTTTTGGCAGGCTCTTCTCTGTTGCTCCTCCTCGTTGGCCCCCACATGTCCCTCCTTCATCTTCCGTTGTCCCCAGTCGTCTCCCTCTTTACTTTTAATGATGCGCAATTTGTCGTTAATTTTTTGGGCATTTTGTTTTATGTTTTATTTTTGCTTCTCATCGTTTTCCAGCTGAGTCTTGCTTCTATCACTTCCTGGTTCTTGGCTTTTGCACAGAAAAAAAAAACAAGTTATACAATAAAATATTTAATAAAAAGTTAAAATCACATAAATTAAAATTCAAATTATTATGAATTTAAACAGACAATATTTTTTATCAACGTTTTAATTGTTATTTGTTTGGTTATGTTATTAAAAATAATTCGAGTCTCCGGTATAAACTCAACGTAACTAGCACATTTAATAATAAGAAGTAGTTTGTAGGATGTAAAATAAATATAAATACAAATAGTACCTTTTTTAAAAAAAAAAGGTATTTAAAAGTTTGTAGTTAAATCAACAGTAACCTAAGTATTTTGGGAAACTTGATAAGTTAACGTTTTGCCCCCTTGCATTAAAGTACGATTTTAATACAACATTTTCGTAAGCCATTCTGGAGTTGATATCCGTTCTTGGAAACCTTGTTTTACTGTATACTGTGTATATCCTTAGTCCTCTCCCGTTTCGACTTTGTTTTCTCTGCTGTGACTTTGGGGAATTTTTGTTTTATGCGTTTGGGTCGTGTAAAACTTTCTTCGTCGTCATCATCATTTCATTAATGGCGTTTTTAGTTGTTACTCTATTCTCTACTGTTGCTCTGATCTATGTCCTTTTTGGGGGCTATTAAAATCTGATTATGTGCTCCAATGGGATGGCGAATACAAAGATAGTAAATAGCGGAAGCCCTAACATTTTCCATTAGATTTTCCACAGCGTTCTCAGCCGGTTTCCGGCCATTGTGTTCATTAAGTTAAGCACTCGTTGAAACTAAATGGCGCTTAAAGGATTTCGAAAGCGGAGCGAGCAAGGAAAAGCGAAAAAGGAAAAGGGGAGCACATTACCAGCCACGTGGCAAACCCTTTTACGACTTCATTTTCATTAGCGCAGTCCGTGCAAAGTGCAAAATCCAGGCAAAAATCATCGTGCACCCACTAGCCATTTTCCTTTGTAACCCTCTTTTTTGTGGGGGGAAAACTACTACTACCGAACCCAAAACTAAAGCAAAGCAAAAGAGAACAGACCAGACCAAACCGACCCAGAACCGCCAACCAAAACAAATGCCCTGCGGCATTGTGGCAGCTGTACATCTGTTCATCTAGTGCAACTCCTGCCGGCGGAACTGCTGCAGCTCATCATTGGGCCAAAGAGGGTGTAATTACTATCTTATGAGATTAACAAAAGTGCCTTGGAAATGGAAAAATAATCATGCGGTTTTTATTAGTAATATTTTCGTTGAAAATTGTTTAATTGTTTAATTTAAGCAAACAAAAAAATTGATTTTGCAGTATGTTGTATTATTACAAATACTGAAGTAGATGATCTCTAAGAACAAGTAAATTATTTAACAATAATAAATATCAGGACTATTTTTATTTACTAAAATTCCAGTTGAATTAGTATTTTTTATATATTTTGTATTTTTTGTCTTATTTTAATGTTTATGTATTCAATTTAATTTTCAAGATGGAAATAATCATCAAATAATAACGATTACGTTTTTTTTTTAGGACATAGCAGGTTAATCAAAAAAATATTATATAAAATTATTAGACACACATAATTTGTTGTCTATCTGAACTTTAATGTTGTTTTAAAACCATTCAATAGCGAGTAAAATAAAACGTTGGTTTTACAAAACAAAGGTATGATAAATATTTAATTACTTTTTAATGACCTAATCACCAGTTAATTTACAAAAACATGTGTTGATTGTTATCAAAGCGCTCTTCGATGTAAAAGCAATTAAACTTTTCAACACCCATTAGTCGTATTAATATTTAATAATAAACAGCTTATTGGCGATTAAATTTGATTTTCCGTTTAAAGGTTTGTAGCTGTTTAAATGCATTTAATTTTAATTTTACAAATTTCTGTAGCATTTTTGCACTTTCCCAAAAATTGTCTGCACTTCTACGAATTCCATTACATTCCAAGCAATCATTTGTTTCCTTTTGCTGCTGGTGCTTATTGTTATGATTGCTAAAAGTGCTGGGAAACAGAGGAGGATGATGGCTGCTGTTCAACTAGCTTTTAGCCAAGAGGCGGCTCATTTCACTTGACGCCTCATGAAACATCGGGCATTGGCCCAAACGCCTCTCCTCTCCCCTTGCATTCCACAATCCCCCAACCCCAACCCCAAACTCCAATCCAATTGCCATGCAAATGTGCAACAATTGACAACAGAAACAGGCGCCAGACGAGATGCCATAGAGGAGGAACGGATGAGCGGAGGACACATGACGCACATGGACATGGACAGACAATTAAGTGTCAAGTTTTTCACGAACATTATAATGGAGGAGGAGCAGTGACGGAGCAGTGGGGAAAACTGCAACTACGAGTGTGTAGTGGCGACGAGTGTTTTATGCTGTTTTACATTTGTCTGGGTATGGAGCGGATGCGAAGTCCGCTAAAGAGGTGGGGCAAAACTACATGGGAAGAAAATATCTTCAACAGTAAAAAATTTAAAAATTATTTGTTTTAAATTTATATAAATTGGTTTATTTTATACAATTTATTTATATAAAGCTTTCTTTAACAATAACAGTAACAATTTAAATCGAAATAGGACCAAAGCATTAGAAAAAAATTTAAATCACTTATAATTTTATTCAACTCTTTTAAGTAATAAAACCAATATACATACATACAGGAAACCAGTCAGCTTTTTTTTTTGGTATGATGTTTTTTATGCTTTTAAATATGTTTTAAATCAACTTACATTTTACTGATTTTAGTTTATACAGAGCGAACCATTTTTTTTTTTTGAAATTAAGTTATTATAGAACCTATTTGTCTTAAAAAAAATACAAAATACAAATTTCTGAATTAGTAGTTAGATTTTTTTGTTTGCAGTGTAGCCGAATGCCATTGCTGTGACATTTGTCAACTAGATTGCGACAAAAACCAAAACAAAAACGCTGAGATCCGAGGGCTAGAGTGTGAGGGAGACAGACACAACGGGGCGTATGTGTAACTTCCGGATTTTATTGTTGTTATTGTGCTTTTTCTTGCTTTTTTTTTGTTGTGATTTGGGATGCTGCCTGGGCAAAGTGGATTATGTTAGTGTGAGTGTGTATGTGCAGTAGGGATATTTCATTTGCCTAGCTCCAGGACTCCCCCCTTATTCCTCTAAAAAAAACCCAAACACGCGAAAGCCATGCAGGCAAACAATTGCCTAACAAAAGCGGCTTACGTACAACACTTGAGGCTCGCACAATTCCGACTGTTGCTTTCTGGTTCTTTTTTGATTTCTGCCATTTGATGCTGCTGTTGTTGGTTGTTGCTGCTGTCGTGGTTGCTGCTGCCAACTAGAGTCTGACTGCAGTTAAATTACAATTGTTCGCTTTGTTGCACTTCTGTTTTTTCCAGCGTTTTTTTGCGCAATTTGCATTCTACTTGGGTCTTCCTATTCACCATACCCTATTCTAAGTTTGTCGTTGGGCTAAGAGTAGCCAATAAACAAACACTTTATTTGTAATTAATATTTAATTGATTCAATTTGTTCTTTCTTTTCAGGTAAAAAAACAGTTGACGATGGATTTACTAGCAATGATTTTATTATAAGCCGTGAGTTGTTAATTAAGTACGGATTAAATTTGTTATTCTGTGGTTAACATGCTAATTAGTGAAAAAAGTAAGCCTCTTTGATAGGATTAAGTTGATTAATTTGATTTTAAATCTTTGAGCATGAGAAAGCCTTGCACAGATTTAAATATATGCAATTAGGAACAAATTGTAGTTTTTAATTTTATTGTTTGTTAATTCTTTTTTTTTTACCTAATTTTCGGTTTTGGTTGGTCTCTACAAATTTTTAAAATAATGGTTTAAAATTTAACATAAATGTTATGTTAAATTGTAAACAGAATCCTTTCAAAGGATATAAAGAAATAAATAAAATTTTTATTTCATAAAATTAAAAAAATATTTTTTAAATCTTTTTCTTACAGAGAACCCATGTTTTACAGAGAACCTTCAATTCGAACCCTTTTTTTTTGCAATGGATAACAGTTTCTAACTGTGTGCTCCCCTTTCATAGCTCCATGCATACATATAATATGTAATTGTGTTTGGTCTGCTTGAAGGGAGATGCACACACAAGGGCGTAGAAGGGGAAAGGGATAGAAAAAAGGGGGCCCTTCCAGCTTTGTCACAATGTTTTCCTCTTTTCTCCGCTGCTTTTTGCATTGTTTGTATGGTGGTGTGTGCGACAGTGTTTAAATGCTATAAAATGCTAATCGCATTGGCCCCACACGGCTTTGATTTATGTCTGTGTGTTTGTGAGGGTGTGTGTACGATAGGATTTTGATGTGCCGTGTGTAGGTGTAAAGGATTATAAGGAATTTGCCTGCCATGGCTTAAAATTTCATGTTAATTGTAACCAAATTCCAAATTAATTCATTAGTCATAAATCAGCAAAAATAATCCAAAGAAGCGAAAAAGCGAACGCACAAATTCCGCTGCGAATGTAACATGTGACGCGCAGATAGGCAAAACTCATTTGCATATATGCAAGTTAACTTCATTTGCATGAAATGCGACGATGCTTTACCTAAACAAAAAAAGGACCCAAAAAGGAAGGAAAGGAATAAGGACTTGCACTCGGTTGACTTGCAGGACCAGGAAAAGCAACAGCGAAGGAAACTTAAAACATTCACACTTAATTGCCGAGTAGCTGAACAGCACATATATGTACACATGTACGGATACAGTGCGTCTCAAAAAATGTTTAGCACCAAAATGAATCTTGCAACAAACTCCCTTGAGCAAAATTTTTTATATATTTTTATAGGGGCCTAAGCCTTAAGCCTACCATATAGTTCAGAAATTAATATTGTTTGCATCTTTAAACCTTTTATTAATTGCGAATGTATTTATTAATACCAAACTATATTTTTTCAGGTTTAACATTTTTTGTTAGACTCTTTTAAATAAATAAATAAATAGTTAACAAATCCTTAACTGACCTAATAATACTGGTAAGAAAGTTAATTTAGGTTCTGGTATACTGATTACTAAGCAAATGTAGGATACAACTTTTCAACTTATACAGGCTACAAGAAATTAATTTTAACAGAACATAAAGCCATTCACTCAAAAATAATTCCATTTAATCTGACAATTTAAGTGAAATGCTTTAATACCCAATATTCTAGTTTACTTGATAACTGAAGATACATAAAATAACTACAATAGGTCTCAAAATACCCCTTGACGAAGACGTATTAGTAAATGCTCTTGTGTGTGTTTATTTAACAAAGTCCTAATTAGGTAATTGGATCCAAGTCTATTCATTAGACTTGAAATTCTAAAACGCACTGTATTTGTGCATCCTGTGGCCTGCTGTACGTCAAGTACATAATGTGGGTAAATAGAATACACACAAGTGGTCTAAGGAGGTGGGCAAACGGAGTCGGCAAAGGATTAAGGAGGAGGAGTTTTGCGGAGAGGACGAAAGGAAGCTGTGGCTGTGTAGCTGCTGGCATTCCCATAATGAAGCGTCACGAACTTTTGTATTAAAACTTATTAAATTTCTGCGGCTGTTGCAGCTTCTGCAGTTGTACTTGCGGAAATACACTCAACAAAAATTATACTTATTTTTCTCGGAATACTTAATCATGGACTTCTTATAAAACTCTGCTGGAGTCTTGTTCACTTCATCACTCGCTTGGCTTTATTTTGTTTAATTTTCCACTGCGGGTAATTGCCAACGGCGCTCGTTTCGACCTTTTCATTATTTTATTCTTTTGGCCCGAATTCATTTTCATTTGTGCAGCTCGTAAGTTTTCCCCATCGCCACATGGCATGTCTCTTTCTCTCTCTTCTCTCTTCTCTCTCTGTCTACTTAATCCTTGTTAGCTTTCGGCGTGAGTTGGCTTTCTTTTTTTTTCTCGTCTGTCGCGCATATTATGCAAATTACTTGCTTAAAGCTTAAGAAATAAAAAGGAAAAGAACAAGTGCAGATTGGTCCTGGGAAAGACAAGCACATAAAGCCAGTCACGTCACATATGGCTGAAAGCCAGGGAAAATATGCCATTCAGCTTTGGACTTATCGACTGGGTCTCTCTTTGAACCTGACCGAAGATCCTTTTTCCTCAAATGCGAATTGCGTGACTTTCGAGTCGAGTCATCATCATCATCGTCATCATCCGCTTTCCTGTTGACAGTTGAGCATTATAAATGCCAACGAATTGCTACCTCCGACTTTTTCTTTATCTTTCCGGCAGCTCTTAACTTTTTCTTTGAGTCTGGGGGTACCCGCTTTATTAAATGGAGCATAATTTATGTGTGGGATTTCATTTTATAGGCCGCAAAAAGGAGACTCTTGATATGCATATCAGATGGTTGCCACGGTGAAAATATTATATAAATTTAAAAGGACAGAGATAGGGAAGAAATTGTGCAGCTAGCTAATGCTAATTGGAGCCTTACTTACTTACTTGTTTACCCTTAAAGCTAAAACTCCTTTTAACAACTTAATTCCTTTATGTCGCGTCCATGTGGGTCACCCTTGTGCCCCCATTTCAAGTGACCAAAGCAATCCAATCAAACTAGCTCTTAAACCACCCTCATAACAAACCCTTTGGGTCAACCACACACCCCGCAATCAAGTTCAAGGCATGCATGTGTAATAGCCAACTCAATTAGGGGCCCCTGGCAGTACGCTATCGATTTAATAATTGCCTGATAAAAGTAAAAATACATGACAATCGATAATAACCATTAGCCGTAAACAACCGGGAGAATGTTCTGCATAGCTTCCTGGCCAAACCCATCAGCAAGAAATCAAAAATCGATTAAGCCCCTGATACATTTCCTTTTTTATCCTCAGCGGTTGGCAAAAAAAAGTTTTAATTACGCCCAAACAAAAAAGTAAAACGTGTATCGCTGTTAATGTGGCAGAAGTTCTTGAAAATTTCATCGCAAATTGCCATTTAAAATGCAATCACATTAACCCCAGACATCCTTTGATCAATTGAGCCAATTGCGGAATGCTTAATTGCTGGTTCTTAATTTGTCTTTTTTTCCCCCATTTATTGCTCCCGTCTGCCGATACGTTTATTTAATTTATAAAAACCTGCTTCTGCTGGGTAATTAATTTTAAACAAAGCTTTAGAGTTTAAATCGAGCTTTAAATAAATGTTTAAAAACGGATCGTATTAAAAAAATGTATTTTATAAATATAAATATAAATATAATTCTTACTTTACCTACAATAAAATTAAGACTTTTAATATTGAATTGATCTTTATTTAGGTTCTTAAATGTTTGTTTCCCATCTAATATCTACATAAATACATTTGTACATTCTTATGCGAACTTTCCTGCACCCTAACCTTGCTCCATAGTGTAGTCATAACCGCCAAAAAATATAAAAAACACGTTTCATCTTCCTGTTTGGGCTGCATCTGAAATCTAACAGCTGCCTTTAAACGCAGATGAAACCTTCAACTGCCTGGATGACTGACCATTAATTTGAACAAAGCTAATGCCGAAAATTATATGGCCAACGGTATCCGCCGAAAAATTTGGGTTACCCTCGAAAACGAAGCGAAATGAAAACGGGTTTGTTAGCGACTGGTTCGCGAATTAAGTCCCGATCCCTTTTAGCCCCAAAATCGGTAAAACACCAACAACAACAACAACAGATGTCGGCGATCGGGATCGAGTTACCTGAGAACGGGGGCCGCTTTGCTGTTGTCTGCTACCTTTATGCTGTCTCCTTTGATTTGAGCTGTGGCAGGTGCAAAAATCCAAGTCCGATCAGGGCTTTAGGGTCTCTGTTGTTGGGCACTGCAAAAAAATAGTGTCAACTATAATTCTAAAAATATATATAAGAAGAAGGAGTTTGAAGTTTCTCAATCCAAATTTAATTTTTAATTTAGCTGCATACAATTTTAGAGAGCAGGTTTGTTTCAGTACCCTCAGCATCTGTGTTTTAAAAGTCTTGGGTCGTTTAAAATTATAGGAAAAAATTCCTAAACAAATAATTTTGTTTCCAAAACCAAAACGATTTAAATTAACATTAAGTAACACATTATTTTATCATTATAGAGTCCCTAAAATAATAAATAAATATTTAACCATTAATGGCTGTCATAATAACACACAGTTCTTAATCTATCACACTTATATAGAACTTTGAATTCGGAATTGACAAAATACCATTTGGATTTAAGTATTATATACATTAATTTTATAATTATTAAAGAAAAAAATTTTGGATAAATTTTTGTAAATATCTTTCTTAGTGTATGTATATCTGTTTCTGCGTTGGCTTTGTGTCCGTTGCTTTAACTGATTTCCTTCACGTTTGGCACACCTGCTGTCCTGTCCTTGTTTGCGATCTGCCTACGATTGTATGTATAAACGTGTATACTGTACATACATATCCTTACACACTGACTCACTCAGGTAGGCTGTCGTGATCCTTTGTGGCCATAATGGCCTTTTCGCAATTTGTTTGCTTTGGTTGTTGGGCTCTGCGTTAATCGAAAGTGCTTAAGTCTGTATCCTGCGCAGGACTCTTTAAGATTACTATCTGCGGCTTAGGGAGGACGGGTATGGAACGACCTCTCATCATTGTCCGTGTCACAATAATTGCCATAAATTATTCGCCTACCTGCTACTGTCTGGAAACGGCCTAAAATAACATGAACAAAACCCGAACTCCTTGAGAATGTGTTAATTTATTTGACTACCTTTTGTGGAGCATTTATTCTAGGCGTCAATCGAATTATTTTCTTTTGTGTGGCTATTGAAATGTTCATTTTTTTTGTATGTATAGTAGGGTGGTCCTTATTTGGTCGATTGTTGAATTTGCAACGGGGCACTTTCGAATTCGATAATATACCTCGAAATATGAAATACCTTTTTTTTATTTTTTTTTAGGTCAAGGGTTAGGGGTCGCTACCAAGGTTTGAATTTTAAGGGTCTCCATACAAAAAAAAAAAAAGTTCGATTTTTATTTTTTTTTCATAAATAATTTCAGAATCTGAATACAAAACGTTGACTAAAATGTGAAGTCGATCGAATAACAGTTTCGGAGATACAGGCCCTAAATGTTATGTTTGCATGTAATTTTGATAAGCAGTGCATTTGTGCATTTCGCGCACATTCAAGGGCCTGTATCTCCGAAACTGTTATTCGGATCGACTTCACATTTTAGTCAACGTTTTGTATTCAGATTCGAATTATTTATGAAAAAAAAAAAAATCGAACTTTTTTTTTTTGTATGGAGACCCTTAAAATTCAAACCTGGTAGCGACCCCAACCCTTACCTAAAAAAATAAAAAAAGGTATTTCATATTTCGATGTATACTATCGAATTCGAAAGTGCCCCGTTGCAAATTCAACAATCGACCAAATAAGGACCACCCTAATGTATAGCAATAATTAACCTTTCAAATTTAATGATCATTAAAATGTAATAAAAGTAAATAATCAAAAACAGGATCAACAAAATTAATTTTTCTTTTCATTATTGACAAACAAAATAATTATTATAAAAAATAATGCATTTTTCTTGACAATATTTAATAAGTAAGTATTTATTTTGTTATTATAATAACCTCTTGCTCCTTTGAAAAGGGTTCATCTTTCCGAAGCTCTCATTTTAAACTTATTTTTGTTCGTCCCTCTGCTCTTATCAAAGTTTGATGAAGTGATTCCACTTCAGTTTCACTTGACCAAATAAAATTTGCTTCATTAAAATGGATGAACACCAAAAACTAAACTTGAAGTTGTTCAGCCTCAAGGGGAAATACCAACTGAAGAGGGAGAAAACGAGGGTTAGCTATCTCTGAGTACATCTCTTCCGAGTTCAGCTCGCACTTTCAGTTTGTCGTGCCGTTTTCGTTCAGATTTACGAAAATTACGATTGTGTACACGGGGTACTTCAACTTGAACTGTCGCTGTTAGTGTTTTACCACCCACCGCCCACCGCCCACCTCCCACTACCCATCTTTACTCCCCAAATCCCAACTGCATTTGCCAGTGTTATTCCAACGACACTCGCCGTCGCATTGTTTGACAGTTTTGTGTCTACATCTCACCGCTGCTCCTCTCTTTCTATTTTATCTAACACCCCGCCCCAAAAAAGAGCCCAAAAACCTGATAAAAATACTTTAGTTTCCGACAATACACACCGAAAATGGTGAGCGAAACAAACCAAAACCAAACTAAACCAAAAATCGATAGAAATAACAGGCGGAAGAATATCAAGGGAACCTCTTGTTTAACGTAGTTTGGCGGCTCTTTGTAAAATATATTTGAGAAGGAATGTTTTAGAGCTGATGAAATATTATAGGCTGTAAAAAATGTAAAAAAAAAGAACTTGGAAGTGACTTAACAAGTGATAATTTCCAGAGTGGCTCAGCATTTTAAAATACAACTCACTTCCTATCAGCTCTTAGCGCTTGTTGCCGAGAAGAAAATGTAAACAATAAATTAATTTATTTTATTTATTTTTGAAAAGCTGATGAAACAAGAAATGTAATTTTAAAAGTTGGTTTGTTGTTCAACATTTGAGAGAGGTAATCATTGCAATCAACGTTCAAATACCTTGAGCCAAGTGTCAGAACTTTTTGGAAAGACTGATAGCAGAGTGCAGAGTCTGGGACGACGTTTTGCCAATAAATAGGATATCCGACAGCGCAGCAGAAGAGTTCCTCTATCGTTACCGGCATCCTCTGCCCCTTCCCCATCCAAATGTCCGTTTTTTGTTCCAAGCATCCTCCCACGGATGCGGCGGCTGCTTCCTTACCTTCATTTATGTTTGACAGACGCTGAACAGTACGTGTTTAGCCTGGGTCCCTGGAGGAAGGGGGGAGCCTGTCAAGGTAGGGACACAGGAGCAGTTTGGAAATCTTCGTTGATAACCGCATTGTGGCTGGCTGCTGTCCTCCGGAATTGACTCATCCTCCTGCTGCAGCAGGCTCTGATGAGCTCCTGTGGTTCCGTACCTATCAATCGAGGAAATATCACTTCAAGTGCCCAGGCCATAAAACACAAAAACCCCTACAAAAAGTGGGAGCCCAAGTGGAGCCAGTGTGCCACTTGAATCGCCTCGAGTGCAAATGAGAAAAGACGGACGAGTGGCTGGAGATCTGGGGTCGTCAGAGTTGGAGTGTCCTGTGTCCTGTGTCCTGTGCCTTCCCTGGATATTTATCATTTTGCACTTTCGGCTCGAGTGACAAACGAGTGGAAAGCCAAAGACACACGCAGAGAGATAGAGCGATGTCCAAAGGAAAATATTGAAAAATGACCCGAAAATGGCCTCCGGTTTTTGGTCTCCGATTTTAGGGTTTCTGGTGTTCGATAATGGATGTCAGTCGCCAGTTTAGTCGATTACAAATTAGAGTGAAACCGGGATACAGATAAAAAATGTTGTTCTTCTGCTTTAAATTGTATTATAAAAGCTACTAAAAACAAAAAACATGATAAGGAAATTTTTATATTTAAATTGCCTGACAATGGTTTTTTGAAATTTCAATACTTAATTTTTAAGTATTTTTAAACATTTTTTCGGTTTATATAAAACACCGTTTTTAATAAACCCATCCATAATATCATATCCAGTTTTAAAGGCATTTTAATTCGTATCCTTAAATATAATAATTATTTTTCTCTATCTTGACCTCATTATCTCCGAAAATTTTTCTATCTACAGAGGTATGTGTGTATTTGTATTAGTATGGGAGTGTGCCTATGCTATCTATGTGTGTCAGTTAGTCAACTTTGGTGATTCCCCGCCCCCTTGATTACAAGCAGTGTGATATTTACTTTTTTTTGCCCCCCTCCCATTATTTTGTGACTCTGTTTGATGATAAAGTCGGTGGTCGTCGCAGTCTTTATCTTTGCTTACTTTCCCACCTAGCGGGTGGGTCCCTGATTTCCCCACTTTCCTGAGTTCTCGAATTCTCCACTTCTCCCCGCTCTTCTCCTCGAAATTCTCTAGTTCGGATTGCCCGAGTGGCCGTGTTGGAAGTTGCCTAAAACATTTTTGTGATTCTGCCCGTCTGCTTTTCTGTCCCGCTGCCCGCACAAAAGTTTTTCAAATTTTAGCTCGAGTCTTGCTCCTGTGGCTGCTTGAAATCCTCCCTCCAAGTCCAGCCCACATTGGCTTGGATTTTTGCTTAATTTATGTTTCTATACGGAGACCGTTGGTCTGCTTATCTGTCTAGTTTATTCCTCCCACACATTTCTAGTTCTGTTTTCTATGCGTGTGGTGTATTGTGTATGTGTGTTTAAGATAAATTTACAACGCTCCGTTTTCAAAAATTAATACTTTAATACTCTTTTTTAAAAATGATAATTCGATCTTACCAGAATATGTTACCTAATTTTTATACAACAAGTTGATTTTAGGATAATTTACATGATAAGAATGCAAAAATCTTAGCTGATTTAATTTTTTTTAATTTTGTGCAGGTCCTTTTACTAGTTAAAGGGTATTTAAAATTCGTAAACTTTTACTACTCTTTTAGCACTGTTTATGTTCCCAGCTCCGTCTTAAAGTTCAGGTGTTCAGCTTCCTCGTACATAAAAATGCGGTTGAATGTTTCCTTTGGCCCGCTTCCAGTTTAACGTCCTGAATTTCCATTCTCCAGCCTCATTTGTTGGGGTTTTAAGTTTTCGGCTGCATGATAAAGTTGCAGAGATTGCGTCAGATCTTAATGAGCAAATGCAGCAGGCAGGAGCAAGGGGCCCAGGTTTCAGGTTCCAGGACATAAATGAGGACGCAGCTACTTCCGCGACCAGTGCGGCGGCCATGATTAATCTCAACACTTTCCGACCCATTAATTTCACTCGGCTGCTGGGGCCAGTCGGAGGTAATGGATAGGGTATAAAAACAGGAGATTCTGAAGGGGTCTGTGAGTTGTCATGCGAGTGCTTCAATTCACATTACTTCACACTCCCTTTGCAGCTGCTTTTTTGTTTTTGAAGGGTTCCGTAGCCCCTGTTTGAGTCCACCTGCGGGGACTCACCTTCCCCTAATGTGTGACAGCTCCCCAACGACTCGATGTCCAGCCCCTTTCGCACTGCGAATACTGATGATGATGATGGGCAGATGACGATGAGGTGTAAAGGTAACAAAATTGCAGATTGAAAGTGCTCCACCACATTATAAACATTCTCTCGGCTGGAAATTGCAATTTGTTTGGCTAGAAAGGTGGGCTGATGTCGTACAAAACATGTGTGTATGAGGAATGCGTGTCATAAAATGGCTAAAATATTGCCCCAGGGTGAAACTGACATGAGATGGGGAGGGTGGGCAGTTTGTCGAGTATATTGATAGGGGGAGTAGGACATTAAGACGTGACCTGGTGGGGGAGAATCATTTTCAGCCATCGCCATGGCAGCACCCTAATCTATGTCCTGCCAAAAGCGAGGCAAGGTAATATATATTTATTTATTTTTTCTGCTTTTCCGCTATTTCATTTCCTTTTTCGGAATGCTCTCTTCAATGAGCATTACGATTTAAACAGGAGTTTGTAAGGATAGGCAATAAATATCAGTGGATAGCATTAATTATAGATTATTTGGAAGAACTGGTGAATTCCGATAAGTGAAAAAGATAACATGGCAAATTTAATATTACCATAAAAATACTTAAATAAATACTTCATGTTTTTGGGTTTCAAATATTGTTTTACAAACATAGGCTTTTAATAAATTGTTTGTAAAATTAGCAACATGTTTATAATAAATTATAAAACAAATGTAGAAATTTTTGAAAAATTGTTTTACAAATGTAAGCTTTAAATAAAGTGTTTTTTAAAATAAATTGCAGCTTTAAAGTGTTCTTATTTATTTTTAAACTTTATTATTTTATGTTAAAAAAGTTTTCTTTTGGTTAAATACAAAAAAAATAACAACGAAGCTTAGCTATGTCAAAGTCGTAGAGCATTGAGGGTTTGGTCTTATTTCACTTTTCGCTTTTCGGGTTTTCCCTCCCCTCGTTGTCAGGATACGAAATTACATTTGTATCTTTAATTTATTGATGTTTGAATGCGTTTGCCTAGTCAGAGGCATTCCATAGTTTAGGGGAGTGGTGAGGCGTGTGTTGCTGGGGGTGTGTCCTGCGTAACAGCTGTGTGTTTGTTGTGTTTGGGTGGGTGAAAGGTGTTTGTGTGTTTCAAGGTGCCGATATGTGAGGGGTCACCTTTCTGGGTTCAGTTTAAAGGTTCATTTGCTCAGCGGCTCAGCCGTTCGGGGCGTGAAAATGGCCAACTAATAGAATGTCTTGACCCGAGAAAAGGGTTGCCAGCAATTTGATTTACAGGCCTGCCCTAATGGCAGGAAACGGATGTGCCATGTGGGACTGGCAAACAGGAGCAGACATTTTTTGGCACGTGACAGCTCGAAATGCTAATGAAGTGGGAAATGGAAACCGTTTCATTTGTTTTAGGGCACCCAACGCACAAATGTCAGGTATGGATGGTAATGGAGGTGGATAGAGAAATCCGTTTTGGCAAATTGGTCGAGAGAGATTTTCAACCAAAGTTTCCTGTCTTCCTTAAGCCGCCTTCAAACGGCCATAAATTATAGGTGACGAAGGATTTGGCCAGCTCGTTAACTTTGAAGGCAAAATCCCTGCATCAGCAACGTTCGCATGCATTGCAACTTATTTACATCCCACACCAGGACCCACTGCTCTCCATCCATCTAAATATTCCCAGCCAGGACTTCCATTTTGTGATGCCAGACAACAAAGGAGCGCAACCTCATACAAAAATTGGGGAAACTCACCATTGAAAATGCAAAGTTTATCATTTGCGGAGCTCTAAATAAATCCAATCAATTTACATATCACCTTGGTTACAGGATGTTAAAAATCGTAGTAAAAACTAATGTACAGGTTTTTGCTTAGCTTAAGAGTTTTTAACTAAATTATAAACAAACTTTTTAATTTAGCTTATAAAAATGGTTATAATAAGTATTACTTCTTGAATGATGTTTTCGCATTCGAAAGTAAGAATTACTTTTATATTTCCGTGTTTTATTTATCTATGCAAATGCAATACCGTTTCCGGTATTTAAAAAAATAAACAACTGTTAACATTAATTAATCGATATTTGTATGCGTAAATATTAAAATTATTTAAAACAAATTAAAAAAGATAAAAATAACACCTACAAATTTATTTCATAAGTTCTTGGAATTTGTCATAACCATCACAGGCACATTTAAACTTCAGCAGTTGTTCTGTAATTTTTATCTCACAATTATATTTTTCAATTTGAATAATTTTCAAATAAAAACCAGAAACCGCACAACGTATAAACAAAGAGTCGAGCGAAACTTTGCATCTGACAATAAAAAAGTTTAAAGTCCCCTTGCACCATTAACCAGACTGAGACAAAGACCTGGCACATACACTCCCAAAAAACACAAAGTTGAGTCACCCCATAGAATCTCCGAATTTCCACAGCCAAATGTTTGCGTAAATTTTTCTGCAACAATTTTGCCGGTGGCCAAAAGTGGGATTTATTTGCGGGTGGTGGGTGGTGGGGTAATGGTAATGGTGGGTGGTGCAAGGTGACACATTCCTCTAATAGCTAGCAAGTGGCTGCATCCACTCGGTGCTTGTTGACTTTTCCTTTGTTTTTATACTGCTGCCGGGAACCTTTCATTTTTCAATGCCAACGAACAAAGAAACGAAGGACTTTGTTTTCTCATATCCCACTCTTTTTTTTTTTTAGTTTTGTTCCGCTTGGCAATCATATTGGGATCAGCATTGTAAATTGCCCGACTCGAGTCTCATATTTCTTTATTTCCCTGGCTGATTTTGATAAATGAGGCAAGGGGCAAAGTCCTGGAAATGGAAAACTCTCCCTAGGCACAGCTTGTAGCGTTTGATTGCCCCTTGCCACTGCGAAAGTTAAACATTATTTCCTTATTTATTTCCCTCAACTTTCCAGACTCCCTAGAACCCTTTTGCACGCATTTCCTTTCGCTTTTCCTGGTTTTTGTTGCCCGAAAACATAAATTTGCTTTGTCGCAGCTTCCGTCTGGTCATGTTTTTCCCCTATATTTTTTTTTTTTTGTATTTTTCCTGCCCCATGTTGAACAGTTTGACAAGCACTGAACATTGGTAAACTTTTCCTCTGCGACCCCCTTGGCTTCTATTGCAAATGAGATTTCGCTCAGTTTGCTGTGATAAATTGTTGATGGCGCTGAATGTGTTTACATGGACGGTGTGGGTGGGAATGTGGCAGGGGGTGATGAGAGGTTAGATTCCGATTTCTTGGGGGTATGACTCTGGGTGGCATTTGGCATTTCGCTTGTTGGTGAATTTTTGGTTAAGCTGAGTGAGGAATTTTCTCATTTTTTTTTTTGCTTCCTAGAAGTTCTCCCCACACCATTTTGGTTGCCGGTTTCCTTTTAATCCAATTCAATGAACCTTATATGGAAATTATCCTTTGGAATTTGCAAAGGTAAAGGATCAAATGACCTCTTTTGGGGGAAAAAAATTCGTGGAAGAATTTAAAAATTAAATTAAGCATTTCCTGGATATGAGTTGTAATGTTACGCAAGTTTTAAATCGTACTTTTTTCACCCTAAAATCAGAGAAACCTGATTCCACTCTATGAAAGATAATTATTCAAAGAGCACAAAGTGAAGCGGTGAAATACTAATGAAATATGCAAATGATTAAGCAGCACAGGGCCAGGTGATTGGTGTTTTCAGTGGTCAGTCAGTGGAAGTAATTTTTGAAATTATGCGCTAATATTTTGAACAGTCCAAAAACAACAGCAGCGAACGCTTAACTCATTTAGCCATTAACTAATCCAAAACTGAAATCCAATTAAAAGTTAAACGCCACAAAGGCAAGACTCAATGAAGAGTGTTTTCAGAACAGGGAAAGGTCTTAAAGCACTGGACGAAAATTACCCATTTTTTTTATTGAATTTAAAAAAAGTTTGTTGCAAAACAAGAAAAGTTTTCTTTGAATTTCAATGTTTTTTTTTTGTTGTCAGACGTATGTTGTCTGAACTTAACATATTTTTGTTTGGCCTTGTAGAAAAATGATTTTAATTTTAAAGTTTGGGCGAGGTGTTTATACAATTAATATTTATAGGACTACTTTATTAAACTAAATCTATAGTTGTTCGAAAACATTGTTAAGGTGTCTTTAAAAAGACTCAAAAACAAGTATTTTACGTTATAAGAAGTCAATATTCCAATATTTTTTTCACGTGTGAAAACTTGAAGTGCTGCTTGTTTTTCGTGGCCCCGGCGAATTGGTCAAGTTGAAGGCTTCCGGTGAGCTGCAGCCGAGGCCAAAAGGAAGCAGCGAGCTTAGCATATTATAAATAACATCCAAACACGCAAACCGTTTGGCCAGGTGAAAACTAGTGGAGGGGAAACCCCGAATGAGTTTACGAAGCCATTGGCCGTAGTGTTGCGTGCCCAAAACTCTTTTGGGCCGAAACCAAACCGAACCGAACCGAAGCGATGGAGAAACTTTTGCAGCTGCAGGACCACGACCAGGAGCAGTAACTACGGGAGCCGTAAGGAACTTTGATTAAGTTTTCCATCGACTTAAAGTTCCTGTCTGCGAGGCGGCGAAATTAACTAACCCGGAAAAGAGAGAGATGGAGCAGGAGCAGGAGCAGGAGCTGGAGACGTGCCTAGGTTCTCTATGAACGAGAGCCCGGATAAGTATGCTATGGAGATACTCGCAGGCACGTAAACGCATTAAAGCGAGTGCGAGTGAGATGGCAACGACTGAGCGCTAGTGAGTGAGAGGGCGATAGACCGAACCTCCTTTATGATTATTGTCTTGAAATTAATCAAGAGTGCGTGCCTGAATTGGCCTAACTTTTCGGCTGGCATCCTAATAGATTTCTGGCCCTTCCCCCACCGCTAATATCTTGTGTTTGTGTTTTGCATTTAATTGATATCCAAAATTCATGCGGGAGCAGTAAATACGCGCTAAGGCAGCTATTATAAATTATATTGAAAATTTAAAATGGTTTTTAGAGTTTTAATAAAGTGCTTTGATAAAAACCAATTACCTTAACTAAAGATGTACATTCTGTTTTCAACATTTCAAGCTAAGCTTTAACAGATTACAAGTTACGGAAGTTTAAATTCCAACAAATTAAAATAGAAAATATTATTTTAAGAAAACATAATTTAATAAATGCTAAGGATATATATTGTTTAACTATGTTTAAATGTAAATTTTAAATTTCAATTCGTTAAACGGAAATAGTTATAGTTATAAACAATTATTGGCTTTAATTTATTTTGCACCACTTCAAATTGATTGTATAAATCAAGAATAGTTTCCATCTCGGAAAGTTTACTGTGCTAATCCTGCAACCCACCCCACATCCCCATCCCATTAGCCTCGGGTCAAACTTTCATACTTTCGTGGGAGATTAATTAAATTACAGGCAATATTTGCTATGCAGAGGACAGCGCAGGCCGAAGGATTTGTCTCCGAAGCGAAACAAATTGTTCTGGCGTGTTGAAAGTTTTCGGGAATGAGAACTTTCCCACTTGCGGTGTGGTGTTGGAGGTGCTGGTATGAGTGATTGTTCGAGGGGCTAGAGGGCGAAATGTGAAATGCCTCTATGGTGGCAGTATTTGACAATGTTTGTGGCCGATTTGTCGTTTGATATGCCCGACACTTTGCGGCTCGAATGTCACAGGACACCTGCTGCCGTGGTTTCGATTTACTGTTTGATTTTCGGCAGGCCGCTCTGAGGTCTTTGTGTTGCTCAAAGGCAGCGCACGTCATTTGCATAAGGCTAAGGCGAACACTTTGCGAAATGTCAAGCAGCTGCTCCTTACTGCCTTTCTTCTCAGTTTGCACGGAACACGCCATTGACAGCCGCTTACATAGCAAAAAACTTGGTGTCTGTTTTAAATTATAATGGACAAAAATAATATAATATTTATTTCATTTAAATTTGCTCGAAAATTAAATTTTAGACAAATGTTTTCTTAGAATTTAGAAGTTGTTTAAAATGTATTTTAATAATCTCAAAAGTATATTAAATCCTGATAATTGTTTTTATGATTTGAAACCTTTAAATCCCAAAATACAAATTATAAAAATTACAATCTGTTGAGCACTTTAATGTTTAATAAATTAAAAAAAGGTCGGATTTTAACGTAGAACAATGTAATATTTGTGCATAGAAATATAAGTATTTTACGTGTATTGTTTGCAGTGCTTTCTTCACTCTCTTTTACTTTTCCCCTTGTCAAATGTCAACCGCCATTTTATGTATTTTTAAATAGAGAAAAAACAGCGAGGAAAAAAATGCAAAAAGAGCCGAAAAGTGGAAGCACATTTTTCAACTGTCATCAGTTTAGACGATGAAATTGTTGACTGACGGACCTCCCACCCCCACTCCCATTTTCGACCTCCCACTTGGTTCATTTGCCATCATCGTCAATAATATGACATAAGTATACATCCAAGAAATTTTCCTTGGCCAAAGTTTTTCCCTTTTCCCTTTTCATTTCCAGTCGCCCGCTGTGGTGGAGCTTCGCTGATTTCATAATGTTTTCTGGCTGTTTATATATTTTTTGATTTAGTGCCTGATATTGTTTCGTCCTTTCCCTCTTGCTTTTCATCTACGAAATTGCTAGATATTTGTATTTGTGTTATTTTCCTACATTTTGTGTGTGTTTTTTTATTGGTTTGCCGATTATGATGCTATTTTTGACACTCGATAAAGTCAATAAACGTTATTGGCTTATGGTTTCTAAGGACAAGGGCTGAGATTTAATCAAGAATTGTATAAAACAAAGTGGATAGGCTGAGAGTTTATGATTTCCTTTAATTTATAATTAATTAAAAGGCTCTGCTTATGAGGCAGGAAATTTATTATCTGGTTCTTTTGTGGCTTTAATGTTTAACTATGCATTTGCATACATAAATAAATTTATTTAATTTTGAATTGTTTTTTTTTGCAGCAACAACCTTAAAATATAAAACCAACCAAACGGAACGAACTCGAAACCAAAAGTCCGTTACTGTTCCGCCACTTAAAATCGATGGTAAGTTCATTGTCATGGCAGCAAATATTTCTAGCTTGTTTTAAATAGCATTTTCCATAATTTTTATTTTGCATTGCAATTTCGCTGCACACAAACTCAATTAACTCTATACGGTGCATAAATATTACGAAATATGAAGCTTCATGAAAATTTATGGTAGCACTTTTAATTTGTTTGCATAAAATTTGGTATACAATTTGTATGAAATTCAAGTAATAAAAATGCATCCAAAACGGTTATAAATATGAATCATAAAGAATAGAAATTATTCGTAAAGGTTTATGGGGTAAGAAATATGAATTTTGTTCTGTAAAGTGAAAAATAACACAAATAACATTGAATGGTTTTCTTCAATACAATTCGAGTTTACTTCTAGACATTTTTTTGGGTAGTTGTTTTCTTAATCGATAAAGCAGCAATACGAAATTTACCCAGCTTATTCCATCAGTCAGTCTGTGTTTCTTAAGCTTCAGTTTGCTCCATTTTAAATGCAGTTTGTTGAACTTTTCTCGTACAATTTGTATTTCTAATGCGAACGGCCAACAAAGATGAGTTGGGGAAAAGTGCAAGGAAAAAATCGAAATGGCAAGCCAATGAGTCGAATGATTCGGGCAATTGCGATTCCAAAGGAGCAAACTGCTCGCCCTCTTCAGAGGAGCTGGCCCCGATATCCTTCGGTTTGAGGCGGACAGATGCCCGTAATATTTCACTTCTGGCCAAGGGGAAGCCAGTGTGCCAGGAAAAAGAAAAAAGGATTAAATATGCAGCACAAGTCGTGGCCAGGAAGACTCTTAGTCACACGGAAGGAGCACCGATGCAGCAGCTGAAAAGTTTAGTTTTAGTGTAAGAGCAACAACAGACGACAGGCAGCAGAACTTGGCTTAAATGCGCTCATGTGCGAAAATGCCATTGTTTTGGATTTGGTCGTAAACAAAACGGTGAAGCGAAGGCAAAAAACTTCCTTTTCCCTTTTACCCAAGTTTCGAGTAAAAACTAGGTGGAACAAGGTGGAAAGTAAGCAAAAGAGTTGGACTACTTCCCATCTCCTCCTTTTTTCACAGCGGAAAAAACAAAGCGGAAGCTTCTGACTAGTACAGCAAAGAAGTGTAAAAGGTTGGTCAAACTTTGAGACCTGGTTAATTCCCTGGAAAGTGCACTTAAAAGGATTAGCAAAGTGTCTTATTGGCCATATGGAATCGCTACGTAATTTAAGTTGTTGACCACTTTGTGTTTTACCAATATTGAGTGGAAAATTTAGGAGAAATGCAACAGTTGTTACCCTGTTCTTTTATTTGGTAAAAGTTGCTATTAAAAAAATGTGAATAAAATTAGTATTATATTGCGAAGCTAACGAAAAGCCTTAAAATCACGTATACGCACAACTTTTTAAATATTTTTTTTTTTTAAAGGGTATAAGAAAGGAACAATAGAAGCAGCGACAGTAACAAAGCCTGCTCAACACTTGAGAACTCTTTCTCACACACAAATATGGACTTTCGAACACACACAGTTTGTAGTTTTTAGAGGTTTGGGTTTTGGGCTAAGAATTCTAGATCCTCTTTTAGTTCCATTTCTGCTTGAGGAGTGGGTAAAAAAGTGCTATTGGGTTTTTGGGTTCTGGGTTCTACTGCTGTTGCTGTTGCTTTTGCTTTCAACGTGCGTAGTTTGCTGATGGGGAAAACGAGGAGGAAATGGAGCTGTGTTGCAGACTGTGCCACAAATGGCGTCGCATGCTAAAAACCCAAATAGCAACAGCAACAACCGCAACAACAACTACATTGTTGGAAATGTTTGCTTGCAATCTCACTGCAAAAACTTTTAGAAATGCTACAAAAAGCTAGACGACGTGGGCGGCGAAGATGGGGATCTCCTCGAGTGACTACAAGTCATAAAGTACACAGCACAACAGGGCAAACAGGGAAAGGACAATACACAGAGACATCCACAGTCCTTGTACAGTCGACTGCACAAAATGTCCTCCCAAAAATGTTTGTGTCTCGCTGCTCGTTTCTCGATTCTCGTTTTCTGCTTGAATTGCAGTCACATTTCTGGCATATGTCACCACACCATATGCAATTACAGGGCTCGAAGAAAGCATGTTACATTGAAAACACTTTAACCAAAATTGAATTTACTCCTCAATCTCCCCCCTCCAAGCACAAAACTGAACAAAGAGGAACAAAGCCGTCTATTAATAATTCCGAATGGCCGTCAACAAATTGACCATACGAAGAGAGACCCCTCCTCTGTCCATGCAAGGATTTCCAGAAGTGCCACAAAAGCAGCAACAGTTCCGTAAAAATGGCTTATAAATTATTATGACACAAAAGAAGTAAAAGTATTTGTTCGCTCACTTTCGCAGCGTGGCCGAGTTTATAAATTGGCCATAAAAACCAGAAGCGGCAGGAAAAAGTCGCTGGGGGTTGAGGGGGGGTGACCAAAAAAAACTTTGCGACAAATTGTCGAAAAAAGAGGCACTAAAATATGGGACACACTCGCCGGCTATCCATTTAAGATCGGGGGATTAAGGAAAATGTTTTTAAAACGTGAATTTATGTAGAATCTTTGAGGAGTTTATTAAACCATTATTTATTGTTTTTTTTTTTGCAAACACAAAAACTATCTGAAATTACCTTAAACAAAATATCAAAAGGATGATACATCCGGCTCCATTTTTCATCTACAAATTCAATTAGCTAATGTATTTTCGATATTTTATGATCTAAAGTCTCACAATCAAGCCGTTTTCATAAATTTATTTTCAGAACTGTCGCAAGTACCCAAATGTCTAGCATTAAGTGGGTATTTTACAGTTTTGTAAAAGCTTTAGCCAACAATTCGGTTGGTCGGTTTATTTGTATAAAATATATTTTGTCTAAATATTTATGCTTTTAGTTTGGAGTCAACTTTCTAGTCTGCTGGAATTTTCCTTTTCCCATTCAGTTTACCCTTTGTTTGGTTTTCATTTTGGCAAAATGATTTGTCCATTTGCATGAATACGGCGTAAGGAAACTGTGTTTATTTAGATGGTTACAATAACAGCTCCATTTAGTTGATTAATTGTCAATCAGCTGGGATATTTTGTGCTTAGCTTGGCCCTTTAACTGGGCCGTAAGGAACTGCCTATGGGCTGATTTTAAAACATTTCCTTCGTCCTGCCGCTTCTCTCTTTCTTTGTCCTCTGCCACTTATCTCTCGTTCATCTGGCTTTTCCTTCGTCATGTGGCAGCTGCTTTCACATGGCAAATAAATATTTTATGGCATTTTCTCTCGCTCCTGCTTACAACAAATACAATATGGCCGCCGCCATTTTGGCATTCACTATTTCGCCATTTGTACCATTCCGCCATATTTCATTTCCTGTTCCCTTCCCGTGTTTGTTGTTTTTGTCCTGCAGTGCCTTTGTTTGTTTGCTACTGCCGCTGCCATGGAGCATTTTGTGAAAAGTCAATTATTTATGCATGTCACGTTATTCTCTGGTAAAAGAGCACAAAAAGTGGAAGAAACGAAAGAAACCCCACCGAACCAAAACCAAACGAAAACCAAAACCAAAAAAAGCTGAAACAAACAGCACGAAAAATGAAGAAATTTGCGCTAAAATGGCCAAAAATTCAAATGTCACCGCCAGCAGCAACCGCATTTTCCCCTTCCTAATTTTACTCTGCCCATTTTCCTTCTCGCATTTCCACCATCAACATTTTCACATTCGTTAGGTGGCAAGCTGATTATTAGATTTGACTTCTATGTGTGTGTGTAGGTCGTTGTGTGTGCTTTTTGTGTGTTTATTTTGGGTACATATTTAGCTTGAATGTGTTTGTCAGTAGAAAGAAAAATGAAGAGAGAAAGAGGCACAAAGGTAGAATAGGGACAACACATGCCATTGAAGTCAATTGAATTGTAATTCGGTAGAATGAAAAATTTCTTCGTTTGCTGCCGAAATTATTTTCAATTTTATTTTGTCATCACAACAAAAGTACCTACACACGTAAGCTAAAAAGAACAAAGCTGGACAAGAAAATGGGGTCACAAGGTTACAGAAAAAAATCCCTTTTGTGAAATAAGCTCATTACTTGAAGGTAAAAATCTGTAGTGATTTAAATTAGATGGTTCTAGAGTAGGCTTAATAATTTTTCAAGAGCTTTAAAACTAAAAATCTAATTAGCTGCAGTTATTTGCGGTACAAAAGCTGCTAGTGTCTGATTTAACAATGACAAAAAAACAAAAATCAAACCAAACCAGACCAAAAATATTGACAGCAACTCAAGAGTCAGACGCCGCAGCATTTTAAAATTCCTCAATCCAGTCAGCCCTCCATCAATCCATCAATCAATCACGCACAGCTGTCTTATTAAAAATTGACATCTACCAGAATGGACATAGTAAAGTACAGAATTTTATATTTTTGAACTGTTTTAAACAGCAATTAAGTAGATTAAAAGCAAGCTCGTGCACCGCCAGCAGTCAAAGGGAAATGTAATCAATTGAGTTAAATTTAAATTAAATTTAATAGAAAACACAATGCAAAAAAAAGGCAGTGAAAATGTGAAGTGAAAACAAAGGCCAGAGACCATCGCTGCCTGGGCTCAGTGGGGCATTAAATTGAATTGTTGTCACCACAATTTACACTGCCACGCCCTCGTTTCCTCCATTATACTGACTCGCTTTTTCCAACCTTTTGTTGTTGTTGGTTTTTTTGTGCATTATCGGGCTTCTTTTCCTCTGTCATATTATTACATTATTTGCCATTTGCTTTAGACCAACTGACACACAAGTTTTTCTGTCGCTTTTCCCCGTAATTTCCCGCCAGACGCCGTTTTTCCAAGACGCTCTTTGTACCCGGCCACGGGGCGTATGCGTATTGTAATCAAGTCATAAATTTGCTCGACTGCGAATTGGTCTAAACCGTTGCCAGGCAACTGTAAACTGCCTTTCAGGCCGCACGTGCCATCCAACCAGCTAAAAAGAGAGAAAAAGAGTAAGAGAGCCATTCAGACACATAAAGATTTATCTCGGGGTGGGCCACTCTTTTTGCCTCGTTTTCGGTTTTCAATAAGAAAGCATTAAGTTGAGTAAGAAAACTACAAACGACAGGCGAGCTTTCTACCTCCTTTGCAGCCCATGAAAGCTAATAAAAAGCAAAGATCGCATATCTATAAACCCACTTTTATAGAGGCCTCCCCTTTTGGGCGATAAGTGTTATTTTCAACTGCCAGCTGTGATTCTAAACCCCCCTCCCCAAAAGGAATAAGAAAGTTTCATGTTACCAGAAGATGTGCCTCCCCCATTTTGTCTTCGCCTTCTTTTTATCCACTTTTTGCTGGTACTCGCATTTCACCAGGGTGCGTGTATGTCACTTATAAATTTTCCTATCTCGACATTCTCGACATTAAATTTGTCTGCTTCAATATGGAAATCTTTAACTTTGCCCCAAAGAAAGTTGGATGTTATAAACTTCAAAAAACAAAAAAAAGAAGGAAAACGGAATGACAGAAAGAGTCAAGCCCTGCGGAAAATAAACAAGGAAAAGAATTTGAAAAGCGTTCCTTATGTTTTTCCAGAGTTTTCTTTCGAGGGGGTACAAATTATGAACAGCTTGCGCCATATGAGAGGCACGCACACTTAACTCCCTGAGACCAAAACGTTTGCGGCACTTGACTTTGGCACTCTCGGTGCCCTGCAACTCCTCCCTTTTTGTAGGTTCGGAATTTTGGGCTTTGGCTTCATTTAATTTTCATAAGACCAAATGGAAATTTCATTCTTGATTCTTCAAGTGGCTTTTGACCTGTAATTTAACCAACCAAGTAACCAAAAGTGGCTGAGAAATCAAAGGGAATTTGAGTTGACTTTCAGCGGAATTTTATGGTGCAGTAATGTTAAAATTTATAGAGCATTGAGCTTAGGAAAATTTGGTTTCAATAATTGGAAGTACAAGTAGTTTAAGTGGGTTTTTCCAAATATAAATTTGTTGAGCTTTTGTAAACAGTTTTAATGTATTTTACTGATTAAAATAAGAAGTAAATAATAAGTAAAGACTTATTATGCTTTAATGTCATAAAAGTAAAATATTTACTCTTAATCTTAATCAGTAAAGAACCCTAAAATTGTTTACAAAAGCTCAACAAAATGAAACTACGAAAAAAGCTAGAAAATATGTTTGCTAAAAATATTAATACTTTGTATCATTTCACAAACCAATGTAAGGCTAAAAAGATTAAGTGAAGAATTTAAATACAACATAATAGGTTTTTAATCAAGAATGACAGTTTTGTATGAGAACAGTTTAAACTTTTCAATTACGTAATTACATTTCTTAACATTTAAAACATGTTATATACCCAAATACATATTTATATGTCTTAATTAAAAAGTATATTAATTTCAAGCTTTTCTAAGTACGTTGTCTGAATAATTATTCCTTAAGAATTGTATTTTACGAGTGGTTCTGCCTTTGCGTTCCATCTTTCTTTCTTTTCAATATACCTAATAACATGTAAAACTAATTTGAAGTTGCGGAAAGTCAGTCCTTTGGTGTTTCCCCCTGCAATTCGTCTTCTGCCTGCTTATCCGCCCGAGTTTTGTGCAAATTCCTTTTAGAATTTCAATTAAACTTTGCGTCACTTTGTCGCAGAGCTTCCATCGCTGCCAGCAGCTGTCAAGGCGGTGCCTAATGGAGCTGCCCAGCAGGAGGGGATGGTAGGAGGTGGTTTGGGAAAATCGGAGAGTTTTGTGGGAAAATCGGAGAGTGGGTGGGTGGGGGCACGGCGACGGCGCTCAGTTTGCCGCGTTAGCTGTCAACATTTGTTCAACACAAAATTTCAGTTTAGCATTTTACGCTTGACGCTTTGACTAATGGTTGGTATGAGGAGTACAAGAATGAAACGATAGCGAAAGAAGGATGAAAGTAGGTTTCCTTAACTGAATAATGCATTTTTATCCACAATTTAGCCAACTTTTGCTATGACCGTTTTTGTTGCTGTGCGCTGGCAAAAGTTTTATTTTCCCAGCCACTAACTAAGTCAGAAACTTAAGCTGCAGCTAACCCCCTTCAGTACACTTCCTCTCTAGTTTTTTTTTCATATCTTAATTGGGAATTGTATTGGGTTTTTGCTGTCTTACTCGATTTCAATGTAAATTGTTTTCTTTCATTTCACTTTTGTTGTTCGCCTAACACAGTTTTTATATAGCCCCAGTTGAGTGGCAAACGACTTTATTCATATGCATCAACTGCATTCAAACGGTAAAGAAGAGCAGCTTTTCCTTTTCTTTTTTTAGCTGAGAATCCTTTGCTGGCTTAAAAAAACATTTTCCATTTTTAATAATCATAGCTTTTAGAACCTCATAGACATTCTCTATGTTTGCAAGGAGATAAGGGTGCTGGCTAAGGATTCACTCTTCTACACACACACACACGCAGGGCTTAAAGCATTGTGGGAATACAGTTTTGTAATTTTGTTTGTTGTTGTCAGCAGTTTTTATGAGTTTTCTTCAGGCATGAACTTCCACAATTCCCAATAAGTACCCAGCCCCATCCCCATCCCCACCCACTCCTTCAGCTCATTTTTTTTTGTATTTTTCCTGTGGCCCCCTTTTCTGCATGTTCACCCAACTTGATCAAGTTTTATGGTAAAATATTTCCTGTGGAACGGCAGTATCGATTCTTAAGATCTGGATACCGTGTTTTTTTTTTAAAGCATGCGGTATTAACTTAAGACCAATGCATTCACATCTTTTAACTAAGTAAACTTTTTGTTGGTTTTTTTTTTTTAATTTATTTATATAATAGTTTAATGATTTCTTTCTAAATGAAATGTTAACAAGCTTTCGCATGATTTTTTTTAAGATGCTGAAATTATTAGTAATTTTTGCCAAAGACTTATTTCAAATGGGCTTTATCGTGGTGTTAATGCCAGCATTTTGGTACTTAACTAAATGAATTATCGGAATAAATTTAGAAACCTAATGTTTATTTACTTATATTTAAGCCTAAAGTCTTAAATATTTTAAAACGACAAGGTGAGCTTGAGCAATAAAATCTCAGAACACCTTCAAGTTCACTTACATAAACAAGGTCTTAACCATTATCAAACGTCAGTTTAGCCGTATTTCCGATTGGCAATTTCCATTTGGAAATCACATTTTGGAGAGTGCATTGAGGCTTCGTGATGTCAGATTGAGCCCATTTTTAATGTCCATGTTTGAGTTGCTCTGGCATTTCCCTGCCAGCCCTGCGTTTTCCAGCTTCTCCCCTGCCGCTGCACCGTTGCAGCGAGTTTTATGCAAATATGCGCAAATGTGTTCATTGCTTGAAAGTTTTCCCAGTTTTCCCAGCTTTCCCTTTTGGCATCCCTCTTGTCTTTGGCTTCAGTAGAGCAGAAGCCAGCTGTCCCTGTCTGTCGGTGGGTCCTGCTTGTGGCATTCTCGTGTCATAATCTCTGACAACTATCGGCATTCATGTGGCAGCCAGCTGAACTAGCTCCGGCCCCCTCCTTCTACGCCCCTGCCAATCCTCTTTGCTAACCGAACGCACTTGGCATTCGCATCTGCATGCCATTTGATTTTCTGACTTGGCTTACGATTTCCTTTTTTAGAGCACTGCAGAAAAATAAAGAATAAAAGGGTTCAATGGTGATTGCTTCATACCAAGAATAAGTTATTCCACGGCAACCTTTAAAAGTTAAAGTTTTTTCTTACACTACAAAATGCTGTAGTTAAATCTTTGGAGTGCCTCTAAAGCCTTTCAAATCTATGACAAGTCCTTATAAAAATGTTATGCTGTTTGTGAATTGTATTTAAAAAAATACTTATAGCATACAATAAAAAAAAAAAAAAAAAAAAATGATTCTGGATGCCTAAAATTCTTTAGCAAAAGCAAACATCACAAATTTTCAAAAAGTAAAATAACCAGGATATTTACTTAATAGAAATAAACATTTCTAAACATAAAGTTAACAAAATTATGATTATAATAATTTCTTTGATATTATTATACCATAAATAAGAATAAATAAAACTAAACTAAACTAAACTAAACTAATTATACCATAATAATAATTTTACTTTAATATAATATTTTTTTACTTGGTACAAAAACATTTCTATACAAAAAAGATAATAAACTTATAATAATAAAATATAATAAACAAAATAATACTTTGGCTTTAATATAAAAAAATTAGAAGTTTTTTGTCAACCTAGAAATTAATTGAAATACTTTGTATTTTGTAAGGATTTTTCTGCAGTGAAACACCTGCTAAAAGAGGCGCAAAAAGGGGAGGCAGTGGTGCAGGAAAAGCAGCTGCCAGCTGTGGTTGCATTTTTCCTCTTTGTACAATGTACATCCAGCTTCTGCAATATCTTTGTTGTGCTCTCAAATGTGACCACTGGCCATTTCTCATCTTTCGCAGCTCCTCCTTCAGTGCTGTGTTGATGACTTTTCCTCCGCCCGTTGGCTCTTGCGGTTTTGTTATTAAGTGAAATTGAAACCTCTGGTCTCGACTTTGGCTGCCGTCTCAATTTTACTGGCATGTGCAATTTTTAATAGCTGCCCCCAGGTTGGTTTTCGGTTTGGTTTGGCTCCAGTTTGTCCTGTCACTTGGCTGGCTGATCCTTCATTGCCCTGTGGTTTTGGCCTTTAGCCTGTTTTGTCTCGTCGGCTGCGGTTTACGCCTTGAGCAAAATACTTTTGACTCAAATTTCCTGGCTGCGCTGTGATGCGTCAATGTTTCCATTTGCCACTCCGCCACATAATTGAACTTGTCATATAAATCCTAACATTTTCAATTGTTTTTGTGCGGTTTCCCTCATGCATAATGGAAATAGCTTCAATTTATTGTACTAAAATGTACAGAAATGTACAGAATTGACTGTGTCTATAATTTATTCAATGGCTTATTGATGGCTTTAGTGGAAATTCTTGTAGCAGATTTTGCAATTTCGCACACAATACGAAATCAATTAAATTCTTAACAAGTCACATCATTCTGATCTCTAAATGTCAGTGGGCCTGAATGGATTTAACGTGCCGAAATGTGTTTATGAATCAATATTGCGCATACGCCCCGTTGAGCTGCGGTTTTTGTGCCCACACAATGGCCGTCAAACGAGCTGGCCAAAGTTGATTTCAATTGCAATGCGATCATTATGAGCCACGAATTCCACAGTTATCCTCTTCTCTTTTCAACTGGAGGCTGTATTTTCCCCGCTTTGTTTTCCCTTCTGTTTGTTTACAACCACCCACATGGGCACTGCCAGTTGGTCAGTCGGTTAGCTTGTGTTACACATATCGCTGATGGCGAATCTACACTCGGAGAGGCAGAGAATCAGGACATTTTGTGGTCCTTGCTTCGCTGGCCTTTTCTAGTTTGGCTTAATTAAAAAACCAATTCAAGTCGCTGCTGAAATTGAAAGGAAATGATTGTCAGAAGGAGCAAGGGGTAAAAATAAATGGGTTACCTACTATTCCGCCAACGGCTGGAAATATTAACAACAAAATAAGCAAATCGAGTCCAAAATAAACAAGAGCAGAGGAATGGATAACATTGTGGAGGATACTCAAAAACTAAGTACATTCGATATTCTATGAAATTTGAACAGAATTGTGAAGGGTTTATTATGTGTAAAGGGGAGTATACACCAAATATTGAATATTCAATTACTGTTCAACATTATTGTAAAGAATTTCGCATGTCAAAAATAATATTGAAATAAAGTAATCAAAATTTTAATTTATAAAACGATAAATATGTACGATGTTTTTACGTAGTGTTTCACTCTTTAAAATGTGTTCTTAAATTTTTAAACTTTATTAACATTTAAAAATGGAATAGACTAGAACTAAACGTTTAACCCAAACATTCTCAAGCGTATCCTTTGTAATTCTTGTGTTTACTACGATGGAGTCCTCCTTTGGTATCTTGTAAAGCCAACCCGTGTCCTAGATGACCCATGTTAAAAGGGTAAATTTTCCGCTCAGCCTTTCGTGTACTACTTGTGCAACATTTGATGAAAGCCGCTTTTATGCTGTTCTTACTTTCTGTTTTTTTGTGTTCCTTTCTTTTGCCTTTTTCCTTTTGCCAAGTGCGCAGTTCCAGTTTTCCTTTAACCTTTGGTTCTTTTCCTTATCCTTTTCCTTGTTTTGGTTTTGCCACAGAAGTAGGCAACCCGAAGGAAATGTCAATACAAAATACCGCTTAATATGGCGTGTCCTGGGCTCTCAACCCACCTGAGTATGTAGGAAAGTGGGGGTGGTTTAATGGGGCGAGGAGGGGGTTGGAGGAACTGAACCCATTGATGTTGTTTGGGGCATTCATCGATTTTCTTAAGCGGCAAAAGTTTGCGCTTTGAATATTTTTTTTTTTTTGTTTGAGACTGCCAAACTCACTCATGCAATGTGAACAACAACAACAAATCGCTGACTACGACGATTGCACAATAACAACAATAACAGGCACCAGCCCTCCAAAAAGAGTTCCACCCTTCAAAAAATCCATTCGAATGCGATAAATTCCCCGCCATTTTTACGACCCAAAACCCGGGGGTGGGTGCAAAAAGCTCTCAGGGAATGCAAGCGACAGAATGTCCGTGGGGGGTTGTAACCCCCATGGCCCCCCCTCGTGTAACGCAATTTAAGCGCTCTCAAAATTGGTAACATTTCAACGCGATATTTGGCTTAGCCCGTCTGCAAGTGGTGGCATGTGGCTCATTTGTTGTTGCCCTGGTTTCGGGTGGTTTGGGTTTTGGGTGGGTGGTGGTCTGGGTGGTTGGGTGGTGCAGGGCAGTGTTGGTAAACGCGGCCCTCGATGCGATAATTTACATGCAGACAATGTGCTCCGCACTTTATTTGGTGCCATTTTATGCGATTCTCATTCTAATTTATATAGTTTATTATGTTTTATTTTAATTTTATTTTACCCGCTGGTCGCGATTTAATTGCAGTCATAAATTCACTCACCCCCTTGTGGATTCCTTTTGGTTTGGTTGCTGTTTATTTTTTGGTAATTTCGGTTTTCCCTGGCCATTTATGACCTAGTTGCGATCTAACCCTGTGGATAAATAAAATTGACTTTAATAACTGCTTATGAGTTATGTTTTGCCAAGTTTACATAACTTTAGTTTTTGTTCCACCATAATAAATCAAAATTAATTGCCACATTTCAGCTTTTGTACCTATTTTTGTTGACGTTTTGTGGATTTTCCAGCAGCCCCAAAAAGTCGGCAACACATTTTCAGCTTACTCACGTATTGCCTGCTGGAAAGTTGAAATTGAAAAAAATGTCATCAGACGGCGGAGGAGAGGGGGCTGAGGGGGAAAACACGTATTAACTCGGCACATGTGTAAATCCAATTCAAAACATGCCACGTGCAACCCCCTCGCCCCTCCACCGCCAAGCTAAGCCAAAAACTTTTGCCAGCCAATGCAAAAAATACATTTTTCTTCTCTTTTTTTCTTCTTTTGTCCATGTTTGCTGGCAACTCTTGCTCAAAATACATTTAACAAGTGAGTCACGATGTTGCAGGGGTGAATAGAAATTTAGCGGATCTCGAGGGCAGATGCTGCAGACAAAAAAAGTCTAACCTAAATTTTAAAAAATTTAACTGTTTTAAAGATTTACTTTACTCCCTTTCTAAAGTTCTTTCTCAGTTATAAAACTTTAGAACTTCAGCCAAATAAATTTATTTCATATAATTTGTTTGTATAATAAACATTTGACAAAGGCTCTGTATTTTAGCTCTGAAGTGAAAAATAAAAAGGTAACAAAATTTTAATTTAAATTGCTTTAATATTTCGACGTTAGGCTAAATGTAATAGGTTTTAAAATTTCAAAACATAGGTACTTATCTAACTGCTATTTCATTATCTCACTAGCCAAAGCCTAAAAAATATTGTGATTAAATAATCAAAAATGTAAACTATTACTAAAAAGTATAAATAAAATAAAAATTAAAAATAACTTGATTCAAGGTTTTAAGTATAAAATTTTTTTTTTAGATCAATATACACAATAACTAGTAAATGGTAAAAATAATGTCTGGAAATAAATATCACTTAATTTTAGTGATTTTTTTCTCAGTGTACTTGTATTTGTCACGCTTCCTGCAACAAAACCAACTGGCAAGATGCAGGAGATGAAAGCGAGTTTCCATTGTGTTTGATTTTGTAAGGAAAAGAAGAATAACGAGAGTAAACGATGCGGCGAAGAAAATGCAACATTTTCATTTATGCAAAATGAGGAAAAAGCTGAAAAGGCATTTCAATGGCAGCTTAAATAAATACATAAGCATCAGGAAAAATTTACAAAGATGAAAATTTGTACTGTTTTTCTTTGTCCAGCTCTTCAGCAATGACCGTTCGGTCATCAAAAATAAAAGAGGTTGTGGGAAAATTGTGGCAGGGGATGTTTCAGAAAGAAACAAATGAAGCAGAAGTGGCAAGAAAGAAGCTGCTGCTTGCCCATATAAATTAGCCGGAGAGGCCCACTTGAGCATGCCAAAGGCAATGTGTGAGTCTGGAATTTCAGAGGGGCAGAGGGATGTGGGTAATTGTGAGGGGGCTTGAGGGGTGCCAAGTACCATTTAGCATATTTTGTTGTATTTTTCCCTCTGTTTATGGGGGCGGAATGCCAATGTGAAGTGGAGTCTGCGCCTTTCGAGTGGGAAAACAAGAAAAACCCGAAAGGATGACTCACAGAAGTGGGCTTAGATGGTGGAGCTGGAGTATGTGAAAGTGGCAAGGAAAGTAAGAAAGACAGAGAGAACTGTGCTAACCAAATAAATGCAGTTGAGTGAAGTTTTTAATTTGCATTAACAACCGGAGAGGGATGGAAAGTACGCTATCTTTTGCTGCTTCCAGAGCAAAACATTTTAATTTTACGCCAGGACACACAAAGGAAATGCCAGGGACAAGCAGGCACTTAACAGGCACTTAAAAAAATTGCAATACCTTTAAAAAATAAAATTTTACAAATCATATAAACTTAAGTTCTTAAAAGCTGGATTACGTTAATAAATAAAAATTGATTTTAAAGTGAATGAATGAACATAAAAAGTATTAAAATCATTTAAAGTATGTTACTAAAAACCTTTTATTAACTAAACTCAACCAATTTTTGTGAAATTTGCTTGGGAAAAAATATAAAAAATTCAAATCAAAGAAATAAATGTAAAAATAAATTGTATTTTGGTGTTTTCTGTGTACCCACACACCTCATGACGCTCATAAAATGGCATTTTCATCTGCGTAAAAGTCGTGCGAACGCGACAAATTGCCCCAAGGACAGGAGGCAAAGTTCTTGGTCTGTTTTCTAGACTGGCTCCCGAAAAACAACCCCACATACACACCCACTCCCCCACTTCCAGTTGCACCAGGAAAAGACAAAGCAAATGCCCCAGAGAAAGCCCCTGAAGAAAGGAGCTGGAGCGGGGAAAAGAAATGTAAACATCTGCATTTATGTCTTTTGCGGCTGGCTAATCTGATGGTGAGTATGTCAAAACAGGAGGGAGCAAGCAAGTCCGGGGAGTGGAATGGATGAGCTGCCTTTGGGTGCACATTAACCACCCTCCATTTCCCCAAGAAGCAGCCACATGGCTCCCGGATCTCCACTGTTCTGCAGACAACAAACATGAAACAGAAGTTGGTGCAGGGGAACCTGGTGGAAATTGTAATTAACATGAAATTAATATCAACAAGAGGCACTGACAAACAAAACAGGACTTACAGGATCATGGCAGACACTGTTTAGGTTCCTGCTAGATTTTGTGTGAATAAGGTAGCAGGTTGTGGCTGAAATCCGAATAGAATAATATATTTGAGGGCTGGATTATCCATTGAGACCTCAAAACACTTGGTAAAATTTAAAATCTTAAATGCATGTACACTTCACTTTGAGTATGATTTGTAGTCCGAATATTTATGAATATAGAATATTTAATATAATTTATACCCTTTATAATTATTCCCAAAAAAAATCAAATGTATCACTGGACATGAAACAGTTTTTAAAATTTTTTGTAATATAAACTAAACAAGTTAAACATATCTTTCAGTTGCTTACTATAAAAAGCTAAACCAACCTTAAAATTAAAGTTTATTTTAACTGATTTATGACCCTCTGTAAATGTTGTTATTGTCGGAGGCTTAAAAACCATCCTTATCATTACTTTGCAATGGCTTACAGCAGGAGGTTAACTGATATCCTGATTTCCCTACCACTACGTTGTCGCTTGGACCATTGACATTACGTTGTACACAACAGTCATTATCAATTAAATCGTGTCAATTACTGGGCAGCGGGAAAACGCGGATAAAGGCACATTGCCGCCCATTTGTTAACTGTGTTGCTGCAACACGTTTAATTACAAACAACGTCGAGGCGAACAAATTGCAAGCATTTTATTATTTTTGCATGGCAAACACAGGCGGAAACGAGGAGGAAGGCCAAGGAACTGCGTTTCCCCATTTCCCTGTGGGCCGACTTGCGGTTGTGTTGAACAAAACGCAAAATTTGCTGAAAGGCGGCATAAATGTTAACGGTTCTACACATGTTAGATGCAACTGCAACACGCAAAGCTGCAAATAGTTTACCTGCCTCACAGTCGGTGGGCTGGAGTAAATGCACTGAGAAATACGAAAATCCAAAGTCAGGACTTTGAAAACTTTGGCTTTGATTCATAGTTGATGAAGGGATGTACAAAAAAAAAAAATTATGCATGATAACGATTGTGAACATTTCATTTGCTCTGCTTTTTAAAGAAATGGACATTTAAAGACTGACCCAATCTTTGGATTGTGTTCTGGATATTTTATAGAACTTTTTTTTAGTGTCGTTTTGGCCTATAATTATGCTGCTTCCGATGTGGCAGAATACGAGGCGCGACGCATTAAACAAGGGCCCAGACAAAGGAGGCTTCTCCCCGGAGGTTCTGACACTGTCTCGCCCATTTCCCTGTTCCTGTTCCCGCTGCATCTCTCCCGTCGCGTTTGTCTGTCTGGCAGCAAGCACTGCCTTAATTATGCGACAGCCAACAGCAACAGCAACATGCTACATACTACATGCAACACCAACAGCAATAACCAACTCCCAACGCCCGATAGCAGCAGGAACTGCAACTCTCATGTGCCAAATTGGTTTAAAGGCTGCAGCTCCTCCTCCGTTTCCCCCAGCGGATTGATTTATATTTTCTCTATCCCCCCAGTTTACCATTTTGGGAGTTGTAATCTTATTTAAATTGTTGCCAATTTAAACGTGTCAATTTGGCTGTGGGCCAGCATCAGCACCGACGCGTCGGTGACTAATTAAAATACGGCTCGGATTTGCACCGTACAATTAATTATTTATGGTTTAAGTGGGTTTAAAAATTGTTAAATCGCGTTGGAGATTGATAATTGTCAGCCTAATTGCAGAATCGAATGCTTAATTAAAAATGGTTTAAACACAATAAAACTGCGGGCGGCCTATTTTGTAGATATATTCCGCTGAACTATGTTTTTTTGTGATGCTCTATGTACTTTTGACTGTTTATTAGAGAGCTTATCAAAACACAACTTTTTAAGATATTTGTACATATATTCAAAACAAAGTTTTAAATAGAAAACATTAATAAGACTGAATGATTCTTTTAGATTATGGTGTGTTGAGTGAGATGTCTTCCTTGGAATTTTTCATTGAACTCAATTTTTTTGCAATGTTAATTTATTAATTATAACTTTTTATATACGTTTTTAAAACTTAATTTTACTAGTTTTAAGTAGTTTAGAGCTTTTCTACCATTCCGTAGAAAAAACTTTATACTGAAATACTTTAGTTGCCATCATTCCGGGACTGAATTGTCTACAACCTTTCCAAAATTCCACTAACTTATGTTTCCCAATTATTTATAGGATTTATTTCCACCACAACTAATATCCCCATTTTTTTCCTCCTCTGTCATTGCAGTCACAGCAAATCAGTGTCAATCATCGTGTGGGAAATCGACACGAATTTCCACAAACATGCGACGGCAAATAGAATTGTTGGACGCGAAAATGAGCCATATCAGCGAACAAATATTATCCGTGCCACCAGCCACTCGAATGGGAAATGGCCAAAACAATGAGCAGCATCATAATCATCATCAGCAGCAGCACTTGAGTAAATAGAAAATCAGCGTTCAAAATCAATACAAAGTCAATATAAATAGTGAGGGGCGATAGACAGAAATTGATTGTCAACATTATTCGCTGTCGCGCAGACCGAGAAAAATAAGCTGAGCGGCAACAAAGGCGGGACAAACAAAGGCAATCCCCCAGTGAAAATGGGTGGTAAGCACCACGGATCTGGTTCTGGATCGGGAGCCGGAGCCTCTGGAGGCGGCGGAAGCCTCAACTCTAGCCTCTGCAACTCGGTGATGACGAACGCCACCACGGGCAGCAGCAGTCTCACCCAGCAGCAGCAGCAGCTGCAGGCCAAGTACATCAAGTCGAAGCGCCACCAGAGCCGCTACACCAGCCTGCAGCACTCGGGTCATGACTCCAGCAGCTATCTGCACCTCAACTCGCTCTGGTCCATCTGGTACGGAGTGCTGCTCACCCTGTTCCAGGGCTACCTGGCCATGCACGGAGCATACAGGTTCTTGGGTGAGTCTACGCATCAATGTTCTCTGCTAAAAGCATTCTTACAGCTCCATCTGATTATTAGTTATAAAATTGCTTTAAGTTGTTGAAACTCTTCTTTATTTAAGCAGTTAAAATTTAATCACACATTTTTTCTTGGCCTAAAGTAGTTTTAACCCTCTAATACCCAAGCGTGCCTCAAGGCACGTATCATATAATATAAATTTTCTAAAAAAGGAAAGCTTTAAAGTCACTTTTGTGTTAGTTGTCAGTTGTCATTATTTCAAATGTTTACTGCCAACTGAAAACTATAAATTAAATGACTTAAAAGCTTATCGATTTTTAGATAATGCAAATTATATGACGAGTACCCTTATACTTCTTGGGGCTTAGAGGGTTTAGTGCATATGACTTGCTTTATTTTCATTTTCTGTAACTGTTCACATGAAATACATTATTAAAGCTTTTCTTGTGTAAATAGGGATTCATTATTTTAAGTGACTGTGCTGACACTGATAAAATGTAGTTTTAATTTCGCAATATTTTGTAGTTAAACGCGAACGCAAGAACCGAATGTTAAAAGTGTTTGGTTGAGTTTGTCATTTATTTTCATATTAATTCGATATGCAAATTGCTGCAGATGTGTTTAAATTGATTTTTTTTCAAATTAATTAATTAATTTTAAGGATGTTCTACAATAACTAACAGTGTGAAAACGAGATTTATTTTTCTCACAAAAATATATATTTAATCTTTGCAGGCTGTTCACTGATACCATGGAAAATTGAACCCGTGGCCGAGCTGAATCTGCAGATTGTGCTTAGTGGAGTGGTCTTCATCCTGCTGCCGGTCTTTTTCACTTCGGCAGTGTTTAAGGTGAGTGTTTATTGTGGTGGCCGCATTGTTCCCTTAGGTTTTTTAACCGGGATCATGCTCTTGCAATAATTAACTGTGTGTGGGAATGTCCTCTGTCTGTGTGTACTCGGTTGCACTCAATAATTAAATTTTTTTGTTGTCTGTGGCTCCATTTTGGTCTTTGTGTTTGTGTGAATTATTTTTAGTGGCATTATTTTCGTTATTAAATTTATTTGCAAACAAAAACAGCAGCAGCAGCAGCAGCAGCAGCAGGACCAGGAGCAGCATACGTTATGGGTCCTTTTCAGTGGCTCCGCAAAATGGCTGACAAAACACTGGTGCACACATATACACTCGTCGTGTGGTTGTGCCTTTTCATGCACATGGAGTGTCCTGTGTGTACTCCTTTTACCCCTTTCCATTTCCCAGTGTCTCTGCTTTTATCAGCATAATAAATGCAATTATGGCTTACCCCTTCCGCATTCCCCTCTGGCCAAACTGTAGTTCCTATACCTCGTATATAGTTCGTTTGTATTTTATTTATTATCTATTTATAAAGTGTATGGTAGACGATGATGGCAAAACGCTCGATAGAAAAATACAATGACCGACAAACGGCATTTACTCCACCACATTTTACTCTTTCACTCCCGGCATCTGGTAAAAGCCACTTAAAACGAAAGACAGTCATGAAGAGAGGCACAGGAAGGGAATTAAGTGGTCTATGCACTGAAAAACACAACTTTTTCATATTTATTTTGTTTGAAAATCATAAAACTGATCTTCTTTATAACCAGATTTAAACTGGTTTTTAGATTTTATATAAATCTTTTCCATTTTAAGTATGTTTTAATGAATAACGAAACATAATCCTTAATGAGCAAAAACAAGTAAATAAAATGTGTCAACCAAAATAAATTCAAAACATAAAAAGTCCGAAGTTTAACGTTTCCCAAGTGTGTGTTGCCTCTGTATCCGAATCTTTTGGCTTGGTCTAGTGATACGAGTGGTGCTGTGGGGGCTGTCATTTCTGGTCCTCGTCCCCATATCTGTTTTTCCCTGCACCCGGTCCATCTGAAAGTTTTCACAAATAATTGGCTTGTTTTTAAAACAAGCGAAGTGGAAAGAAGCTGTAGGAATCTGGTGTGGGAGATAGGGAGGGGAGTGAATGGCTCCAGTTTATAGCCCAGCCACAGACTGTCCATTGGATGTGACAGCAGCCTGACCATAGATTCCATCACAGCGGTGTCCTTTGTTCTCCACTCTCCTCCACCTCTTTCAGTCCTGAAATATATACATACATAATTCCATTAAGTACGGAACGTACCTTTCCAATAAGAGTTGATTATACTCAGCTAGGGGAAAAACTACATAGGGAATATTACAAGACGTGAAATAGGTAAACGATTTAAAAGCTTTGGTGGATAAGGATTTATATAAGTGAATATTTTGGACCTCTATGCGAAGCTACTATTAATTATACTTTTCACGAATTATTATAGTTAGATTAAATTTCTTTTTTTAAATGTTATTATAAAATAAAATCTGAAAAATATCGAGCTCATAACTGTCCAATTATCCATTGGTTTCCCAATTAATAGTCATAGCCCCGTCAAAAAAATCCCTGCGTGGATTTTCGTCACTACAAAAGAGTGTACAAATTGTATGCAAATAATCCTTTTTGTCCGCTGCCAGACAACCACAAAAGCGACAGCACCACCAACAACACGAACAACATCATCAAGAGCAGTCAAAAAATGGTGGCTGGAAAAGCTGCCTATCAGTCAGCAGCCAGACAGAGGGCGATGAAAATCGAGGAAAGTGCGGGGAAGTGGGGAAAAACTACCGAAAAGTGCCACCTAGAGGAGGTAGAGAAAAAGGGGTAACAACACAGACAGCCGGGGGATAGGGCTTCATCACACGTCACCGAACGTTTAATAAAAGGCAACAGCAACGACAACGAACAGAAATTGGTTGCCAACCAAAATCCCACTATTGACCACTGAGGCGTGGCTATCAGGGACAGAGCAGAGACTAGGTACTAGAGTCCCGAAATCAGGACGAGCAACAGGAACGGAAACAGACAGAACCAGGACCAGAAGTTCATAGTTTTGCTCAGTTTTTTGCCATCAGGCCACCAGACGAGTCACAATTACGTTCACTCCTGCGGGTACGAGTATGTGTCGTCCGATAAGGCTTCGAGCAATTTGAATGTGGGTAAAGCGTTGGAAAGCCGGGCAAAGCCGGGAAAAGCAGTGCAAAAGAGCAGGAGCAACCACGAAGCTGGCAAACTGTCACAGCCACAACAACGAGATGCGAAAACTTTGCGACTTTCATATTTGCACAGCATTCGAAATTAAACGAATGAAACGACGGGGTTGAAGCAACCAATTGCACTCCACATGCGGAGAGTGCCCCTAACGAAATGGTTGACCAATTTCGAAATGGTTAACCAATTCCGGCAGAGGTAATCCAAGCGGAAAACATTTTACAGCCATATACAAGCTTGTTTAATTGGTACTCCATAGGGGAAGTATATGATTTATAGAGCATTTTGAACAGTATTTTATTTTAGACTAAAATTTATATTTTTTTATTTGAAAATAATAGAGTAGGATTTTTTAAATATAAATTCATTATCTTAACTTTATACAACATATCTTAGTGATGAGGATCTCTTAAATTTTTTAAATCGTACTGGTTTCATACCGAAACCGGCTAAATCTAGCACTTAGCTCCTACAAAACCCCATTCTTGGTGGTTGTTAAAGCCATAGACGTTAATGAACGGGTGCACCGCTTTCTGACATGATTTTTAAGACGGTTCGTCAGTGGTGAAGGAGCCGCGAAATGTTGGCACATTTAAATGTTTTATCTGCCTGGCAATCCAAATTTCCCCGCTCCCCGTATGCACTTCAAATACATTTTCGCTTTTTGCAAATTGCAATCATTGTTGCAGCTCGAAACGAGACGAAACCAAAACCAAACCGAACCAAACGAAACAAAACCGAAACCGGAGCGCAGCAAAGCAAAGTGAACGAGTCGAGGTCCTTTTTCCTGGTGCTCCTGGTGTTTTTGCTTCACAATCCAGCTCCTTCATCATGCTGATGTCTGCTTGTTTTTAATTTAAAAGCCCGACAGCTCGCATTTATTTATATATGTGTTATATATGGTGCACGTGATTTTAATGGTCGTTTTTTTTTCTCGCCCGCTAAAATAAATGTGAGACGAGCGTGAGGATATATATGGGAAATAATAGATGCATGTATATTGTATGGGTGCGCGCATATAAATATTTCATTTCGCCATTTGTCACGTGCAACGTTTCCCTTGTTTTGTTGCTTTTGTTTGTGCGCCAACGCGTCGTATGCGCAATGCTTTGGTTTCTCTCACTCTGACACCCAAATCGCGATGTGTTCGCATTTTAAGCGCATAAAAAATGCATTAAAACACACACACACAACACAAGAGCACTTTTTGTCGGTTCGAATTATTGTTGCTACTCTACACATGTTCAATTAAAGTTTTCTCATAGTTTTTCTAGGTTTTATTTCTGAATATTTATTATTAATTGCCCCTGGCCTTAGGGAGGAGTGTACCAAACCCAATGATGTGCGGTCAACCAAGGACATTCTCCCTGACATTCCCTGTGGCCTGCAGCCTGTTGCAGGCATTTATGAAATGCTTTTGCTTTTGATATATGCACAGTTGAGTAATTTATGCAGCGAATATAGTAGATGCCACTGATTGAGAGAAACGCAACCAGAGATAACTCAATATCGTGTTGCTGCTAATATGCATAAAATAAATATTTGATTTTGCGCTGCCTGAGATTGATGTGTATTTAAAGTGCCTTTGATTTCAATATATTCTTTATGACTTAAATGACATTCCGCTTAAGTGCAATCTATCAAGACTTGTGTTTAGTATTTAAACTAAACGTCATGAATAATGAAAATATATAAGCTGTCTAAAATATCAGTATTAATACACACTGTAATTGACTTACTGGTTTTCATAACGTTTTTTAAAAATTTACCTACTAAGAAAAAAAAAACAATTATGAATTCAGTTACATGATTGTTTCAAAAAAACTTGTTCTTTTTAACTTAATGTGTTGAAAAAACTTAAAGCATTTAATTTAATTTTTAATAAAGCATTACGCAAATGAATTTCATTGTATTTTGTATGTAAAGATGTGACATTTTTATATCCAATTGATTTAAACACAGTTTCAATATATATATTGATTTAATCTGATGTGATATACATATAACCCAAGATGGTGCTTGCCAGCCAGTCGTGTTAAACTAAATTATTTCCCAAAATGTTATGCTTAGTTTAATTGCATATGCATGCAGCCCATTTGCCAGGAAGTTGAGTGCATCTTGGGAAATTTCCAATTTCCGCTCATGACTCAAAAGCGAAAGCGAGGTCGAACCAATGAGCATTCATTCCCAAAATGTAGTCCTCCCAACTGGCAAATCATTTGCATATGTGCACTGCCACCCCCCTTTCCAGCCCACTGAGTCAGCAAACCCAGAACCAAACTGTATATTACATTAAAATAATTTCGAATTTTGTGAACTTCTCTACAGGTTGGCAACTTGGCAAACGACGGCATCAAATTGGCCACCGGGGCCAGGGAACGACGCTGCACGCTCTCCCCGCACGACGGCCTTGAGGAGGAGTCGCGGGGCGGGACTCTGCGGGCCCTTTGGACCCACGGTGGACCCACGGCGGCCTTCGTCCACATCCTGATTGCACTTTGCCTGCTCCTGCCGCGCCTGCTGCTCGAGGCGCGCATCATTGAGAACGGATTGCTGCCAAAAGGTGAGTTTAATTAACCAAAAGCATGCGCCCATAAGTATGCAACACAAACGTTGCAATATGAAACTGCAGGAAGTTGTCGCCATGTTGCCTTATTTCTTGATGCGCACTTCCGGTCATTCTGACATTCATTGATGGAAAAATTAATTTATTGGCATCACGCTTATAAGTCGTTATTATTTTTGTGTTATTTAACTGTTGAATGATTTTACTTGCTATTTTTCTTATAATTCGATTCTTAAAAATCTAAAAATGTTATTAACTGAGAATTGAGATTTAAATGCCCTTATTTGTTTTTAAAATCAAATTAATTTAAGTTATTTGGGTATAAGTTAACATTTTGAAATATTTTTCCTTTTATGGTTATAAAAATTAGCTTCAGTACAAAGTGTGACACATTTTTATCACCAATATCTGTAAATTTTAAGCTCAAAACAAATTACTTTAGTTTGATTATTCCATTAAAGTTTACGATTCACGCATACAACAACTTACTATAGTTGCAATGGGTACTAGGAAAAATGTTTTCCGAAAGGGTACTCAAACTTTCGACCCCCTAGAAGCCACTTTCAACGTTATTTTTTATTGCCTGTCGATTATGCTTCTTCCGCGCAAAAGGAAGTGCCGCGGGGCAGCGGGGAAATGTGTAACCCGTGCACAATGTTGGCGAGCACGAATTGCATTTATCCCCAGTTTCATTGTTGTCAAGCATACGCCACGTTGTACATTGTCATATTGATGGTGCGATGACACTGGCGCTGTCGCTGATGACAACTATTAAAACGAACATGAGTGCAGACAGTAGTGGGTGAGAGTGGGTGGCCCTTAAATCAATCATAATTTCCATTGTCGATGCAATCAATTCACAATTGCGTTTGCCATTCCGTGTTTTAATTCAATTTATTGTGCTTAAAACGAACTGAAATTGGCTGCAATTTCCATCCCACCTTTGGGGAAAACGGAGAAAATGGAAGTGAGCAGGCCAATTTAAATTCGTTACCATATGTGGGGGCCATAGCAAGCTGTTTAACCAAGAAGTTTAGGATGCTCTGAAGGACGCTTAACAAAGTGAGCTTAGGGGAATATACAGGGGAAGCTCGGAAAAATTCCAAGGAGTAGCTGGAGCAGCAGCTTCAAAGGCATTCGCTGGGGAAATCTGCTGGCCAAACATATACAGTATGTGGGAGTGTGTGCAAGACCGCTCGGCAAACAAAAACAGAAACGAACGAGCGAGCTGGCACACACAGGCTAACAACCGCAGGAGTAAACACCATCCACACACATTGCAACATGCAGTCGGGAGGTTGACAGGGGTACAGACGAGGTGGACCTGGGCCCATTATGGCCGGCAATAAGCCACGTTAATAACAAGGCAGCAGCAACGGCAGCGGCGGCTTCGTAAGCCAGCCAAGCGACCCAAAACTGTGCAAATGTTGGCCAACTGTGAGCAGGACACCAGTCGAATGAGTCGAATGAGTCCTGGGCCACAGAAGCAGGCCTCTGTTTGTATATCATCCCAGGAGCTCGTGTGTTTGTGTTTCTGTGTACAGTCAAATCGGCGAGTCTCACATGATGCCGTCGTCGTAGCACAGTAAACTAATTCCACAGTTAATCACAGGCACAAAAAGTAATGACGGTGAACGACATAAGTTGGATACAGACGAATGGGGTGTGCCCTAAAGCGAAAGGATTCCCAAACCAACTTAAGCTTCATTAAGTAACCATATTGTATATAAGTAGAACAAAATATTTAAGGTTTATCATAATCATTATATCTCGAAATATGTCTTTTGAAAGAACATTTATCTGTCTATCTGAAAGGGTAAGGATTTGTCTTGTTCTCTCAAGTTAAGTATACATTATTAGTAATTTTTGAAATGAAGCTGGGTTGTTAAGTTAACAGTTTTTTTAAGTTAGCAACCCTAGTTTACTTTAATTACAAAAGGAAAGGCTTCATACCTCTATGCACCTTTGAATGTTTTTGATCTGACATCAAGTGTTTTTTATAATTTACATATGATTTTAATTCACATTTTAAAATTGTTAGTTAACCCAAAGTTAGGTTTAAAACAATTTGTTTTAATAATTTCCCGAACAACCCTTTTCGATAACAGGATTTGCTAGTATGTATCTAAAAATTGAGTTTACATTAAAACTCAAAAATCCTCCCAACTTTCTAAGCCTCTTTACAAAATACACATACCCTTTTAGTCCAAAACTTTCGCTAAAAGGCCACAAATGGGGCAGAAGGGGGAATTTGCGAATGGAAAAAAAACCGATGGCTGAAACACACTGATGGAAAGCTGCAGCTGCCGCTGCCGCATCGGCAGGCAAATCAAAATTTACTACATTTAAAGTGGGTCCGAGTTGAAGTCCCCCGGCCAGCAGTTGGCCGGGAATTGTACCCCGGGTTTATTGAACCAGCGGGAAACAGAGAACAGCAGTGAATCACAGGGCACAGGGCTGGGGCGAGAAAACAAAGGCATCGACTGACTGTCCATCGCGGAGTAAATTAAAAATGTGGCATCGACAGCGGGGCATTGGGTTGCATTTTCATCATAGAAACCATGACGAGATGAGTTTAAATCCTCGCTGGCTGACTGACTGACTCCCTTAGGTCCTCTCCATGTGATTTTTCAATTAATTTCGTTGTCGTTTTTGTTGTTCCTTGGGCTGTTGCTCCTGTTTCTGCTGGTTCGCTGCCGCAAAGTCGATCTGTTGTCGCTGGCAGACATCTAGTGTTGGTCGATGCTGGTCGGGAAATTGTTTTTCCACCCCTCTTAAATTAGAAAATCATTGGCACAAATAAAATGTGCAGTCAAAGCTAAAGTTGCACTTGGCGATGGGTGGTGAAAAGTGGGATGCCCTCAGGCCAGCTGGTCAAGCTAAGTGCAATGCCTTGTCGCGCGACTCCTTTTGGCCATTTTCACGCTTGGCTGGCTGGCTGGCTTTTCTCCGTTCTCCTTTATATTTTCTTCCACATTTCTTGCCCTTTGGCCCCTTGCAATTTGTCAACGCGTTGGACATCCTTAAAGACTTAAGCTGGCCAAGATTGGCCTGTCGGACCTTTGACGATGCGCTTATGCCTGTAAGTTGAGAATTATGATTCTCAGTTAGCAATTAGAAATTTTCCCCAAGTTGATTGACACCCAATGATTGGGGCTGGAAACTAATAAGAGTGGGGGGAAGGGGTCTCAACTTTTATATAATCATAAAATCGGGACCACAGAAAAATGAAGCAATTAGGCGGAGCGAATCGTTAAAAATGCTTTTAAAAGTTTCGCTCAACTCGCATAAAATGCAGCGAGGAGAAGCCATCAAAGGAGTGGGAAATATGGCCACTAATGCATTTTATGATTACGTTTCGTTAAATTCAGCAAGAATTTTAACGACTTTAGGGAAATTGCGTATACGCAGTGTTTGCTTTGAAAGCTCTTTATTACGGCTTAATGAAGAACTTATAAAAGAAAGGTGGTAAAGATAAAGAAATGAAGAGATAATACTAAGGAAGAGATTTTATGAGGGTTTACCTTTATAATAAACAATTATCCCTGCATATTTAATTAGTTTTATATTTACTTTCCTTTTATAATTTAATATTTTCATCAAAACATAACCACTATTAATTTCCATTAAACTGTTTTAACATAGCTAAGTCAAAGATTTCTCTAAGGTTTTAATATGCACCAATCTACACTCCCATCGACCCATCAAGATGCCTCATTTACATTTCAAAGTAAAAGAGAACTTATTAAAATATTATAATAAAAAAGTTCCCAACTGCCTGCAGCTGTTGTCGGCAGCAAAAGAAGAAAAACACAGAAAAAAAGTTAGGTGTTCAGGAAAGAGAGCCAGCAAGGAAGTGGTCACAATTCTTTAATTAATTTCATTAATAGATGACACAAAAATCACTTGGCAGGACAATTTGATGGGAAAATCACTTAAACGCTGTGCTGTATTCATAAATAATTAATGCGGATATCTCTGGCGAAAAACAAATGAAAATTCAGATGAGAAGGGCGGCCCTGTCCTGCGCCATATTGAGCGCATAAAAGGCTGCTAAACAGGCTCGCTCAGATTACCAAGAGGTCCTTAGACGGCAGGGGATGAGGTGGGGGTGGGTGTGGGTGTTTTCCTGACGGGTGGTCCGGAAGTGGCTCAAGACATTGGCCCCGGAGTGTCCGTCAGGGGTGCGGTCTCTCCACAGCAGCGGTCAAAAGAATATGTGTTGCTGGTTAAAGTTTTCGTTAAAAAAGCATAAAGTTAAGTCTGGACACAACGAATCGCTTTTGATTCTGAAAGGGAGGTCTCACATAAAATTTTCTGGTTCAGTTTTAAAGTACAATAGTGCACAGTATTATTAATGCTAAGTTATAATCTTTAAAAAATTGGCAAAAGTTTTTGTTTAACTGGCATGTAATATAATGGCTTAAATTTCAAAATCATAAGCGTTAAATCTAGAGTTTTTAATTCGTTGACCTGTGTTAATTAAGCTTATTTCGTTTATGTTATTAAAAAAAAAACTTCCCCATGTTAAATGTTTTGGTATAGATTTTTTCAAATTTAGTCAATATTTTTGTATAATTATTCATATGAAAAGAAAGGTAAACACAGAAAAAATTTTAATGGTGAAAAAGTTTGGGAATTTATTCCTAACACTTGTCTTTAACTGTTTAACGCTTTAAGCAATAAATAATCTTTCGCAATGTGGTTTGGAAAAAGATTATTAAATGCAGCACTGTTTTTGTCTGACCCCAACTGTGCATTGGCTTTTGCTTCCAGCCGAGAACTTATCATTATTCATGCTAAAGACTTAACGAGCGCGGGCTTGAGCTGCAGGAAGGGGCAGCGATTGGGGCAGGATGTTTGGGTGTGGGTGGTGGCGAGTGGGTGGTGGGGTGTGGGTCGTGGGCCCGTCTTATCGCAACTATTACCGCAGCGGGAAGTCCCCGCCTCCGGTGGGGCGTGGCCAGAGTTGGATTTGCGCATTTTCATTACTCTTATCCTCAGAGCTTCACCGTCTCTCGTACGTCCTCCTTTGGGCCGGTCGTTCTCGTTGGTGTTATTGTCATTGGCATAATCAAGAGGGAGGACGGGCGCTGGGTGGTGACTTAGCTTGTGGTGGGTGGTGGAGGTGGGAGGCCTCCGGGTTAATCTTCAGATTTTCGGTGTTGTCGGTTTTACGAGCCACTTGCCGCTCCGCCAGCGCCAACGTCTTTAGCAATAACAACAACGACAACGACAGCAACGACATATTATTATGGCAGCCATTGTTGTAATCCCGCCTCGGTCCGTGTCTTTTGGTTTTGGAGTTGCCTTCGTCCTTCGCCTGGGCCTGGGCCCCATTGTCTTTAATATTTGCTCGGCAATTCGTATTTTTCGTCGGCTTTCTTTTATTCCTTATAGCCCGCTGGGTAAATGTCCTTAAAGCAACTCGAATATTAAATTATTTTATGAAAGTGTTAACTTGGCGAATTCCCGCTTCTTTTGTTAATAACTAGGCTGTTCTATAGGTGCTGTGTGAAAGTATCCATGAGCGACGCCATAAAGTAAACTAATTAGAAAGCTTTCAGGAATTTCGACAAAGCTCAGCGCCATCTTAACTGGGCTAAGACAAACAAATTTGTGGCACTGAGGCGGATTTAATTGGGATTATATTGAGGAATGTCGAGCTGCGAGCATAGCCGAGTAATCAGGTGGAATATTTCCTGGGGCAGAAATGTTAACAGTTTTGGCCCCCAAAGGAATAGCACTGTCAATGGATAATTCCTTGACTGATTGCCTTTCAATGAGCTCGTTGTATGTTACGAAATTTCTTCAAAGGCATAAATTACTTGCTGAAAATGTCGAAACATAAACAAAAGTGTGTTCATGGTACACAAATATTTTCTAGGATTGACGTAAACCACTTTTATTCTAAAAATATAAGCTGTGATGCCTTTAAAGAAGTTCTTAAGTTATTTTAATATTTAATCCAGACACATTATGCTTTAAACCCATTGAATTTCGATTGTACAAGACCGCTGAGTACTGTGCTTATCTGTTCGACGGATTGGAATTTCCGTTTCCGCTTGACCCTCCGTTGCCAGGCTTAGAAGCATAGCAACTCCTGTAGAAAGTTTCCAAATCCCCGAAATACCCTGCTCCAGGAAATCCCACAGCGAAAACATGGATATCGGGCAAGAGTTAAGCCAGTGCAGTTATCGGTATGGAAGTTGGGATTATGTACCTACAGGGAAAATACAGGAAGATAGCATGAGCGGAGGTTTCACATTCACATATGCTTTCAATACGCGCCTAATTAGCCCTACGAAACTGGCCAGGCATGGTGGCTAATGGCAAAATTGTGTGCATTGTTTTGCCATTTGGGCAGAATCGAACTGAAAATGGGATTGGCTGGGAATAGTTTTGTTGTTATTTTTTTTGCCAGGCCATTCTGTTGGCCATTGTGTTGGGCTCGCAGCGAAGGCTCCCTTTTGTCTGGACATTCCAGTTGGCTTGGTCATCGATTGGGTTGGGATTGCCTATCGCCTTGATTGGTATTCATTGGGATTCGTTGGGAGGCAAAGAAAGGCAGGCAGCCACACTGGGCTCTTATCATCTACGGGACGTAGATTATTGAAGTCATGCAAGTATCGATGCCTCATTTAATTAACGATATCCATACATATAAAGTACAAGGAATTGTTGGTGAGGAAGAAAGGAAGCATCTTGCTCATGTTTATTCAAGGGGTGTGTCCTTAACAGGTGCTTACCATGTAATCCTGCGTGATGTATTCCAATTAGATGCGAAGGCAGCTTGGCTGCTTCCTGAGTTCAAAGCAATTAATTCTATACACTTGAGCAGCCATCAATCTCAACCCCACATCTCTATGTTACTTACATTGCAGAGCAAATTTGGGCCACTGAATTGGACTTTGTTGTGATCAATCGACGCAGTTTGATGGCCATGTCGGTGGTGGGTGCCACACCCTATCCCAGACACCACCAGCAGCAGCAGCAGCCGCATCAGCATCAGCAGCAGCACCAGCAGCAGCACAAACTGAACCTAACCGCAAACAGTTTGGAACAGGACGAGGAGGACTACTTCAACGATACCATGTTCACGGCCATCCGAGGAATGGCAGCCGGGGGCAATAACAATTTGTTCGACCTGCGACCCGATAAGGCAAGTGGCAGAAAGGCGGCCAAGACAACGGCAACAACCAGGACAACAGCCACCCAGCTGGCTGCGGGCAAGGGCCAGTACTTTGAAGTGCCCGATTTAATTAATCAAGATATCGACGAGGAGGAGCGCCAGGAACTCGAGGAGGCCATGCGGGGCGAGGATGAGCAGGAGGAGGAGAAGGAGCAGGACCAGGAGGGAACCGTCATCATGCCCGATTTCGATGAGTTGCTGCCCAGAACCGCAGTTGGCACGACGACAACCACAGTAGCCAAAACCACCGCTGATGCCAGCAAGCTAAATGTGGAAAACTGGCAGAAGCTTGGTACCCTGGGAAAAGAAGCCACAACAAGCAGCACTAGTACAACACCATCTACCACCACCAGAAAGACAACAACCACCACAACCACAACCAGGGCTTCAACAACAACAAGCAGCAGCAGCACCAGCACCACAACCACGACTGCCAAACCTGTTGAGCTGTCAACCAGCAGGCAACCACATCACCATCATGGAAAAACCCGCAAGCACCACAAGCATCACAACAAGCAGCGACAGCAGCAGCAGCAGCACCAGCAGCAACCACGTCGCCACCACGTGGCCTCGCACGAGCAGGCGATCCTCGAGAGCTTTCAGGAGGAGGAGACCACCACCCGCGACAGCAGCATCCATCGAGTGCGGCCCGAGGTCCTGCCCGAGATTCCCATACCCTCCACGCCCGTTTCCGCCTCCAACTCCAAGATTATTGCCATCAAGCCCAAGAACCAGAAGCGAAGGGTTTCCAAACGAGCGGCTGGAGTTGAAATCGAACCGGAATACTTGCTGGGCGATGCCAACATAAATTCCAGTGAGTTTGTGGCCAAATCCAACGAGGAGGAGCCGGAGGAGAGCGAGGACTTTCGAGCTGGAGGATGGTGATTTTCAGGCAGTGCCCGCCTTGACCCCAGCACCAGCACCTGCGTCCCCACCCAGTCGAGGTCCAAGTCAGGACTACGTCCGATTGGATGGGTTTGCCGGAATGCTGCAGCTCTTCTTTGGCATAGACAAGCCCATCGATGTGGCCATATTCTCCCAGCCCCCCAGTGCGGAGTTTGTGAATCTGCTGTGCGCCCTGTTGGTCTGGTCCGTTCGCTATCCGGCTGTGTTTTGGAACACCTCCAAAGCGTTTGCTTGCGTGTTTAGCCTCCAGATGGTCGTGGCTGCCCTGGACATAATTCTCGGCTATGTGGGCGTCTCTAATCTATACAAGCTGCAGATCTACGCCGAGGCCATGCCAGTGCATCAGCCTGGGCTCATCCTGAATGCAGTGGTCACCCTGGCCCTGTACCTTTTGGCCACCGCCTTGGTGCTGGCCTCCTCGATGGTCATGTACTTGTACGGACACGGACGACTGGCCACGCGGATGCGGGATCGCTCGATTATCACGTTGAAGAGCCATCAGACCTGGATCTACTTCGCCCACTGCGCTTCTTTGTGCTTTGTCCTTGCCTTGGCGGTGGTGAAGGCTCCGCTGCTCAACGACCTCAGTGCCACCTACAAAAACAACCTGCACTGCCCCACCTTTCTGGCTGGTGAGTAGAAATTTGATAATAATTTTTGGATTGTTTTCTAAGAAATGGCCAGTGCATAAATTAAAGATAAGTAGAAGAAGTTTTCTTATGGTAAAAAACCCCAGATGTGAAGGTCTTGGTAAAAATGTAGCCCGTTTATCACTACGTTGTGTTGATTTCTTTACTTTTATTTCGGAATTTTAAAATTCAATACATATTACCACCAAAATAAAAACATATCACTTTAAAATCCGTTTTCAATAAACCTAGCTATGATAAGGTAAAGTTAATATCTTCAGCTTACCATGACGTGGTCTACAAAAATATAGAGTTTCATCTTATAGTACTTAAACATTGGAAAGACAAGAACCTCCAAGCTATTTGAATAGTTCAAACCAGGGGGTTAAGTATTGAAATGCACTTACTAATCCCACGATTGATTAAGTGTGTACAATTAACATGTTTGGATGGCCAGCCGCCAGCCACCAAACCATTCAACCCGACGCCTTGAACTCGGTCTGAGGTGTGTTTTGTGGTCTAAGCCAATTAGCGTAACTGGTTGCACTTTGGCTGTGCGGTTGTTCAGCCGTTAATCGGCCGAGGGACAACGAGACAAAGGAGAGGTATTGAGTGTCACTCGAAGCGAGACAATCGAACTGCAGACTCGGTCCAATTAGGCCGTCATGCGCCAGCCTTAACCGTATTACCTTTCCACTTACTTACTCACCTCTCTCCCCTTTCTCGATTTTGTAGCTCTCGTTGGGGTGACGCACCTGCTCCTGTGGATTGTCATCTGGCTGTGTTTGACGATCAAGCGGCGCTGGCACTTCAAGCTGCCGCCGCTGGACAGCACGTACGGCGGACTCCTGGGCAAGGCCAGCACTCAGCCGCTGTTGATGTCCAGCGGCCAGCGGACGGGCAGCAACTCGAGCAGCAGCGGCTGCAATTCCACCAGCACCACCGTCAACGGAGGCGACTCCAAGCCGGACATGATGAGCACGGCCACCAGCACGGAGCTGGGCATGGGTATGGGCGGATGTGGGGGTGGTGGGACGGGCATGGGACTGGCCGCCCAGGAGGACATCTACTGGCCCAAGCTGGCACCCAGCTCGCCCAAGCTGAAGGTCACCTTCAACGAAGTTACGAGTACGTCTGATGATGTCCTACTAATTGGTGACCAAGAACAAACTGATGGCAAGCGGTAAAAAATCGTTTTTTAGCTACAACAACCAAACAAAAAGCATTACGGGTTCGAAGCTCCGTATTTGTCCGTTCATCTAACTCTAACCATAGCAACTAGATTCATTTAGTTTTTGTTCACACATACACACTGCACCACCCAACCAAAAAAAAAAAAAAAACAAAAGAATAAATCACCCAACATTCTACCAGCACCACTTTTCGAAAATTCCATTTGATTTTGTTTTTCGTTTTTCCAAGCCTGCTAGTTCATTCATTTGTACTTTATCGGTGTGTTTCCTGTGCACGTTTCCCATTGGGGAAGTCCCATTATTGAAAACTAATTGCCCAACACTAGTCACTAGTCATTAGTGCAGCGTTTTGCCACACCTTATTTCTCCCACATTTACCAGCACTTTTTTCAGTTCCGATTCGTGCGTGCTTCTGACATTCGCCTTTTTGTATGATCATTTTTGTGTTTTTATTTAATTAAATAAACTTTGTTTGTCCACTAAAACGATTGTTAAATTTAACATAACAAAACGATTTATCTATATATATATTTTTATATATAGAGAGACATGTATGCATAGAGGATGGAGGATAATGATGAGAAACTATTTTGTTCCGCTTGTCGCCTGTTTTTTAAAAACGATTATTTTTATTTTATTTTTCAATTGTTTGATTTACTAGAACTTAATTACTACTAACTCTAGCTAATTGAGTGTGGGCGAATTGAACATTAATTACTAATTACTACTAAAACAATGCGTTTGCAGATTTTGTGTTGTTGTTGTCGATGTCGCCGTGTTGTTGTTGTTGTCCTTGGTAATTTGTTTAACTAACTGGAAAACCATTAAACTAACACAGATTGGGTTTAAGCCAATTAAGGGGAATAGAACGAAGTTTAGCAATATCTAAATGGCTACTAACAGGGTAATTGCAACCTAATATTTTAAGCGTATTTGGGAGGATATATTTTGTGACGCCATTAATTTAATGTAGGACTTTAAAATGGTATATTAAAATAATAAATAGCTTTGTTGTTCAAGGAAAAATAATTTATAAAATGATTAATGAACTTATTTTTAAATTCTATAACCAACACGGTTCTTTTCAAGTTAGAGACTGACCCGTCTCTCCTTATTTGTATCCTTGGGTTCGTTCTATTCCCTGAGGTGCCTCGCAGACCGATAAACAACCAACACAGGGCGACACTATTACACAATCATATGTCAATTACTAACCAGAACCACTTATTCCCATTTAGCCATACGAGCCGTGGAGCCTCGATATGTTTTGCCAGTGCTGCGGGGGAAGTTGACGACGGCGAGTACGCGACACTAAGGGCAGCCACCGCCGGAGCCGTCGTGGGCATCACCATGGGCAGCATGAAGAGCGGGATCAGCAGCGCCGTGGTGGGGGTCAGTCTGCTCCAACTCTCGGAGTACGATGAACTTCCGCCCCCGCCGCCTGCAAACCATCAGCAGCAGCAGCGGCACACCCAAACATTTGCCCATGGACATCCCCACGACTATGCGAATCTTAGCGGATTGGGTGGCATCAGCGACGACAACATCTCCGAGGAGGGCAAGCTGCTGGCCTGTGTGCGCGACGACAGCATCACCTACGCCTCCACCAGGGATCTGGAGCCGCCACAGCCGTCGGCCCAGGCACCACCACCACCACCGCCGCCGCTGCCCGTCAAGGGAGCGCCCATGCCACAACCGCCAGCCGTACTGCCACACTCCGGAATCTACGGACGGGCCCCTCAAGCCATGCCCGAGATGATGCAGTTGTCGCCCGAGCACCACCACAATCCACTTCAGCACTCGCTGCAGCATCCACAGCCGCACCCACTCCAGCAGCAGCAGCAACCACAGCCGCCACAGCATCCTCTCCAGCAACAGGGCAATCCGCATCGGCATCTAGTCAGCCCCTTGGCTCCGGTCACGGTCGCAGTTCACACCAACGAAGCGCATGTAAGTGGAGGAAACGAGTATACGGTTATTGTGGGCTTGGAATACTCTTACTTATATAGTAGAATTTTATTTTCAATTTTTTAGTTTTAATTAAAAATAAGGTGTTTATGGGTCCCTGGATATTTTTCAACGAATTACATGTAGGGATAGGTTTTGCGGTGAAAGGGATATGGGTGTTATTTAAGTAAAATTTTGGCTATTTAAAACCTTATCTCATCCTCAGTTTTAATTTGCAGTGTGCGACATTTGAGGTATACAAAATTTTAAGTATGAATACTTTGGCTTGAGAGGCATACAAATTACAGTCACAGAAAGGTTAATTCTTTGAACTTTTAATGTTACAACAGAAACAAAGAATTATACTTATGTTTTGCATTGAAAATGTATATATTTCTTCAATACAAATCAAAAAGCATCAGAAATGGAAAATCCGTTCAATAAACTCTTTAAATTTGCTACTTTATAAACTAAATTCTTTAAACGAACCAAACTTATTTGTTATATTTTGTTTGCTCTAATGAAAGTCTTTATTTTCAAATTTAATAATTCCTTTAAACAAAAGAACTTGTTTTAATCAAGGATTTACAAGTAAATGTGTTCCTTCAACAAACTTGATAAGGAATACTTCATCAATCAGTAAATATAACTTACAAAAGTAATTTGCTTTGCTGTAGATGGTCTTAAATATTTTTTCCTCAGATAAACTTAACTTTTAGAGGCACTCACAGCTAGGGTATTTCCCTTTCTCAGAGTGCATAGTGAATAATTGTGTGTTCTTGTTTGCGATTTGCATGTGGGATTGGAGGGAGGCGATGCGTCGTCATGTAGGGGCGTGTAGCATGTCACGCCCCTGGAGCAGCTACGGCAGCAGCCTGAGATTTATGCTTGCTGTTATGAGACAGCATAAATCAGTGCCAGGGCAACAGACAGCGACATGGACTCGGGATTGGGCTGGGGGACAGCGACACTGTCCGAATTAGTGCTCGGGTTGATGAATGGCCATGGCCCCAGACTGGCTCCCGATTTGATTTGATTTCGTTTTCACTTGCAGACCACCGGGCCCAACTGAAGCAGAGTCCCCAGAACCTACCCGACTCGCTCACTATCCCAGCTGCTCCTTGACCACTTTCACTGACCACCCACTGTCTCTCCCCAGATCGCCTCCAGTTCCACACCCCGTTGCCTGCGCCGCGCCGACTCTGGTGTTCCCAACGAAGCCCTGACGCCCCGCAGCGACACCACCTCCACCACCGAGAGCACCAACACCACCTCGCCGCCGGAGCGCGCCCCCTCCGAGTCCTCCAGCGGGGTTCACTCGGGCGAGGAACGCGAACTGGAGGTCATTATTCGGCCGCGGGCCAACAGCAAGCCTCCGCCACGCCCCCCACAGCCACCCATCCAGGAGGAGCCCTACGGCCGCTGCACCAACATGCGCATGTCCAGCTTCAACGCGGATCCCTCGTCGGCCATCAACAGCAGTGCCACATTGCCCATGCAGCGGTCCGGCCCGGAGCCGAAGTTCGACTATACAGCCCACTGCAGCACAATGCCGCTGCCGGTTGGCTGCCACAGCCAGCAGCTCGCCGGGAGCGGTGGCTACGCCTCCACCTCGGCCATGACCAGCTCCATGGTCGCTCCGTCGCAATCACAGGTGTCTAGCTTCATGACACCCAGCATGCACTACGCCAATGCCGCCGTGGCCCTGGGCAACAGCAGCAGCAGTAACAGTAGCGGCCAGCAGCCGCACACCACGCTGCCGAACGGGGTGCGCTACTCGAATCCGCACTTCCTGCGCCGTCTGCCGCACGTGACCAAGGCGGCGGAGTCGCCCTACGGACACCTGGGCTACGGAGCCGGGCACCACGCCTTCGCCAAGCTGCCGCACGAGACGCATCCCACCATTCCGGAGGATCGCGACTCGGCCAACTACTCGATGGCCTCCGACCAGGACTGCGGACTGTATGTGACGGCCCAGCTGCACTAGAATGGAATGGACGGATCCTTCTTCAGGCTCATCTACTAAACTACGAACTTAGACTTACTGCAACCCCGAGCCCTTAACTTGTCCTAGTCTAGGTTAAAGTCTAATTGCACTACGGCATAAACAGATGGAATTTTCATGAGAATAACATATTCAAAGTACCAATGTTCTTGGATACATATGGATACATATGGATACATATGCTGTAGTGCAATGGACAGCATTATATTCTTGGAATGTCATCACCCTGCACCCATATCGCTCTAAGTTAGCCTCTCGGTTTTTGTACAGCTCCGAGCCTCAAGAGAAGCCATACCAAATCCACTAATCTTCCAAAGGATCAGCTGGTTACCGAATCCTAAATGATTTAATTACTCATTATTTGCTTTGCCTTGACGATGATCCACTCAAGTATTTAGCGCAAACTGCCACCCAGATGACCCACGCAAAATATAAATTGAACATTTAACTATATCTATACCTACATCTAAACTACACCTACATCTACGGCTAAATCTAAATATATATTTATATTTATATTTATACATGCTATGCTCGTATACAATGTGTAAGATAATAAGCTAATCGGGTTTAAGTAATCAATGTAAACTAATGTTTATCATATCATATATGAATGAATATCTATAGCTAACTGTAAGACCCTAACAAAATATTAATCTAAAAGGAATAAATTATCATAGCTCGATCATGTGCAAGCACTCAAAGTATTTTCCCCTAAGCAATTCTCTTATCGAAACTAAAAAGAAAACAAAAAACACAGATGGAACAAAAGGCATACGAATTTAAGCTGCAATTCTATGGTTTTTATTGTAAGAATAAACTGTAAAATGGTAAATCGTAATTTTATGGCACTAACTAGCCAACCATCCCGTAATGCTTCAGCTAGTCGGCATAGATGATAGACACCCAGCAAGGCTTTGGCATATGTATTTTCTATGGTCTCTCAACGCTTACCGTTTAAGATGAATGTAAAATGTAATGTAACAAAGCGACAATATGAATACTATCTAATGTATGATACGAATTAATACTATCCACGGCCCCATACATATCTTATACGCACAAGACTTTCGACCTTCGACAACAGCACACTGCAATGTCTTTACATCACTTACCCCCCGCTTATTGAGTTTTGTTTTTTAATACCCCTTGCGTAAATAGAAAAAAATTTCTTACCCTGATCGGGACTATCAGCCCGTTGAAGTCCTAAAGCTATAACCCTACCAAGCCAAGGCAAGCCTGTGAGGAAATCCCCTTTAAATGGCAATTACGCACCCTTCTTGTAGAGCACTCGATAGACCGGTCGTATTTATTTTTGTTATAAAGACTGATTAGTAATATAAAACATTTCGAAATGCACATCCATCACAGAACTTTGAAAAGAGATCCTAAAACAGCTTGAAAAACTCGTAGCATTGATACAATAGGGGATAGGCCATAAATATAGTTTAGTATGTCGTCATTAACTTGGTTCCTTTGTGAAACGCACTAAACTAAACGAGATATCAGCGGTTAAGAAAAAGAAAACTTTTGTAAAATAATTTCAAATCAATTAAAGAAATATTCAAACAAAAAATGAAAAAAAATACTGAGTATGCCCGTAAAATGAATTACAAAAACTTGATTTACTACCCTGGGTCAAATTTTTTTGCGCAAGCGAACAAAACCTGTAAATGAAAATAAGGTTAAACCCATTGTTCGATACGGCGAGTGCATCTTAAGACATTTATATTTAAAAATATAAATCAATAAATGTTTAAATTATTTATACACACAATATATGGATTAAATGGTTAATCAATGGTAAATAAAGAAATACCACCGCTTTATGTAAAACCCCATAAATAGCATTTTTCATTGATGAGCGATTTTGGGTATTTTTTTAATGGTTTTAAAAAATGTTGATCGATTTCTTGGTTGACGGTTAAATAAAACGCATGTTTTTGCTTTATTAGAAAACAATTTTTAATGAATTTTCTTTTGTTTTGTTCTTTAAATGTTGCATTTCATTAAATTTTCTCTTTAGTTTTTAGTTTTACACAATTCAAGTTTCTGTGTTCATCAATATTTATAATGCTCCTCTCCGCAATTTCTTTTAATATAATTTTAGTTTTTTGTGTTTTTATTTTTGGTTTTGTTTTTACATATTCATTTCACAGTTTATTGTCGTTTCTCGACCTTCGATTGTTGTCGAGATATTAAAATACAATATATGGTGTTCAGGACGCCCAGCGAGAGCGCTGACCCTATCCTTTTAATCAATTTTGTTCAACATTTGCAATAAATGATATATTCCCGTGTTGCTGATCTTCTTGTGTATCGTGTATAGTAAGTATTAACGTCACCTGTCATTCAAATCGAACTTAGTAAATAGCATTTTGTTTCTTGTATTGGTTGCCTTTGAAATAACTTGCCATAATATATCATTTGCTTCATTAACATTTTCCATATGCTTTTGTCTTTGGTGTGACTTAAATGTAACGAATTCTATAGGAATCCTAATAAGAATTTCTTGTATGACTGTACGGTAAAAATGCCCTTTACAAAGTCCTCACTTTGCAAGCGTCAAAAGTGCGCTCGTTCTTCTTTAATTTTTCTTTGTTATATTCACATGCTAATTGCTTTCGGAAAGGGCATTTCAACATCGACTTTGCCGAGGTTTCCGGTTTTTTTGTTCATCTTCTAGCTGAGTTTGCCGAGTAATCAAAGCATCTTTGAATGTTTGCTGAAGGAGAGCAGTGGAACCAATATAAAGGTAGAGATAGACAGAGTTTTATTTTATCATAGAAAAGTTCGCATGAGGTTCGTGAAGAATTTGAATATCTATAATGTATGCATCTGAATGTATGTATCTCTGACTTATATATCGTATAATTAGTTGCTGGAAACCTCGCTGGTAGTTTTACTTTTCTCAAATATGTGAAGCGCGCCTTTCCTGATGCGTGATTTTTTTGGGTTTATTTTGCAGCAACATTTTGAATGCATTGTCCCTGTGTCTCGGCATTTCATTACGTATCTCTTAGTTGTTTAGTTCTGATATAGGAAGCTGCTGCTTGGATGGATATGCACATGTCAATATATATTTTTTAACTTTACCTCAATCTGTAACTGTAACTGTAGCTGTTTGTGTATCTGAATGAATGGACGGAAAGGTTCAACTCAATATCCGTAGCCATGAGTGAAAGCAAAAGAATAGTGTACTAAACAACTGGATAGGAACAATAGCTAGGTGTCTCATAATCATAGTTATCCCTCTGTCCTATGTCCTAATTTATATGTATATAAAAGTTAACTGCTCCCATCCATTATCTGTTCGCAGGCCTGTGATATGTTTGCTGCTCCCTATAAATGCATTGCAAAATGTTGCTCAAAAGAAAACCAAAAATATCTCAAATTAAAATGCACATAATTGCAAACTATTTTTGGTTATTCGTTACACTTTTCCATTTTCCATCTATGCTAATGTACGTGTACGTGTGTCTTTGGCAAGCAGGTAACGATTTTTACAGCTCACACTATTAACTTGAAGGTACTTGATGCGATCTCGAGGCAAATTGATTGGAATCAAGGTGACAAACGGATTATATAGCGATATAGAAGCGAGGGGAGCTACAACAAAATCGCGATATAGTATATTCCTATAGAGAGATAGTTTTCCTTTTGCCTAAGTTAAATAATACGATACTTCTGCCTCAAATATATTTCCTCATCGCCGACGGCAAAAACTCGGACATTTTGGGGTATCTGTGGAGTTTTTGACGTGGCGCAGAGCTAACAAATAGCCATAAAGCCTAAAATTTGGGGAAGCGGTAGTTGGTTATCCGGATGTGGTGTGAGTGTGTAACGTGTGTGTGGATCCTATGTACAGCTTAAGTTCAGATTTTGCATTATTAAGTTAAACTTGCTCATCTCTCGCTTGGTAAATATTTTTGTTCTTTTTTGTTCGATTAATACATATCTCATATCCCTTTTTTGTTACCTAAACTTAAGCTTTAACCTTATCGGTTTAATCGTAAGTTAGGCTTATTTAAGTGTTAGTGGTTCTTTGCTTGCTTAAACAGTAAATATATTTATGTATATATCGATTTATATATATGTATGTATATATACTTAAATAACTCGCTTCTCTGAAAATCTATAACTCCCTTTACTGATTTAGATTTAGCTATTTATTCAATAAACAATTTATATCCTTCTGCGTCTCTGCTCAAGCTGAGGCTTAGGCATGACTGACATTAGCACTTGAACTTTATCCACCTTCTCCTTTGTTTTTTTTTCTGTTTTTTTTTGCTTGTGTTTTTTTACTTTTTTTGTTCTTTTATCAATAATAGTTTTAAGTAATAATAACCGTAGTAATCGTATTACCAAAATAATAGTGATCTTAGGTGTGTAATAAAAAGTATTTTAAATATGCATATTTTACAAGTATCCTTTGTCAAATGTTATCCGTTAAATATATGTGTGTATATGTATATATAGACTGTCTTTACATCTATCTTGTATCTGTATTCCGTAGTTACGTTAAACATTTTACTGCTCTGCTCTGCTTGTGTTCTCTGTTCTCGGTTCTCGGTTCTTTTAAATGCATTTGTTTTCATGACTTATAAAAATTAGATATTCCTCTTTATTTATATTTTCTGGTTTTCCCATTGTGTCCAAAGTCTTCCTTCGCCGTAGAATAGAAAAAAACAGATGTGGACTTAGCTTAGGCCAGCCACCTGCCGCATGAGGATCGGGCGGCATCCTGGGAACCGCCGCTGCAGGCTGACCCTTGGTCCTTTGCTATTTGGCTGCCGGGCTGACAGCGCTGGCGAATGGTTACTGCAAGGACACAGATCGATTAGCATGCAACTCTGGGGTGGGTGGATCTGTGGGTGTTGTTAGTTGTTCTTCGAAACGGGCAAAGTGGGTTAGTAGCGGTTTTGACTTTTCTTTTTTTTTTGTTTTACTGGGAATTAATTAGATTCGTTTTTTGGCTGTTGTGTATCTTTTGGTTGTTGTGTAAAGTGGCAATGTTGACTAGCGCACTAGGGAGTAAGCTTGAATTGAATTAAATTTAAGTTTTAATTGACTGGGTGCACACTTACTGAATTCAGTTCAGTTTAGGGTTCGCTTGAATTGAATTGTGCTTGGGTGCTTAAAGTGTTTTCGTTGTTGTGGCTGTAATTGTTAGCGTTGTTGAGGTGGCTGTTGGTTTGGTTGGTTTGGGTGCAGAGAGTGTTGGAAACTGTTATTCGCCCGGCTCCTCCATAATGACTGATTCGCCGGCCCAAACAATCGGACGACCCTGGTGTGGTTTCAAAGTTTGTTGTTCTCTTAACGGCACTTGTTTTATGTTTTTTTTAAAAGTTAAGAATACAGCTAGGCCTAGGAAATTGCTATTTGATATACTTATATTTTGAAGCTAGCCAGTATTTGCCATTTTATATGTAATAATGTAATTGTTTAGTTGTGTGTTACAAAAGTTAAATTGAACTGTAGTGTTTATGCATTATCTGAAAGCAATCAAAGGAAAAAAACTACGTATCTAACTTAACTAAGTTTGTGGATCGTAAATTATAATGATAAAAATGTATTCTGGATACTTAGCTACGCATGCACTAGGAAAATGCTAAGCAAAACGTTTTGAGTGGTTCGGTTCTATTAGATTGGTTTTGATTGGGTAGTTGGGGATAGAGAAACATACCTATATGAGTATTATACGAGTCTATGTGAAAACTACGTTGAAGTAACGGTAACTTTTACGGTAACGGTGATTTATGGTGACTTGCGATTTGGTTTTTTCGTTTGAATTTGGTTTGCAGTTTGGTTTTGATTGGTTTTAGTTTCGATCAACTTTCCATTCAACGTTTCAGTACATTGTCATTCTACATTGCCTCAGGGGTGTCGTGTGTGTGTTTCTGTGATTTTAATAAGCTTTTCATTTACAGGAGTGCGTATGTATGTATATTGCTAACTAAATCAAATGCTTTGAAGTTGACTATTTTAACGATATAATTTCCAATTGATTTTGCCGGTTCTTTTGAAAGATATTTTGACTTTGGGAATTTGTACAGGTGGATACGACTGATTACGCTACAAAATTGTACAACTTTTGTTCTTGGTAACTTGTTCTGAACAAAACGTTGAGCTAAATACTATTTAAATATATGTTTTATGTGTGGGTTTATATAAATATATGCAAGTGTTTTAGTTTATCAATTAAAGATTTGCGAAATAATCTATTTTATGTTTGTTTCGGTTTTCTTTTGTACGATTTGAGTTTGAAAGTTTTTGAGTTTCTGGTTGTAGTCAAGTTCAATTTAGTTAAGATCTAGAGTTTGAGTGAGTCGAGTGAGGCTATGGATGAGCGCCTAGAGCCTAAGCCTATATTAGTGGGACAACTGACCAGTGAGGTGGTGCCAAAGAGCTTGTACCAGCCGATCACGATATTCGACAGATTCAGATCGTCGAGCATTATCTGCGCCACGCCCATAAACACCTTCTTCTCGATGCGTCCATAATCGCCCCACACGGTTATCTGAAAAGAAGAATAATTATTATAGGAAAGGCATTGGAAGTCCTTTAAGACCCACCTGTAGTATGCAACCAGTGTAGGACTGCTTAAACACCAGCTGCTGCTGATACAGTGGATCCAGGGTCCGTCTAGCCGATGAGGTCTTCATCTTGTCCACACAGCGTTTTCCGGACACTAGGTAAACCTTCACATATGGAGCGGGCAGCATCTTTGACTGGGCTTTTTGCTGGAGGACAAACACAGAATAAGTTATATCGTACTGCACATTGAAGCTAAGTCGTGACTTACCTGCAAGCCCCTAGCCCTGATAACCTCCACCTCTAGACAGCCCTTCTGATGGCACAGCGATAGCTGGATGTCGCCGAGGGATGGAGCTCCCAGCACCTGACGACCCACCAGCTGACCTGGTCCCAGTCCATCCACAAACTCATTGAGGGCTCCATCGTTGCGCAACGAGGGGGAGAATCTGTATGTTTGGGGCGGGTGTGGGGTACAGGACATGGGGTACATTAAAGAAGGCACTTTAGTACATCTTCGTAGGTGTAGTTTCTTGTATCATCTCTCATTTTAAAGATCTTTTAAATTAGGTAACGTAATTTACACAAAGAAAGGATTTGGTTTTTGAGAAAGAAAGAACTCATTATACACAGGGAGTTGTAGAAAGACAGTTAATGTTGTAGTTTCAGTTGGTGGTTGCGACTGCAACTGTTGTGGTCTGAAGTGGTTCAGTGTGGTTGGGTGAGAGGTGAAACTGGTGATGGTGGAGGTGGTGGTGCGGAGGAGAGAATACAAGTGGGTCACAGTTCGATGGTAGCATGCAAGTGTCTTTCGTTCCTCGGAGCAAAAGTGCAGAGAAGGTTAGAATATATACGATCATAGTGGTTTTCACAAAGGAGTTTTCTAGCAGAGCCCTTTGACATCAAAGAAAAGAGAAAGTTGGTTCTCTAGAGAATTTACATTTGGAAATTTAGATCTTTAGTTGTTAGTTTTTATATTTTTAGCACCGTTAGTGCTAGTCTTTGTTTAGTCGCTTCATTTACACACACAATCGAGAGGTGAGGTTAACTTTCTTATATACATATATATATACTGTAGGTATTGCTGAAAATCATAGTTTAAATCAAGTTCAAAAAATCACAATTGATACACATTACATGACAGAAAAATACACAAACAAGACGAAGAATCAAACGGAACTCAAGGTAGGAAAAGTGGAAAACACTTAGAGCAAAAATGTACGCAATTGCAGGCTCGCTTTCAACGGTTTTTAAGGCGCACGCACACAGACATCGATTAAAGAGAGTTTCAGGATGAAAAAGTTGGGGAAAGTTGGAGATGGGATCGCCACACAGATTACCATATACAAAAGCCAATGCAGATAGAGTTTTAGATTGAGTTGGACAGTTGGAGAGTGAGAGAAGAGAGTCAGAGAGACAGAGACAGAAACAGAGTCAGGCAAGAAGGATGTTCTTCAGCTGGAAAGGTAGTATACTTGCTGTGGCCAAAGGCCAAGCGGGTGCGATCGGGAGACTTACGATGAGCCCTCGGAGCTAGTGATCGAGTGAATGCTGCCGGCACTGTAACGGGTTACCGGAGGCACCAGCGGCACCTCCACCGACCGCTGGATGCTGCCCGCCGAGCCGCGCGACTGCCGCTGGTGGTATGGATGTGGTGGTGGTAGTGTGATATGGTGGTGACCAGCGGAGCTGGTCGAGCTGCCTGCGAACTGTGCCTGGTATTGCTCTTGTTCTGCCGGAGACAACAATACAAATTTATACAGAGGTGTGTGCGCGTATATACAGGGGGTGTGTGGTTGTTGTCTGAGAACGATGTGATGATCGATTGGGTGATCCTATTTTATATAATCTAATCCCAAGAACCAGTAGTAAAGGCTTGTAAAATTATGGCGATAAGAAAATGTAAGTCAATTTGTATATATACAAACTAAGTTTCTCCTTAGTGGTACCACAGTAATCTTTTTAGAGATTTTAAATAAATCAATAAGGTATCTAAAATTATGTTATGAAAAATTTAACTTTGTCTTTAAGTACTTAGAAGTTAGACTTTTGGATTTGAAAAATAGTACAGCATCCTTTTAGACACCTTCATACAAATTTCAAATCTTAAAAGATTTCAGAGATTTTTAAATAATTTTCAAAATTAAAAGACTGGAGTCTGATGACGTGTACCCAATTTTAATATATTTTACAGCCAAAAATCAAAAATCGACGATGCAGGGTGAAGTGAGATTGCGACGCTGACTTTTAGAACTCTGGATTCTCGACGTTGGGCTCTCGGAAACCACAAACCTCAATTAGCGAACCCCGAAAGGAGCGACAAGACAGAGTAGAGTCGTAAACGGAAATCGGAATACAAACTAAGGGGTAAAACAAGCGAGAACAAGAACTAAATAACCATAAGAACATAGATCATAGAGAACACATTATATGTATATATATATTTATATATCAGCGAAAAGTCATCAAAACTAGTGGCGTAAATGAAAACAGTTAAAGCGTTACTTCACCAGGAACTCAACCCGTCTGGTATCTCTAGTATTTATAGAGTGTACTTTTAAGCATTGTGATATTTACTGCACTTTCTCCACTATATCGTGTGCAATGCGAATTTAGTTGTTGTCTGGTTGATTGGCCAATTTTCAGATGATCTTGTTTGTTGGTAATGCAGCTGTTGTTGTTGTTGTTGTTATTGTTGTTTTTGTTGTGGACTTTGTGTGTTGGTTGGTTGTCTGCTGACTTTCTGTGACAGAGCTCCCTGTATATATGTATACTTAGTTATCCGAATCAATTTCGCAAAACATAATCGAACTGAAGGAGAATCTTGCGGGAGGCAGATGATAAACATTAGTTCGCTGACATGGATCGAAGACCTGAACCTCGATCCTCGATCTTGTTTATGGATCGGTGGTATAGTTTTTTTGGGGAGACCGACCGGATGTGTGGAAAACTTCGTAGTGGGGATCAATGCTGGTTTACGCTTACCGCTTACAACAAAAAGCCTTAGCTGAAGCCGAATAATCACAAGCTTTAGCTAGGGCGATATATCATTATCGAGAGGCTGTAATAAAGTGGTAGTAGCTGGTATGTCGAGTACGAGTGGTTACGAGAATATAAGTAGGTTGGTAATAGGTTGGCTTAACTCAATGCATGCAAATCGAACAGAACGCTAGGAATAAATGTTGTGTGTGGGTTATACAAATGGCATTAGCAATCGGTACGGGTTGGTTAGTAATAGTTCATAAGTATGCTGCTACGAAAGTAAAATGCAAATGGGGCGCACCCACACCGCCGCCGCCGCACAGTGGGTGCGAGAAGCGTGTGCCGCTGTGTCACAGCACAGCCAAAAGCTTTGCTCAGTGTCCTGCATTTTCCTGGAAAACTGCGGATGGGCAAAGCTTTCGGTGTGCCCCTTCATCGTTACGGGGAACCCCCTTATCTGTGGGATTCCCCTTGTAAGCCTAAAAATACGTATCGACTTTGGATTGTTTGTTGGTTTGGTTTGGTTTAGTTGGGTTGTTCTGGTTCTGGTTTTTGGCTTGCTGTTCCTGCGTTTTCAAGGAGTTCGGAAATAATAAATCAAGTAAACGGGGGTGAGGCGGGATTTTCGGTAACGGTAAGAGTTTAAGTTTAAGTTAAAGTTACATTTGGTCATGCCTGCGAAGAGAGAGAGAGCTTTGGCTGAAGCTTTGGCAAAAAGCGCGCGCGAAAATTCAGAGAGCAGAGTGGATGAAAAGCTCTTACATCTAAGGATACAAGGACCAACATCCTGTGTGTTTTCGGAAAGGGTTTTGTTACCGGTTTCTTCTTTAGCTACTTATATGTACATTTGTTTCCGGGCCCACTAATGTTTATCATCTCAATCGACAGCCCAGCTGGCTTTATCTTCACTCGTTTTAAAGTTTGCTTTCCTCCTCCTCCAAAAAGGCAACTCAAAACAAAAAGAAAGTCACACAAAACGATAATCAACCGAAAAAGAACTGATAGCATAGCATAGAGAGTTGAGTAGTAAGTAGGTAGAGTAGAGTAGAGTAGAGAGAGAAGATAGTTAGAGATAGAAAGTTGGACTTGTGCGCACCTTTCCCCGCCGGCGCCATCGCCGAAAAACTGCTCGATGGCGTCCGCCTCCGAGGACGAGCCGCGTGACAGGCCGCCGCCCGCGCCGGCACCACCAGAGCCAGCGGCTCCACTGGCACCGCCACCGGCACCACCGACGCTAACGGCTAAGCCACCGGCACCGCCACCGCCTCCGCCGCCGCCGCTGCGCAGCTCCCGCGTGATATCGCCGGGCAGCACTTCTTCGCTGCGGTGCACCGTGAACGAGTTCTTACCCTTCTTTCCAAAGCCCATACGTCTTTTACGACCTTCGAGTACGGCATTTTACACAGTTTTAGTTTTGGTTATCTTAGTCTTAACTATATATCGGTTAGTTGGGTTAGCTTGGCTATGGTTATGGTTTATGAGTTATGGTTAGTAGTTGAGCAACGCAAAATCGAATGGCAAAGCAGAAAACAAGGCGATATGGTTGCTCTTGCCGGACTTCAAGATCCGGATTGAGCCTACGATGCTACGAATATCTGTTCAACTGAGCAAATGATCGACTGACTGATTGATTGATCGATTGACTGGCTGACTGAGCAACACAAGGCAACGGAACGAGAACGGTAAACGAGCGCAAACAGAGAACGGAACAAAATCACCCTACCTGTGGCCGACAGCTGCGATGTGGAGTTGGACTTCTTGCCCATCCCGCTGCCACCCTTCGGCGATCGCTCCTGGTCGACGCCGCCGCCCTTCTTGCGGTCGTTCGCGGTGTCCGAGAGGCTGCCATCTGTGGGGGTAATTGACATTTAGAATTTAATGGAAAATTTGAACTTAAAAAAATTGATTAAAGTTTACAAAAACAAAATGAACTTGAAGATCAATGGGCTGGGCATCCCTGCTTTAAAGTTGCGTGTACAAAATTTGTTTCAAGCCTTAATTTAAAAATATTTTTAGCTTAGTTAAATAATAAAACCATCTATGCAAGAGAAATCCATGTTACTGGAACTTTTTTTACTTTCTTAGACCACCTAATGTTTGATGTTTTAAAAACGTTTTCTACTAGACTGAGGGAGTACTGTTGTTTTTAAGATTCATTAGTCTTAACAGATTTGTAAAATTTAAAGAAACTTTTAAATTTAACTTGATTATTTTTGTAAATATGTCTAAGTCGGCATATGATTATTTTCTTGTACTGTATATCAAATCAAATAGGTAAGATTTATGTCACACCTTTGGCTTGCTGAATAAAGCTTTCTGTCGCATTTAAAATACTGTAAGTTGTAAGTTAAAGTTAAATTATTGTAGGTGTTTTAACACTAGTGTTTTTTTTGCATGTTGTTGGTAAACGTAAATACTAGGAGAATACCAGTGGTGGGTGAATCTTTTAACTTCCGGCTACTCACCGACTTTATCTTCGGCACCACCACCCTCCGCTGACTTGGAACCGCCTGCATCGTCGGCTCCGTTCTTGTCCTTGTCGTACTCGCTAAAGTCGTCGTCCAGCATAGCATCGATGGCATCCCAGTCGATTGCGTCCAGCGGCGCATCAGCGTCCGCATCCGCGTCGGCATTTGCGTTCGTTGTTGTGGTTGTTGTTGTTGTTGCGTTTGGTTCGTTCGTGTTATTCGTTGTTGTTGTTGGATTTGTGGCAGTTGTTGTAGCATTTGTTGTTGCAGTTGCAGTTGTCGTTGTCGCCGCATTCGTTGCATTCGACGATGTTGTGGTTGTTGTTGTTAATGTGGTTGTTGTTGTTGTAATTGTGATATTATTTGTGCATGTATTTGGTGGTGGTTGTTGTTGTTGTGAGGGTGGTTGTTGTTGTTGTTGTGTGGCGTCAAGCGTCAGGTTCATGGCGTCATTGTTGGTGTTCATGTGTTGTTGTGGTGTATTTGTTGTTGTTGATGATGGGGCACGTTTGTTATTGTTGGGTGATCCATGAAGTAGTTGTTGTTGTTGTTGTGGTGGTTGGGGATTTGCAAAAGAGGAAGAAGAAGCATTATTAGCATTAGTACCACCGACGACAAGATGCCCAGCAGCGGCAGCAGATGTTGCACCACCGCTCCCACTACTAGATTTCGTCAGCTGCTCCGATGCCATCATCGATCCGCTGTTGGCGGTGGTGCCTTCTTTCCCTTTTTGCCTAACTGATTGTTGTTGTTGTTGTTGAAGTTGTTGATTGTGACTTTGGCTAACACTAACACTACTCGCTTGGCTATTGTGTTGGTTGGTGTTAAGGTTGCTATTGTGTGTACTGGTACTGGTAGTGTTGTGTGCACCACCACCGCTACCCATTCCGTTCCCCTGCTCCATTCCCGCCGCTGCAGCATTCAAGTTCATTCCCGATCCCGATCCCGTTCCCTCCATTGGTGAAAAGTTGTGTGCATTCTGGGCACTGGGTGGGTGTGGCAAATTCCTTCGACGCTTCAAATAAGGGGCCGCCGGTCCATACAGCTTCTGCTGGCTAGTTCGCTGCAGGTCAAGCGACATGTGGTGCCTTGCATCTGCCAGTCCCCGCTGGCGGTGCGCCCCCCGGAAAAGGGAGGGGGCCACCCCCCGACGCGTCCAGCCCACATCCGAGTCATAGGTTATGGTCACTATCTTGTCATCGGTAACCAGGAAATGCGAGTGACTGAGCGGATTATGGGCATCCACATTTGCGCCCATGTACGACTGCCGGATATTGGTCTCGGATCCATAGCGACGCGACATCGCCGAAGTGGGCGAGTGGCCATAGTTGGGATGATTGGGATGAGGGTAGGGATAGTCTGCGGACGAGGGCATCACCTCGTCCTCGTAGCGAATGCGTCGGCGACCCCAGCTCTTCGTGTGCAGATCATCGTAGTCCAGCGATCGCGATTGACCCTCGTGAAAGAGTCGTCTACGCTCCAGCTTCGGTTTCTTCAGGATCGAAGTGGGCTGCGCCTTGGCCTCCGAAATGGGAACGGCGGCCACCAAGGCGTCTTCACTGAGCTGTCTGGATAGGCGAAGTACCGATTGCGTGGGCGGTGGAGCGGGCGTTGCCATTTGACCCCTGGCCCGCCGATGGGCGTTCGGTGTGGGGGTGTGCACATGGTAGGTGGGCACCACGCCCAGATTCATCTGCGGCCCCGTCAGCCCGCCCAAAAAATGCTGATCCACACACTCGCCGCACATCGCCGGATCCGAGGTGGGATACCCCATGGGCTGGTGCTGGGGATGGGGATGCGCATCGGCCAGACAGCACGGATCCTGGCAGGCTCCGATACCCAGACCCGCGATGGTCAAATGCAGGGTGTGGTGCGTGGACAACACCACCGGCTGACTCCCGTTCTGGCAGTGGCTGCAGCTCTTGTCCAGGTGATCGCGCACATAGCCCACCAGCGAGCTGGGCGATGTGGTCGCCATCGAGGGGGCGTGGTCGTGGACACCCGGGGGCAGGGGCGACGAGCTGCGGAAGAGAGTCGTGATGGGCGTGGTAAAGCGCTTGAATTGCTCATAGCTCGGCAGCAGCGGCAGCGGATAGGCAGCGGCGGTGGCTTGTACGTTCGGTTTCTGTCCGTTGGACCGTCGTGGTGGATAGATGTCGAATGGCGGTGGCAAATGGGGCAATGGCAATGTCGAGGGCGATGACGAGTAGAAGGCGGAATGTGGATGCATATGCGCATGGGGATCGAGTGGCTCCAGCATCTCGTCGGCCATGATGCCGGGCTCCACATAGAATTGTTCCACCAGCTGTCCGCTATTGGCGTCCGTCACCAGCACTTGGTGTGGCGCCAGGCCGGCGGAGATGGGCGGTGAGTCTGCCGCCGCCAGGGCCGCCAACTGTTGCAGTTGCTCCAGCTGCTCGAGGAGAACCAGCTGCTGCTGCTGGGCACCACCCGCTGGCAGATAGTCGCAGTCGTCCACCTCGATGGTGTTGGCCCTGCCGGGCTCCGAGTGGTGCAGCCGCAGTCCGGTGATGGGTTCGCCTCCGGAGCCGCTGAGGAAACTGTTGCGGACGCCAAAAAGATTGCGCCAGTTGCGGGGGAAGCTAACGGTTATTGTGGGCAACGGTAACGGGTGGTAGCGGTGGATTTGAGGCATGCAAAGTGTTGGACAGGGTTGACAGTATGTTTGCAATGCCACATACCATTACCAATGAGCGTGATGTTTCAAAATACAGAGTGTGGCAACAAGGGGTAGGATCAAGTTAACAAGGCGCAATTTGTGGGGAGAGAACGAACAACGTCCGAGGTCAGCGTTTAGTTGAGGTGAGTGTTTTGTTGTGTTGCGGTGATTTCCGTGGTGAGTTGTGGTGTGTTGTTGAGTTTTGTGGTGAGTGGTTGTTGTGTAAGCGTGTGGTGAGAGCACAGCACGCGAGAGAAGCATTCAAACACAAACACAAAGAGAGTACGCGCGGCGAGAGCGGCGAGAGAACGAGTTGTTGTTGATTGTTGTTGAGATTTTCATTTTGAGATTTTATTTTGTCGGTTGGTTTGGCAAACGCAAAAAGTAAATGCAGAAAAGAAACTTTATGTTTTCGCTTTCGTTTTTCGTTGGTTTCAGTGTGCGTTTCAAGGTGTTGTTGTCTCTGTGTGAGCGAGAGATTCTGGTGTGTTTGTGTGTGTGTCAAAGAAAGAGTTGGGCGGTAAGCGCGCCGATTCTGATTCAGATCATTATTCCAATACCGAGACGTGTTTCTGGCCTAATTCAGGGTAATTTTGGATTTAGCTCGCAGCTACTACTCAAAAAGTAAACATGTGTAGGGTGACCAATTTAAACGTGTGGCCCAGAGCGGAATTTCAGCGTAATTTTGGCAGCGTAGCTTGGCTTCCTTAGCTTCCTTTAAAGCCTCCTCTCTTTAGTTCGCCTTCCACTTACCTGAGTCCGCGCGAGGTGCGCGGTCGCTCCGACTGCGTGGAGAAGGCGCTGGAGGTCACACTGACCACCGACTCCATGTCCGAGTCGCCAAACTCGCCCATGAAGTCCTTGTCCGGTGACAATGAGTGGCGCGGACGCATGCGCGCGTCCATCGAGTGCAGGTCGCTGTCGGAGAGGCCCGTGTAGTGACGCTCCCAGCCGCCCATGCCGGTGCTCCGGTACGTGGCCTGGTGGTGCGGCTGTCGTGTGCGGTGCCGGCCGAAGCGGCCGCCCGAGGCCAGCCGCTCGTCGAAGTCCTGACCGAGGCGGTCCCGCAGCATGGCACTGCGCGAGGTCTGCGGTACCTGCAGTTGACGGAACAATAGTTGGGTAAGATTTTTGTGTATCACAGTTTAGGTAATTGTTTAACTACAACTTTCATAACTTTCTTAAAAACTAAATTTGACTGTACATCAATTATTGTGTGCACTTATTATAGTTTTGGTAATAACTTTCGATTTTACAAAGAAGGGTATTCTTATTAACTAAATGTCCTTATAAGAGGAATCACGTACATTGTTCAACAAATTAAATCCGTAAGAATGTTTTAAGGGACTAATAGAGCCGTTGAATAGAACAGACAGTCCATCTGTCCGTCCGTCCGTATAAGTTGGTGTCTGGGTTAACATTTGTCGGTTTTAGCAAACGGGGTAGCGGATGGATTTAATAATATAACTAAGGAAAACTTATCGCTATCATAGGAAGCCATATTTTGTTTCCATTCTCGCTCTGAACACTACACCCTTGATAGGTTACCTGTGGCAGCTGCCTCTTCTTTGGCGATCCTGTGGGTGTGGCTGTGGCCGATCGCGACTGGAATCGCTGTTGCTGCGAGGCAGCGGTCGCCGCTGAGGTGGCACCACCCGGTCCCTGGTAGGCCGATGGGGCGTTGGGCGAGCCGTGAACTGGAAGCACTGGATAGTCAATGTAGCGGTCGTCGGGTGGCGAGAGGGAGCCGCGGCGGGGACTGGTGCTCCTGTAGCCGTAGCCCGATCCGCCGGAGGGCACTCCGCCCACTCCTCCTCCGCCGCTGCTGTGGTAACCGTCGCTGGGAGCCGCCGAGTGGCTGCGCTGGCTGAGGCTCATGCCACCGGGACCGATGGAGGAGCCGACACCATTACCACCTCCGCGACGATAGTAGCCGGTGGCAGAGGCCTGCAGGTGGTGGCAATCGCATGGAAAGTAGAGTATGATTTAGTGGTGCACCCTTCGACCGAAGCTCAGGGATCCCCTTTGGGGGACCAGGGATTCTGACAAACATTCGGATTAGAGCTTACAGACTAGGCATGTGAGTGGTTCTGGGTGGTGGATTGGTTTTGAGTGGTGGTTCTGAGCTCGAGTCAGGCATCGAGAGTGTGCTTGGTCTTTTGTGTCTGGGTGTGTTGTGTGTCTTTGGTTAACTGTTACTGCAACTTCTACTAGAACATTAAAACGAGTAAGTTCAAATATGTATATGGTCATACGTAGGTACTGAATTAAGAGCAGAGAGCAAGAGATAGAGAGCCATACAAATTGAATAAGAATACACTTTCGAAACGAAATCAATCAAAATACATTGAGAGCCGCACGCGGCTTGTTAGATTATTAGTTGGTTAATCGGTTAGTTAGGTTAAGTATTAGGTTAGCATAAACTCTCAACTGAAAGTGCAGTAAATTGGCAGTGGTTTTGGTCTAACTAAACTAGCTATACTTGTGGGACTGAGAATTGTCAAGATATGTTTCAGACTGGATATCAGGTGAGTCTTGGTGTGACCTCCGTGTGGAATTGATTTCTCTTAGGTCTTGTAAGGGTCTACTAAATCTTTTTTGTTACCCTCAGGGAACAGGGATGTCTATACCTCGTAATGACAAGTGAATAGGTAAAGATGGATCTTTAAATAGTCGATTTTTTTTTTGGTGAAAATAATTAAGTTATCTTAAGTGAATTTAAAATACTTATTTACCCTTGTACTCTCAGTTAAAGAGATTATTTTTTTAAAACTTTATCAGTGAAATATCTTTTCCCCCAAAATATCTTCCTGAAATAATCTCTTCACTTGACGTGTTTTCTTTGTCTGTACTGTTCTGTTTGTTTTGCCTTCTAAGTGGCATCTTTTTTGGGTAGTTCGTTAATTTAGCTAGGGTGCAAACCTGATTGTGGTAACTTTGTCCAATGCCAGATACAGTGCGGTAGTCGCGGGCCACCATCCCGGCCACCCGTTTGCGGCCCTGGGGCGACATGTCACGTCTGGACCGACGCTCGTTTAGATCGAGCTGGATCGTCGTGTTCGGGTTTGGATTGGAGCGGGACGAAAGGGTTTACAGTGGGGGTGGGGGTTCGTTCGGGGTTTTTTTTTTAAAGAGAGGTTAAGATCGAGAGAAAAAGAAGGAGTAGATAAAAGAGTAATTTACATATGATCAAAATGAGTGGATAGTCTAGAAATCAGTGTGATGGTGTTCCAATGTATGGGATCTCTGACATTGCAATGGGATATTGGCCTCATACATTGTGTTCGTGTGGAAGTGTCTCTGGGGTTTGGTTTTCAATTGGTCAATCGGTGTTTCCCGGGGATCGTGTTCAACAAACTCAACACACATCAAGTATACGCAACGCTACACACTTAAAGCTATACGGTGAAGCCACAAGGAAAGCAGGATGGGCAATGCACAGGTTCTAAGTGATGGGTGGTGGGCAAAAGCGGTTTTCTACAGAGGCATGCAAAGCGGTTTTCAAGTGCTTCTCAATGACAGTTCGATCGTGAAGCTTATGACAGAGAGATAGTTTCTTAGATACCGCCTTGGGCAGTATGTGTTCTCAAGTTTGGGTTTACACGGATTCTTAGCTTAAAACATTCGGCTTATAAGACTTAGACTAGAGTAATTTCCATCTTAAATGCAATAGTTATCGTTAGCTGAAAAGACGCGACCAAGTCCAGCTTGGATTCGTTCGGGTTTTAGTACAGAGAGTTAGTGGAGCGACAGTTTAGACTTCGAAGGTAGGGACAGTAGATCGAGAGAGAGAGACAGAGAGAAAAATTTAACACACGCACAACCAAACAACGACACCAATTAGTTGAATAAAAGTTTCAAACAAACTCAAAACATCATGAAACCAAAATACTTTGTACAATTGCTGGGAGGTGTCATGTCCTGTTTTGGCCCAAAAAAACATGAACAGTCGGCATCTGTCCGATTCTGTCGCTGACCATGAACCAGTTTGTGTATGTGTTAACGTTGGTATTCGGATATATGTGTTTGTGGCATGCCAACTGAGAGCTGAGGAACTGATAACTGACAGGAACAGGAACTGAACCGCAATGGAGTCCTCAGATGGAGCATGTACCATGGCTATGTATGAGTTGTTTTTCTTTCTGTTTGCATCTGCTGTGCTGTGCTGATGATGGCCAACGAGTTGCCTGATGCTGATGCTGATGCTTATGCTTATGCTGATGCTGCTCATGGCATGTGATATGTGAGTTACAGTTAGAAAAAAGCACACACACACATAGAGATGGAGATAACAAACTATGTATAGAAGCACACAATCCAAAGCACAACCATTATTGACGCACCGATAACTGTATACTCTTATTTATACCCTAAAGCGTTGTAACTCAGTCTCACTTTATGTATAATTTTTTACAATTTTTTTAAACTTGAAATCTGGTAAGCTCTATATTTATATGTTAGGGTTTAATCCTAAGATTTAGTTTTTAATTCAAGTTCATGTTTTCGAAGGTTTTTTAAAATTTTTTAAGTTATCTATTATGTATACATCTATGTACCATTTGTGTTCAAGGTTTTCATCCTTTAGATTTAGATTTTTATTTTAAGTAACTATTTAAAAGCTTTATTGAAATGTTTTAAAGTTTGTAGATCTTTACTGAAATATGTTACTTCTGTAATTTTTTTTGTTGGTTTATTTTTGTTAATATTGGCTAACAAATATTCCCCAGACAAGAGTATACAGGCAGTTAAGTTTTTCTGTTTGCGTCAAATGCTTTGCGTGTGTGTGTGTTTGTATTTGTGTGAGTGGGGCAGAGAAGATAGGACAGAAATGTTCACATGTATGTATCTGTGTGAGGGGCTGAGAGCAACTGGAAGTGGCAGGCTGCGATTGAAGTCTAATGTTTGTATGTAAGTGTGTGGTTGTGGGTGTGAGTGTCCTGTTGTTGCTGTCAGTTCTTTTGGCTTTGGTTCTTCCTCAATTTTTTTTGGGTGTATTATATACATATGAAATAATAAACTCCTGCTCGTGTGCATGTCTCTCAGTGTATAATGTTGCTGATGTAGTTGTTGTTGTTGTTGTTCAGGCTGTTGGTATAGTTGTTGAGTTGTTAAGTTGTTGTGGGGGCTGTTACCTCTAGCAGGGGCGGCGGACTCGCTGAGCTGCCCATCGACGAGATGCTGGCCCCGGGCGTCATTCCATCGATGTCGCAGTCGGACGTCGTGTCCGAGTCGCTCAGTCGCGACATGGTGCTCGGCGGTGATAAATGATCTGTCGGTGTCAGTATCAGGCCGTCCACATCGCTGCCCTCGTCACGTAACTGTTTTCGTTGTTGGTTTTTGGTTGTTGTCATAAATTTAGCGTCGCAATGTTGTTGATTTGGTTGTATGGGTTACGGAACGAGACGCACGTGTTGTTGTTGTTGTGGTTGTTGTTGGTAATGATGGGTGGTGTTTTTGGGGTGGTGTGATGTGTTGGCGGGTGCACGACAAAAACCAACGAAAAAAAATACAGATAATGACAATGGCAAGTTAATAATTTTGTTCAAACCGGGCAGCTGCTGCAGGGTGAGGAGGGTGGGTAAAGGACATTACCAGGTAAGTTCTGGCTTTCACTTTCGTTTGGTACAAATCTTAAGAAAATAATGAACAGTTCTCATTTAAAAGGTCCTTATGTTTTACTTTATACTTGATACTTGAGTCAATTTAGACATTTTTTTCTTGTGCAATTCAAGAGAAAAAGTGAAAGCCAAAACCTTTTAAACATTGATCTTTACAAAGAAAAACTAAAAAATCATAATAAACAATAACATTTTCCATTTTTTCTTTAGTTTTGTGTTAAGTTTTTCGCTCGCCAAAACTTCGTTCCTGGAACTGAACCTGAACTCTTTGTGTTTCCTTCGTTTTCAAGCGTTTACCAACATCTATGAGACACGCAGGAAACGGAAACGAACGAACGCAAAACGGAAACCAAATGAACGAACTTAAAGAGCCGCGGCCCACACATACGAGATAGGAGGTGTCCTGGTGGGGCTGCAGCAGATACCATTCGGCCTCGTCGTCCAGGACGTGGTGAGCCAAATCGATGACCACCTCGCCGATGAAATCGTTGGCGCCGTACCGCACATAATCCCACAGCGTCACCTAAAGGAAGAGTATATTAATTGATTGCCCACAGGCACTTGCCCCAAAGATCAGAACTCACCTCGAGCAGCCGGCCATTGAGGTCGCAGCGCCTCAGACCCGAGTAGACAAAGGTCTGGCCCCATCGGGGTTCGCAGGTGGTGCCCACCGTCTTTGTTCGCCGCTTTGACTTTTGGCCGCGATCGGGCAGAAGGAACACCTGCAAAGAAATCAGTTTTGGTTGAATTATTGTCAAGAAAATAATTTACTTAAATTGAAGACAACTACAGAAGTTTCATTAAGTTTAAAAGAATTTTTGCAATGCGTTCAGAATTACATTTAAAAAACTATCTACTCTTCCACATAAATATTTAATAAAACACTTAGCAAACTTTAAATTTTGAATTAATTTATAGCACCAACTTTTCCACAACTGTATCTTGAAGTTTTACAAGTCAACTTAGTTTAATTGGTTATAAAGAGTTTTTAGCCAGTTTAGAAAATGAAATACAACCAATTGGGGAACTTGAATTGGGGAAAGTTAAACTGTAGTGCATTCTTTAGAGTATTTAAACTAGTGCTACAAATCTCTACAAATAGAATGCTCAAAGTGACTTAAAGTACTACTTTTTCCACTCACTTTTGCATAGGGATTGCGGCCAGCTCCGCTGTGTCGCAGGGAGAGGCCGGTGGCACAGACCAGGGTCACGATCAGCTGCAGCGTGTTCTGGTCGTAGCCGAGCTTCAGCTGCAGCCGCCCCTCGATCGGGATCGGTTGGGTGGTGGTGCCCGAGCCGCTGCCACTGCCCATGCCCATGCCCACCCCGTGGCCTTGCAGGTGGGCGGCGGGCGGATGGGTTGGGTGCTGGAGCGGATGCTGGTGCTGGTGCGGGTTGTAATGGTGCGGGTGGTGGTGGTGGCCCGCCGTCGTTGTGCCGTGGTGGCCGCCAGAGGCGGAACCGGATACGGAACCGGAGGCAGATGCGTGGCCGGATGTGGGGGCGTGAACGCTGCTGGTGCTGCTGCCGCTGCCACTCCCGCTGCCACTCCCGCTGCTGCTGTGGCTGTGGCTGCTATGGCTTGGTCCCAGGCGCTGTGTCTGCCCGACGCCACCGCCACGTTGCCGGTGTCCGCCGCCCGCTCCCGATCTCGCTCCTGATCCTGACTCAGATCCTTGTCCGGAGCCGCTAGTGTGGATGTCCGGCGAACCGGGCGAGGTGATCAGCACACTCGGCTTGTCCCGGTGGATTTCGATGGCCTCGACCGCAGGTGCTGTGATTAGAATTTAAAATTATTGGCTTAGATCAGAAGTGATCTTAATAGGAGTTGCGGTTAGGTCGGTATTGCGTGTTGGTAGTGGTCAGTTAATATTTTGTATTTGCTTTAGTGGATGAGACTGTGATCTTCAGTTTTCATTCGACTGGGTATATGTAATAGAGTTCCCATTTGAGTCAAAGTTTCTTTCATATAAATTATAATTATTGGACTGTAAGATTGTATTTTATTTTATGTGAACATAATGGTAAGATAAATAGACCTTAGGTCTATATGTCCCTGAAAGTATTCATGGAGTATTTAAGGTAAGGTTTGTAAGAATTCCTAAAAACTGGCTATTATTGATACTAGTTCATTGGACTTTTGATTCGTGCTTCTTTACCAATATATTGAGGGGGATAGGTTGCTTTTAAATTTTGTGAACTCTTCAGGTATATGTCATTAATTTTTATACTTAAGGACAACTGCATTGACGGTAATAATATTTTAACTATTCCTGATTGAAAGTTGAAGCACGATATACTTCATATAAATATGATGTGTTGGGTAATTCACGAGAAAGTCATATATAAAATGACAACAAATGAACCCTGAACATTTCTCAACCCATATCAGTCACTCTTCGTTCACAGACACACAACCCCAGGAGACCCCTTCATAAGAACTATATATTGTGGTAGTAGTACCTTTGCGCTGGAGATATCGTCCGCCGCTGCTGACCACCGCACTGCCGGCCATGCTGCTGACCAGCCCGCTGTGCGGAAAGTTGGCCGAGGAGCGGCGGGGAGCGGGGACGCTGCCGGTGGATCCGCCGGAGACGCCGCTGATGGGACTGACATTGTTGCTGCTGCCTCCGCTGCCACCGCCGCTGGCGATCGGACGACTCACAACCAGTTCCACCTGGGCGTCCAGGCGACTCTCGTCGATGATGTCGTACACCTCGTCGACGGTTTTGTTGTGCAGCCCACGTCCGTTCCACTCGATGATCTCGTCGCCTGCTCCGTGGATCGATGGATGATCGGTGGATGGATGGTGTTGGTGTCATGGGTGTCATGATCACAGGCAGATAGAAAAAGAGAGAAAAGTCAGAGTGAGATGCGATGGTAAATGGGGTGAGTGTGAACGTTACCTGGTCGAATCCGGCCCTCGAGATCGGCCACCGAACCGCGCTTCACCTTCTCCACAATGGCCCCGCATGGACCTCCGCCCGATCCCAGCGATCCTCCCGTTCCGAGGGGCTGACCGCCGTTGACCTTTAAGCCTAATATATCCTCCCCATCATAGTATTTACGCAATATCATGTGCCCGATCAGGCGAGTATTGTCCGCGGATGTTTGCCAATTCACCGGATTCTATATGCATCGATCGATTTACGTGGTTGTGGGTGTGGGATGGTGGTTGGTTTGGTGATTGTTTTTTTTTTTTTTCAATTTTCATTTTTGTTTGTTGGTGGGATTGGTGGTTTACAGATTACAGTTCAGATTGCGGATGATCGTGCATAGATTTTGGTTGTTGGATGTGATGTCGGTGGGGAGCCATCGTATGCGGGAAGTAAAATTGTTTTTTAGTTAGCTTTTTGCACCGCCGACAGACCTTAGACATAGAGAGCTTATACCCTAGGTAAAACTTACAATTAGAGTCGGTAAACGAAAACATATGTATAACAGTAGAAAGTAACAGTTTGTACACTTTTTCACATTCATGTTTGGTTTTTCTTACAGGCTATAAACATATTCTACTCAATCACAGATAGTTGGCATAGCGTATAGATATAGAGGTACATAGTTGTTCATTTGGTTTCTTTTCCTAGATTTTTTGTTGAGAACACACACGTTTCAAGAGTTACCCCAAGTTGAGGTACGGGTTAGATAAATTTCGAATGCCAAAACAGTGTGGACTAACGACATTTAAAGGTCATGCAGGGCGTGCTAAAAAACGGGTTTGTTGGGTGGGTGGGGTGGTCAGGGGCATCATGCAAGCACAACACTTAGAGGTTTCAAAAAAACGGATTATCCGGTCATGCAAGATTGGTTCTTTTGTTGTGAGTTTTCGATTTTCTCTGGGTTTCAGTGGGGGTTGTATGCTGAAATTGTCAAGATGTTTTGTCAAAATAGCTGGAGGTTTATTGCGAGCTGGGAGTGATAACCAAAAACGATATCATTGCTTGATTATGGTCTGGTTGATGGCTGGTTTTCTGGACATGACAAGAACAACAAACAGAGAAAGTTGGGGTTCCATTTTCAGGATTCACTTTGGGTAATTCTCCACACAGACAAACGGAAAGTGGGGTCCAGAGGGGGAGAAAGAGACACAGAGAGTGAGAGACTCTACACAGACACAATGCATTCTTGCCCATCTTGGTTTTCTTTTGGGTGCAGCCTTTTGTACCTTGGGCCCATCTCCTCGGTTCGAGTCCTCGCTGCTGGTGAACGTGCTGCTGGTATCGATGCCCGAGTCCTTGGTGGCCGAGTCCTGGCTGCCCTGCCTCTCGGCCTCCCATCGCGACCAGTCACTGGAACTGCCCTCCAGGCTCTTGCCACTGCTCAGTATGGTGGCTGCCCCCACGTCCACAGCCGTCGAGGGCAGGATTCCGGTCACCGGTGGCAGTGAGCTGGCTGCCAAAATGGACCCCTCTCCGTCGTGGGCATCGAAGCGCACCGTCTTCTTTATTCTGCGCTCGGTGTAGCGCCTCGAGTCCTGGGCCGCCGACGAGGAGGAGCTGGTGGCCGGCTCATCCCAGTAGGCTGCTTCCGTGGAGCTAACGGAGCTGCTGCCTCCGCCGCCGCCCCTCGTGGCGCCCAGCAGACCCCGATTGCCACCCCGCACAGCCTGACCTTGGGCCTCCGCCGAGGCCATGGATCCCAAACCCCGATCGTAGGATCCCGTCAACGATCCCGATCCCGATCCCGGGCCAATCACAATCTGCGGCTTTGACTGGGGGTAGTGGCTGCTGCTGGTGGTGCTGCTGCTGCTGCTGCCACCGCCGCCGGCGGCTGCCAAGGGCGGGGCACGTCGGTAGGCGCCAGCAGCACCGCCCGGAACTGCTCCTCCCCCACCGGAAGCGGAAGCGGCGGTAAACTGCCGCTCGTGGTTGCTGCGATTCAGTGAGTTACGCTGCTGCACGTCCAATCGGGCGGTACGCGTCAGCGGATACTGCTCCAAGCGCTCGCGATGCTGCAGCTGCAGCTCGTAGCGGTCCCGCTGATCGGCGGAGGCGTACAGCCGCTGGGTGGTGTGGCTCAAGTGGCGGAAGTCACCGCCCACGCTGAGCAGGTCCCGCTCGTTGAGGCTGCGCTGCTGGCGCCACGGGTCCAGAGAGGTGCGCACCTGGAGGCGCCCGCCTGTAGGGGTGGTAGATGGTGATTGGGTGTGGCTAAAAACTCTACTACGGAGGTTGCTCTGCGGGATATTTTGGGGGGTCAGAGGTCAAGGGTCTGGGTTTTTGGAATAGGTAACTTTTTTTTTAAGGGGAGACTGCGCCGCTTGCCTGCCATAGTTTGTTGTCCTTTTCAGATGTTTCAACAAATGCACACAAACATAATGGTAATCGATCGGTTGAGAAAGCAAAAGTTCAAAGCAAATAAATACGTATGATATAAGACTTAGTTGTGGAATTCGGAACTGAGATCCAGCCCTGTGAGTTTGAGATCTTGTGGCTCATGGTGTACTATCACCAAGGTTTCTCGAAAATGTATCAAGTAAATGTTGTATTTTAAAATACACATTCAGAAAAGAACAAGTGTTAAAAGTTGCGATTTTAAACTACAACGATATATTTTCTAGTTTGTGAATTAATGATTCTAACGACATTTTTAGAGACTAGGACAGCTTTATCGCAACTTTTTTAAATTCAATTTTTTCTTTTTATTATTCTTCATAAAAAAAAATAAATGAACTGCTTGGTTTATCAGTTTTCTAGCTGGAATTACTTTCTTTAATGAACAATGAAAAAGGTGTTTTTTTCAAATTTAAATTTTTATGAATATAATTACCATATAAAGAAGTATTTCATTAGCGAGTGCACATTACTAATTTAGCTTAAAAAGAAAGACATATTAAGTATTTAGTTCCATTATTAAACATTTTCGAAAAAGCTGCGATAGTACTGTAATTTTGACCACAACGGCATGAGTAAGCTAAGTATGGGTAGTACGAGTATCATAAGAAGACCTACGACTAGAGCTACGAGTGCCCACGACTTCTGGGACTAAAAGTGCCAGGGCCAGGATTAAATGGCTCAAAAGCTATGGAAGTGCCCGGTTTTCTGGGATTCGTAAAGATACAGGGCATTAAAATACTTATCTGTTGTGGCTAAAAGTTGCAAGAGCATTAAGTTACAAGCTAAGACTTCGGGGGAATATCGGGGGTGGTGGCCCACGGGGACAGTGTAAACTGTTGAGTGTTCTCAATGTTCGAGTGTGTGTTGGGCAGTGTGAATTCTGGTTGAAGTAAGGAGGAAACGGGAAACAGCGTTACGATATCCATGCAAATTATTCACCAAGATTTCTTGTTTTGTCAAAATTTCTTTTTGTTTCAGTTCACATTTACAGGTAGGGTTAAAAACGTAGAATATACATAAAAAAGGCACAAAAGTAACAAATATATAAGACAAGGTGTTCGAAAGTCGCGTCAAGTAACGACAACGTGTGTTCACAGCCAGAGAAAGTGTGTGTGGAGTGGTTGAGTAAATCAAGTGATGATCGAGAGAGCAGAATCTGAAGCAGAATCTTGAATGCATCACCAGCTTAATGGCTATTATCGAATAGGTAAATTCTAGGTAGGAGAAAGTGGAGGAGAGTGTGGGAGAAAGTGTGAGTGAGACGACAGTGCTCGAACAAAGAAAACAAAGTAAACAACTAAGAAAATCGCACATTCCTTGCTTTCGCTTGTGACGTGAAAACTGATAACTGGTAATAAAACATAACATCGAAGAGACACAAACATTCAAATTAATCGGCATTAAATGCCTTCGGGCCTTGATTTTATTCTTTTCGCTTACATTTGCATGAATCTGTAGATCGCCGGGCGAGAGAACGGTTTGGACACCTTGAACGCCGCCAAAATTACCTGCTATTCGTTGTTCATTTTTTGGTTTTGGATTTAAGTTACGCATTTTTGGATAGTTTTATTTTGGTTTTTTTGGCATAATGGTTTTTGTGGCGGGCAAATTGGTTGGAGTTTCATTTTGAGGGTTGACCAGAGAGAGAGAAAAAGTGGAGAAAAATATATAAAAACAATATTTCAAAGGTGAGTTCGAGTGGTAAATGTGAGTTAGACTAAGACTTAATTAGCATACTAACTTAGCCTAGCCTAAACTATGTTACCTCCTTAACAATTTGTACAGGTAAATAGTGTATACGAGAAAAAGGGCATGGAAATTGTTTGTTATGTAATAATTAATTATTATTATGCTAAACTAAATACTAGTAAATAGCTTAGTTTGGACGGTTTTGAGTGCTCGTAAGCAACTAAAAGCTTTCAAATTAACATTACTGATACAAATGTACTTAATAACAAGTGCAGCTTACTCTTTGCCCTTGAAAGTAGGCAATGCAAATTGTTGCAAACGCAGTTTCAATAATTTCTTTAAAACAAATGCACACTCACACAGACTTCCATCATGGCAACACTCACTCAGACAATCGACTTGGGTGCGAAAAGAACTAGTTTTCCGACACACACACACACACACACAGACAGTGCCTCACTAACACACTTGCATGTTTGTGGGCCATACCCCTGGCATACTTTCATTTGACTTTGGTCACGATACAAAACGTTTATTGTGCGCATAATGGGTGGCAAAAACAACAACAACAACAAATAAAAATAAAAAAGAACGAACAAAAATTACATAAAAACAGCAAGACCAAACGATAACAATGTAAACAAAAGAAGGCACGAAAGTAAAACAAAGCCAAAGTAAAGTAAATTATTTGAGAAACCACACGCACAATCTGCTTGGCCTACGGAGGGTGGCTTTAGGGGTGGAGGATGGGCAAGTGAAAGGGGGGGAGGCCAGCAAAAGACCAAGAAAAGAAAGCAAAAATCAATAATGTACACAAAAACACGGTCATTTTTGTCCCTTGGCGACCTTTCTTATTGTTGTTGTAATACATGTTGTTTGTACTGTTGTTGTTGCGGAAAGGCTGCGCACAATCATCGCATTGTGCAACACACAAAGAAAACCAAAAAAAAATCAAACAAATTTTACATTTGAGAATGCGTATGTGTGTGTGTGTGCCGCTGCTTCCTGTTTTATATTTTTGGCCATAAATTCAAGCCAGTTTGGTTGACAGGCGTCGGCTGGAAGGGAACGAGGGGTGCGGGAGGAGTAGGTGTAATGGGCGTTGGGCTGGCAAAAGGACACTAAAATCATCATCATCATCATCGCTGGCGGAGCGGGAGAAATGGGAGAAGTAGCTTGTGCTATTTTTAAACCAACGCTCGAACACACACACACACACGACGCAGACGCAGGCGCATTAATAGCACACGAATAGCCGCAGACAAACACAAACAAACAGGGGCACACACTCACGCACTTTTTGCGTGGGCCAGCCACAATGTTCGCATTAATGTCACTCATACGCACAGTTGCACATGCAAACAAACAACAACAATAGCAACAATAACAACAACAACAACGAGGAAGAGCAGGCTACATCAACGTCAACTGGTGTTGGTCAACGATTTAATTAAATTCCGCCCATTCCCCAAAGATCCTCAGTTGGTCGCATTTTAAAATAGCCAAACACCCGCTCATATATCCTGTGACACAAACACACACACATCTGCACACACACCCTCACTCACGCAGGAGTGCGGTCTATATTTACTTATTCACAGCCTGGTCGCCCATATGCGACACATTTCGCGTTGATGTTGCGGTTGCCATTTTAGTCTTCGACCCCCCATCCCAAAAACTCCATTAAGGAGCTATTGATTTTGTTTGCTTAATCGAAAATGTAATTCATTTTACAAATATGTTGCATAGTTTTGAACAGGATTTATGGGGGTAGGGGTAGGGTCGATGCACACACATTCACATATTGCGGCTAACACTGAAGCTGTAAAGTTTAACTAAACACACCAAGAGCTGTCTAAAATGCATAGTACATATTATTATTTTGGCTAATCTAGTGCAGTTGAAATTGGTGGATGGAGTCACCAGCCTGGTTTATTTAATCATGTTTTGTTACAATCATATGCTGGTAATTTATTGCCGTTCTGCCTTTTCATGTTAGGCTAAAAGCGTCAGTTATTTTGCATTTGTGAGTAGCTACGCCAATTTAAATTAAATATAATTGCAATGGAATATTTAAAGTCTGTTTATTTGTTATGCCATGTCCATTTATTGGTAATTTAAATTAATACCCTTGTCTACAAACGTTTAGAAAACATAAAACTGTCTTTTAATAAACTAAAACAAAATATATAGAAACCACTTCGGCAAAGTAGGATAAAGCAATTTATGTTTTCATTTACATTTTAATTTGAATTAAAAGAATATTTAATAAAATTAATTTTCCTCTTTTCGTCGACCTAGCCAAGTGAAATTATAATTGTTGGCTTGTTTCCAAGAATGACATTATCCTGCATTCTTCTTTGTTAACTTCAATTGTTCCTAAGTCTAAACTGTCTAAACTGTCGTTTCTGCCATTTAAAAAACATTAAACTGTCCTCCAATTAACACAAAGTAAGTAAAGCTAAGTAAAGGTAAAAGAAGTAGTGTTCCTCATACAGCTAGCTCTTTAATTTATTAGTTTCCCTAATTTCAATAGAATCAAATAAAATTTCAGCTTTACATTGACCTAGCCAAGAAAAATGTTTAATTTTTGGCTTGTTACCAATGATGACAGTATCCAACATTCTTTTTTGTTAAATTCAATGGTCTTTGTTGCAGTCCTTGCTGCCATTTCTGTTTTTGTTTTTTATATTTCTACTGATTTTTTTTTGCAGAAATTCGATTTTTTTTGGCATTTGACAGTCCTTTTTAAGCATAAGCATTTCTGTATACTGAGTGCTAATCTATTTGCTTTTGGCATTTAAATATTCCACTTTTTGGCTGTCTAAGCATTTTGTTTGTGGTTTAGATGTTGCTCGTTGATGTGGGAGTGTGGCAGTTGTTGGTTTTGTGGTTGTTGTAGTTGTTGTGTGTGCAATTCAAGAGAAGCTTCACTAACTGCAACGATCACTCACCTTAAACTCAGATTGGCTTATTGAATTTATTTAATTTTATTTGTCTAAGTTAGTTTTCCATGTGTCATAAGTTGAGAGTTGTTTTTTAAATTTTTCTTTGTTTTCCTTGTATTCAAATCACTTAAGCTGCAGTTGTTTTTTTTTGAATTCTGGCTTTGGCCGTTGCCTATTTTGCGGTACAAATTGCGGAGCATGTTAGCCAACCACCCAGTCTCAGGTGGCACCACCCACCAGGAGCAACCAACCACCCACACTACATAGAGATTGCGTGGCAGCACAGTAAACAAAACGGTCCTTTTCCTTAGAACTGCCAACCAAAAACAAAATGGAAAAAAAAAGAAAACAATAATATTAAATTGCTGCTGCCTTCGCGTTTTCTTTTTCCAGTGTGTGTGTGTGTGTGTAGGTGGGTGAGAAAGCGGGGTGAATGGGTGGTTTTTGGGCCCTCCAGCAAAGGCCTCGGGTGGGTGGCTGAGTGGTTTGGGTGGTTGGCCATATGCAAAAGCGTCCGTTGGGCGCCACAATTTGCGCAGTGTATTGTTAGTCGATTGACTGATTCGAGAGCAAATTTGTTTGCTTTTTTTTCACCTTGGTTGTTGGGTTGTTGGGCGCTTTCGCTCAATTAGGCAGATTTGAAGTGATTTCAAGGTCGTGGTAACCTTTTTTGTTTAAACAATTGCTTTTCACTTTCACTGTGTTATCGAAAATTTAACTCAATTTAATTTGCACGTTTTTGCGGGAGCTTTGGATTTTATAGAACTCTTTGGTTAACTCCAGGCTGCAGGCCAATTAGCCTTGGCTGCTGCTCAATGCCAAGTTCTCAATTATTTATGCTTCATGGCCAATTAAGTACGTTTTGTTTCACTGACGCCGCTCCTCGCCTCACTTTCTCCGCTTTCTCCGCCCGACAGCCACATGTCAGGCTTTTCCTCGGGCCTCCACCTTTTGCGGATTGTACAATATCCCACCAAGGTTATTTTTAACTCGACATTCACATTTCACAGAGTTTGACTTTCCGTTTTCCACTCGCTTCGCTTTCGATTTCACTCACTCACTCGCCTTTCGTTCAGCGGGAATTTTCCGATTTTCCAGCACCGTAGAATATTTTTTTTTTTTTTTTTTTTTGCGACACACGTGCGAAATTTGCGAAAACGACCGCTGCGGCTGTTTACTCGCCCTTAAAGTTCATCGAAAACTAATTTCGTTTCGATTTCATAAAAATCTCAATGGAATTTTCGCTTTACGCTGCCATTCGCTTTCCCTTGCGCCTACTCTCTGCTGTTTGTTGTTGCTGGAGCCTACACATACAACGTTTCCAATAACAATGTAACACGGCGGCGTGTTGTTGTTGCTGCTGTTGCCACTTTCCCATGGCGCCTTCCAGTGGCGAACTAAAAATAAAGTTAAGCGCGTGGCCAACACCGCTGCTACTGCCTCTGTCGACGTCGCAGTCAGCAGCGATAACATTGACAGCTGCTGCTGTCCGCCCACTTTCCACCCCACGCCCACTTTGGGGTCAACTCCTGTATGTGTATGTGTGTGTGTGTGTGTGTGTGTCGGTGTTTGTGTTTGCCACCTTCAAGGCGAATCCCTTGCAAAGTCAACGTGTTTGTCTTTGCCTTCCAGCAAAGTGGGTGGTGGATGGGTGGGTGGAATGGATGGATGGCCAACTGACACTGCCACTGCCACTGCAAGTGCAAGTGCATCAGTTATTGTTGTTGTTACAGACTGTAGTAGGGAGCATGACGCTGCACAAAAGTCCCGAAACGCAAGACACTGAATGAAATGACGTCGCTGCAGGGAAATGGAAAAGCGAACTGGGCAAGCGGAGTCCAATTGGAGACACCAGAAGACGAAAAAAGCCAAGAGCTACGAACGTGACGCAGATGGAGGTAGTTATTAAAAAGAGTTCAAAAGTTAAAGCCGGCTTTCGTTTAACGGAAAGAGCTTAACCCAAAATAGAGACATCATCTTTAATAGATTAACTTTTAACAAAAGACTTCTTTTAAAAATATTAAACATATATTTAAATATTATTGCATCCAATACCTTATTTTTTTAAAACCTTGCTAGTAGTCTTTGAAGTATTTCTAAAGTTCTTTTAAAATTGTGTAGTTAAATCGTTCTTTCTAATTTAGACAACCAAGTTAAATATTTACGCAATCTTAAACTGAAAAAATCGGAGAAATAAGTTATAAAATAAAGTAAGATAAGTATCCGTATTATTGTGGAAAACAAAATTTAATTTTGTTGTTTTTAACTATTGAAAAAAAATCTGGTACTCATAAAAGGGTACCTTTTTATTTACAATGAATTTAACACCAAAAAAAATAATAATGTTCAAACAGTGTATAGGAAGGCTTTAAAAATAAAACTATGTTTTCGCACTGAAATCAAGCGTGGGTTAAGTACAACTTTTTGTGGGTTTACGCGCGCTTCACGGCAACATCAGCTGCTTTTGGCTGCCTCCCTTTCAAACACCCACCCACCTCCCACTGGGCCGCCCACAGCCATGGAAGTGGATGTAACACCAGGGGGGGTGGAACGGTAGGGAAAAGAGCAGCGCATGCGTCCTGCTGTGGCACGATGGTGTGTGGGAATTTTCCAGGCGAGTCGTTGGATGGGAAGTTCCAACGCATGACGTCTGGCGGTGGCTTGCGAGCATTGTGAACTGGCAAACAAAGTGGTGGGTTTTCGGTGGCGCGGCTGTGGTGGATTCTAAGTGCAGCTGCACCGAAACAAGATCCACTCAGTCCACCCAGTCCACCACCCACCCACTTTCTCCGATTCCCTCGAGACTTTCACTTGCTTCGGTTTCGATTTCCTTTATCACATTGCTGCATTTTGGCATTTATAGTAATTTACGGAATGCAGACATAAGTTTGGCCACCTGCTTATCGGTGTGGTTGCACGCCAGATCAAGTGGGTGGGTGGGTGGTCTTGCAACTTTTCTGCGCCTACATTTACGCCACACACTCTGTGGCCACCCACAAAATCACTCGCAACTCGCAAGCGGATACTGTGAGCGTGGGGCCAAAGTTGAAATCAATAATTATTATATGCTAGTTTGTTGGGAAATTGAAAATGACAGAGGGAGTTCTGTGTGGGGGGAAGGGGACGGAACGCGACGGGGGGTAAGTGCAACATGCTTGCCAGAAACTTGCGCGCTAATGTTCAGCAATAAGAAATGTAAATCACCAAGCGCCGCATGTTGCACTGCACCCGAATCACTCACTTGGAGAAATTTAATTCATTTGGAATCAGTTAAAGATTTTATGACTATAGTCAAGATATCTGAAAAATTTCTATTAAGTATATATCAGTTATTGATGATGGAATTAAATCAATTTAATTATTCAAAGCTTATTTTTCTCTTGTTGAATATCATTTAGTTGAATTTATGCATAATATTTGCAACTCTTCAACATAGAAGACATAAATACAAAAAAATAAAGTATGTTATTTTTAGTCAACCCATATCTTTTACAAAATGTCAGTATTTCATAAAAATTTCAGGGATGTCCTTAGTACGTTTTTTTAAAACAAACTGCCGACTAAAGGTTTTGTTCTAAACCTTTCCTTATTTTATGTTATATGTATAGCAGATTACTTTTAAGCACCTTTTAAAAGAGATTTAAAATGCTGTGCGATTTCTGTGGAGTCATCGCTTTCAAATGTTATTTTGTGAAATAAAAATAGCTGATTACTTGAGATTGAACGAAATAATATCTTTATGATAGTTACTTGGTGATTTTACTGTTTGCCGCAGTGTAAAAAAACTGTCGCCTGTCGCGGGGTGTTAGAAAGTAGGGGATTTAAGGGAGGCACAACTGCAGCAAGTGCCAACAAGAAACTTTCTAATTAGGATAATAAATTTGCCAGCATCGCACTTGACAACGTCGCCCGGCATCTCTCAAAACATGAAGAGCAGAAGGAAAGCGCCCACCCAACCCCTAGGAAATGCCACCCACTTTCGCCCAGTGAACCCACCCAGAAAAAACCCACCTCCATCATTGGGCAAGTGCAGCTGCTTGGCCAACTTCTTGATGTTTTGTGGTGGCTGCCAAAAAGGGAAAAACTGCCTGCTTACTTTTCCTTCTGCTGCCTTTTCCCTGTTGGAAAATGTGTTTTCGGGTCAGCTGTGCAACCTTCCTGCCATGCACTGGCATATAATTTATGCTGATTGCATTTAACGGCCAGCGCAGCGCAGCAACTACAAGTGAAAGTATGAAAGTATGCAGCGTCCAGAAGTGCGCACTTGTCTCGCTGGCTCTTTTGGCCGCCGCTCTCTGTAAACAATTTATTTTTATTTTCTCCGCTTCCGCGGCACCTTCTTGTGTCCTTTTCCTTTCCCCCTTCCCCCTTTCCCTTTCCCCACCTCTTTCAGATTTTTCCAGCCATTCGAGTCAAGTGCCCCCGAGATAAGCGCATCGAAATGTTTCCGCTACAAAACATTCCTCGCCATTTTCCATTTTCCATTCGCTTTTCATCGCCGCACGTGTGTGAGTGGGTGCGTGGGTGTGTGGGTGAGTGCTTTCTCTTTTTTTATAACCCCCGGCATGCAAGTTGCATCTTCCCTTTTGCGCGAAAACTTTAGCAGTTTTGCAGCTTAAACTTTCATTGGGTGCAAAGCGCAAATTTAGGGGTTTTCTTATCCAGCTTAAATCGAACTTAAAGCCCTTAAATTAAGCTTAAAACTAACTTATGAGATGAGTTCAATCGACATTAAGAAATTAAATATATATACACCGATAAACGAAACACAGAAATGTGAGGCAAAACAGAAACAGTTAAGAGACTTTTGGAAAAAACATTAAATATTGGATCAAAGAAAAAGACAACGCACCAATGTGAGACAAGAGTGTGCTACATTTTCGAAAATTTTCTTTTTTTGTTTTTCTTGGAGTTAGGATATATTTTTGAAGAGCGAGCGAGTCAAAGAGAGTTTACATAGAGAGATAGTGAATTATATAGGAAGATTTATTGGAACGGGACATTCAGAGCGGATAGATGGAAGTGATAGAGATAGTTGGATCGAAGGAGAGACAGAGGATCGCGGGGGCGATCAGAGGAGAGATAGAGCAGAGATAGACAGAGGGCGGGTGGGGGGTGGATGGATGCGAGAATTGGACAAAACGTCTCAACTTACCGTCATAGTCCGAACCGGCGACGGTGACTGTGGCCACGCCCCCCGCTTGAGCCTGGGCGGCCATCAGCTGGTGCTGGAACTCCTCCTCGGAGCTGCTGAAGGATCGCTGCTGCTGGGAGGCGTACTGCGATCCCGCTAGAGCCCGTCGCTGCTGTTGCTGCTGCTGCTGCTGGCTGTAGGCACTGGTGTCCATCGCATGACCGCCGCTGATGGTCAGGTTGCGGGTCAGAGGCGGCGGCTTCTGATAGCCCCCACCCTGCGACATCTGCTGATGCTGCTGCGGCTGATGGTGTATCTGGGCCTGGTAGGATTGCTGCACCTGCTGCTGCTGTTGGTGCTGCTGCTGATGCTGCTGCTGCCTAGCCGCAAATTGCTGCTGCTGCTGCTGGGGATGTTGCTGCGGTGACTGGCGATGCTGCTGGGGCATAAGATGTTGCTGCTGCTGCTGCTGTTGTTGCTGGTGCTGGGATTGCTGCAGTTGCTGCTGCTGGTGTTGCTGGTGCTGCGACTGCGGTGAATGTTGCGGCTGCACCTGACTGGGATGCGCCAGGTGGGGATGCTGCCTCATCAGGCCGTCCAGCTCGCCCTGCAAATAATCAAGCAAAATTATAGTAAATAATATTATCACCTAATTGTTTTTAGTTTCAATAGTCAGTCCACTTATTTTTAAAATTAATTTCTGAAGTTTTACGTTTTGTTTTAAAATAAAGACTTTAAGTATCAATTAGATTCCAAACAATATCAAGCGTATAGTAAATGGTTAGTTTCTTTACTAAACAACTTAAGATCGCATACGTTAAACGTAGTGGTTAAGTTAGGAATTGACTGTTAAACATAATTCCCAAAAAAAAAGCCAATATAAATAACAAGTTATACGTGTTGCTTTAAAATAAAGAATTAAAGTAGTCAATTAGATTGTGCTTACTTGATAGTAACGTGGATCATCGTCGGGATAGGCGCCACCAGATCGCGTCTGCTGCTGCTGCTGCATTCCGTATCCCTGCTGCGCCTGCTGCGGATTCATCGGTTGCATGCGGGAGCGCTGCTGCTGCATCTGCTGCTGGTGGTGCTGCATCTGCATCTGCTGCTGATGTGGATGCTGGCCGGGACTCATCATGGGATCCATGCCGCTGTCGGAGGCCGAAAGCCTGCGGTTCGTGGGCTGCTCCTGCTGGGAGTACTGGCGCCGCAACATGCTTCCCGCCCGCTGCATCGGCAGGTTCTCCTTCTCGGCGGCGCTGCGAGTCCTCTCCAGCTTGGGCCGCTTGTCCGTGGTGTCGTGCGGATCCACGATGGGATGCTGGGAGATGTCCTGGGGAAAACACTAAACCTTGGTCTGCTGGATTCGGCCAAAAAAGACAGATCTACTCACGCTGCTCCCATCCGGCTCGATGCGTCGGATGAAACCGTCTTGTTGGGCCGCCGTCTTGTTGATCCATTGGCCAGTCTTGGACAGCAGCTCCTGCTTCTTTCGACACAGGATGCATACCCAAATCACCTGGAATAAAACAAACAAAGTTGCTTTAGGATGCAGTCAATATAATATTTGTTCATTACATTTGTTTATTACATTTTTTTTTCAATTGTAATTTAATTAGAATGTTAAGACATTTAAAGTCAACAGAACTAAGCCCAAACCAAACTCACAAAATCTTTTTACACAATTAAAAAAACATTTTTAATTTTATATAATGTGTATTTAAATAAAATAAAGAACTATTTAAATGGTGATTTATGATGATGATTTAAATGGCACGAACAAAGCAGATTTTTGTGTCACTTCCAAAAGCCTACATTAATTCTTCAAAGGTGTTACCCCACCCTTTCCCTGTTTGTCAAAAATTTAACGAATTCTATTCAACACTAGTGTTTCAATCACTCGAATTTAATACCGACACTCTCCCTGCCCTTGCAACGCTTTCAAATTTGCAGCCAGGCTTCGCCATGGACGAGTCCCTAAATCTGAGTGTCAGCGACATACAGCAACGACTGCATGCGTTAGAGGAGGATGGAGAGGAAGGATTCGGTAACCAAGGAGCAGGTGGCGGTGCCAGGTTGCTCTACCACTTTACCAAGCTGTACGATCTGCTGAACGGCAACATGTTCCTGACCACCTACGTGGAGCGCGGGCGGAGCGAGTATTTCGCTGGATTTAGTAACGCACATTGGATTGGTCCAGTGCAGGACCAGGATCTGCAGGCGGAGCGGTATCGCTTTATTCACCTGTCGCTCATTTTCCGCGCCTTCAGATCCCCGAGATTCTCCTGAAGATACCACACAGTGTCACTGCCAAATTGGAATTCCATTTGGCTTTCGTTCGTTCGGAGTTGTTGGCCCATCTCGTTTTATTTTGCGCCCTGGCATCCACATCTTAACCCCCCCCCCAGAAGCCCCCAACTGCTCTTCTTGGACTTGGGGCTGTGTTTGTGTGACATTTTGGCAGCAGTTCAACGGAAAAACGTTTGGCAGCACGGCCAGAAAATGATAAGCCTGGGCAGCGGAGAAAAAAGGGAAAAAAAGGGCCAACGAAACGGTTCACTGAGTTTAATAAAAATTGAAAAAAGTGTAATTGAAATGCAATGCAGTGCAAGGGAGGCGAGGGAGGGAGAGTGAATTCAAAAGGAGCGGTCCTCCTTCAATGCCAACAATCGATATCCTGCTATCAAGGCTACTGGTATAGGTAACCCAAATTAAGAATGGAGCGAAAAGAAAAGATACTTCTCTTATTGGCTGACTTAAATTGTACTGCATAAAACCGAAGTTTATTGTTTATGAAAGCAATCATTTCATATCTCAAAACAGGAAAGTGTTCTGGGGATACGTAGTATAAATTTAGTTGTACAAACAATACAAAAATATAAAAAGTAACTTATTTGGTTTGACTAACAAGCTCAGAGCTGATTTTAAACTCTACTCAAAGTAAATGATTTTAAGTAAATGATTTTAAAGCATTCCTTTCTAATGTAGCACTGAATGTTCAAAGGTAACATCCACTTTATTTATACATATTTTTCTTAAGTTGATCCCATTTAAAATATGATTGGTATATGTATCTTTGAGGCCAAAAAAAAATTTATTGTGTCATAAGCTATTTTTGGGATTGATTTCTGGCACCCCGAGGAGTTTCGTCATCTTATATCGCTTGAAACTAGAAATTATTTGTAAATTATGAGTGTCAAACTGGGAGAGAACGCGATAGAAGGATACCACCCACTCGTCCTAGCCACTCGCCAATTATCCAACTTCAAGGAGACAGTGACACTTATTTATGCGTTCTACGCGTCACTGGGGACAGTTGGCAACCAGCGACGCCTATGGCCTATGGCGATGTCTATGTGGCAACGAGGCGTATGAGTGATGGCTGCTTAGCGAAGCGGCAGCCGGGTCGCCAGCAATATTGGCGTCAGCGCTTGGCACCAACGTTACCCTATTTGTCAATGAGCGGAAAATGAGACGAGTGCCCTTTGAAAGAAAAACCATTTTCCCGCTGTCACGCGCGCTTCGTCGAGTGTCCGATCCTGCAGGCAGGACACACACACAAGAAGCTAAGTAAATCTTAGAGAGCTGTCAGGTGAAAGGAATGGAATGGAGTGGCTTAAGCCAACTCACCTTGTTGCTGCGAAGCGTCACTTTGCCGCCGCACCGGGCGCAGCAGCGAATGTTGCAGTAGTGGCAGATGTGGCCAACGCCGTCGGCGAACTTGGTCTTAAGGCATATGTGACAGGTGGCATCCAGCTCGACGCCAGCCTTCTTCTGCTGCTCGGAGCGCTGTCTGATTTGCATTTCCAGCGTGACCACCTCGTCCTGTTTGCGCCTGCAGGTGGATCAAGAAGCAACATCAATTTTGGAAGTGATATAATCCTCAGTGCGACATTTAAATAGTGTTTTAAACTCTTGAACTATAATGATATCGCGTTTTGAAGACAATCTCCAGTTTAAAAATATTTAATTAATCTTTATATTTGTTTGTCTTTTGCTTTTACAGTTTAAGTAAACGAAAAGCATTTCAAGATGATATTGTAAAAAATTAAGTGAAAGCCATGCAATTTAAGTGAGACTTTAAAACGTTTCTCATTTTTTATTTTCTAATATGGTTTTTGAAGCGTGCAACAAGAATTAAAGGCGAATTGCTGACAAGATATTGCTGGTGGTCAATAGTTACTCGTTTCGTGAGTATATAATTATTTTGAACAAAGAGTTAAGCGGACTTTTAAATGAGCAACATAATTTTAGCTTAAAATATAGTTTATAAAACCCTGCTAGTGAGTTTGTTTTTATAAACCCAATCTCACCGCATGATTTCGTTCTGCTTCTCCTCCTCCTGCTTCTGGCGCATGAGGACATTTTCGATCTGCATCCGCTCGTGGGGCGTGAGGTGCGACAGGTCGGGCATTTCGTCCATGGCTCTGGTCTTTGTTGTCCTTGAGTGGAGTTGTGGTTCTGATCGAGGGTTTTGACTAGCGTTTGCTGCTCTTATAAGTTGGTAATAAACTATTCTTGATAATATTTATAGAAATTGTTGATTTACGTTTTCGGTATGGTTTTAATTTAAAGCTTTTCTTTGGGGATTTGATAACTTTTCTCTTGTTGGGTTGCTTGGAACGTAGCTTAGCAATATTTATAAATAATTTATGTTATATTAAATATTATTATTATAATTATTATTTGGATTACTAAACCATTCTGATAGAAAATCACAGAGCAAATTTCAAAATTTTTTATGGTTTTGGTTTTTTGTTGTTTGTAATGAACTTTTGTTACATTTGTTTTGTAGACTTTTTGAAATTCGTTGAAAGTGGTTCACAATGCACTCGTCGTCCTTTGTGTGCCCGTGTGTGTTGAATGTTTTATGGTTGCGTATGTGTTGCGGTCTGTTTGTGTGTGTGCGTGCCCCCTGACCCGTTTAGCTATTGTTCACTTTTTGTGTGCTGCTTCCTGCCTCTTTGCTTAGACTTTTGTATTTCTTTGGCTGAATGCAAATTTGAGTGGAAAATTCGTTTCTGGTTTTTGTTTCATTTTTCCACCGCTCTGTACCGTTGCCTGCCCTTTGTTGTTGTAGTTTCTAATTGCTGTTGTTGCTGCAGCCTTTGCCCAGTAAGTTGCGTCCTTTGTTGCTGTTGCTGTTGCACTTGCTGGCCATGTTGATGTTGATGTTGCCTCGTGCGTTGCGGTGCCATGTTTGCGTTGAGATCGTCCCGACTTGCAGGCAGGCCACTCGGTTTAAAGGCAGTTGGTATTCTCCAGTTGTTCAGCACTGCAATGCAACAAAAAAAAGGGTTAGCCGGGTTTATTTATTAAAAACAACAAAATATTGATTTTAAGGCTTTTTCCCAGACCTTTTAATCTAAACCTTTGACATTAGCCAAAACTTAAATTTAAATATTTCAGTGTCCCATGATTTTTTTGCAGAATGTCTCCCGTACTTTAATTGAATTGTACCGATTCAGTTACCGTTCAAACTTTGGCATAAACTCTTCCATTCCAACTTTTAATTAAATCTCGCTAGCCAAATGTAATGTAAAATTTAAAAAGCACACAAAATGTAAGGAGGAAATGAGAATTTTAACGAGATGAACGTGGGGGCAAATCAGCCAAACGGGTGGTGGTCCTAAGGGGGAAGGGGGTGGTGCTGGGGTGGTCAGTTACTGGCCGCAATACAAACATATGTAACTGTATTTATGGCCATCAACGTGCCAGGGCAAACAGCCAGCCGCAAAACCAGGCAGGTCCCTAAGTGAGATGAAGTGGGATGGGCGGACGAGGGGTCGGGCAAAGGGTGTGGAAAGGGGGCTGCGGGGCATTGCGGTTGACACGGTGACGCACGTACAAAATGCGAAAATATGTTTAAACATATATAGGCCATGCACAAACACTCTGAGAAAGAATACCAACCACACTTTTATTTAACTAACATTTTGTAAAGCATTGGAAACCTTTCATACAAAACATTATAAATGAATTTAAATTGAAAAGAATTCGAAAATATGTTTTTTTTTAATAGTTTTTTATAACGACTGTGTTTATAGCTATGTTTTCCTAACTTCCATATCAAAAACAACTTTTATTTTTAGGTACAAAATAAATTATATTCAAGTTATCAAAAAAAATAATAAGCTTAAAATTTAATCACTAATATTTTGCTCTGTGCAAAAGGAAACACTCACGCACAAAGAGGAGATTGCCTGGCCAGACGGAAAGGCACAGGATGGTGGTGAAGAGGTGCTCTTTACAATATATAGGAAAAAGCCGATGGAAGACTGCAGAGTGCAACAGGAAGTAGACACTTCACTTGCAGGGGAGCAGAGCACGATGCTTTCATGCGCCTCATTTCCTCCGGCTGAAAGGCATTCGAAATTAGCATTCAATGGGCCAGGAAGCAATCCAAGCCACCGTAATTAAAAGCCATCAAGCAGCCTGCGCAAAATGAAGTGTGCGAGAAGCCTTAGAGATAGGCGACTTAGCCAGGATATCGACCTTTAATCCTATTTGGCTCAGGAAGGACCAGGCCAGCAGCTGCACTCGAAGCTGTGTGTCCTCTTAGCAGCATATTGCAGCAGCAGCTGTGATTGCATGAATATTGCAGCAGCAACAGCAGGTCAGCGATGTCCGAGTGAAGTGGGAATTGGTTATGACCCCCGGTCACTGAGAACAATTTCCCCAAAACAAACAACTTTACGAGCCGAACCAAACTTGTCCGACCCCATTTTAATCAAATTTTATTCGGAAACATTAGAATCCGTGTCAAATCATCAGCTACATGCTAAATCCGATTGATTTCTCTCATGAACGTGTATTTATTGCTGGGTTATGGCGCATCCTTAGGGCATGCACACACACAAATTCGCACATTCACACAGAGAGAAAATCTAACTGTATGCATAATTATAACATGACCATTTCCACTTCAAATTTAAAAAAAAGTATGATTTTCAACAGAAATACCATTTGAAATAAAAGATGTTGTTATTTTTATCTATAAAATCAAGTATGTTCTGCCTTCCTGACTTCAAAGACCTTACGCGTTGTTATCCATTAAGTAAAGGGCTTTTCTTGCTGTGCAGCGGCAACCCCCTCTTGGCCTATAACTTATGTAGCTCAAGCGAGATAAAATCCAGCTTGCATGGTGTTTATGGGCCTGCTTTATGCTGCCATCCACAGAGGTCCTCCGGCGATGGCCTGTATCTTGTGCCTGGTAGGGACACGGTGTCTTGTGTTTCAGCGCGAGCTCATGAATTGGTAATGCAGCAGATGCAGCATGGCCTGCAAAATGCAAAATTGATTGCTGCGTTGGGGGGGTTGTGGGGCCCAAGTGGCTGCTTAATAGGCAGGCTGGCCCATATTTAAGGCCAGAAATGACTCCTTTCCGAGCAGAAATCAGTCTTTAATCAATTGATTAAAAAGTTTTCTTTTGGCATTACTTGTGTGAAAGTTTCCACAAACAAAGCGAGGAAAATCCAAAAAAAAAAAGCATATTAACTGAGAGAAAGAAAATGGTTAAGAGCGCGATTAACAATTCACCACGAACTCCCTTCAGTGCGCGCGCTTGTTTAACTGCTGAGAGCGAGTGAAAGTCCCATAAATTTCCCCCTGTTTATTTCCCAGCACTATAGATAGAAATTTCATGAGCTGACCGCGCGAACTCAACAACAACAACAACAGCAATTACTAAGGCAACAAAAAAAAATGAGCAGCAGTAGAAAACCCCAAAGCGGGGCAAAGGGAAAACTTATCAGGCACAAGGATGAATTATAATAATAATGAAAAGTCCAGGGGCTTGGTGGCCAGGGGGTGTGGGAGCACTCTGCATTCCTTGTCCACTGGCCAAGGTTATTTCACATTACGCATACGCCCCGAAGCCAACTGAAAGGAATGGCTTAGCAGCACAAATGTGAAAGTTCACTGCCAGCTGCAACTGGCACTGCCACTGCTCCTGCCCAGCTGATAATTGACACTTTCAATTAGCCATCGCAATCAGCAACAGAAGCGGCAACAACAATGTGCCCAGCGGCAAATATAAATTTCAAGAGGGATTTACAAGCAGTTAATATTTAACTATTTAACATTTAATTTAAAGAAATAAATGTAATATTTAGAGAATTATAATTTTTGCTTTCCTTTCCTTTAACTCTACAATTAATTATTATATGTAGAGTTATTCATTACTCTGCTCGAGAAGCAGGCAAGGAAAATTAAGCTTACTGAAAGTACAAAATTAATTTACAAGTTAATCAATTTCAATTCAATTTCATTTAATTTTCATTAATTTTCCCAAAGAATGTAAATTGTATTAAGGGGGGAGTACACTTTGAACGTCCAAAAAGTAAGGCATTTTCGTTAATTTTTTTAAGCAATAAAGCACTCAGGGAGGGCAAATATGTTATAACCCATTTATTACTCATCCTTCGAACTACAATTTTTTTTTTTTTTGAACTCGATTGGCGTCTCCATATGGCCGGTGCACCAGGTCGCGCGGGCGTCCTCGCGCGGAAGTCGGAAAACGGTGGGGAAAAATACTCCTTCCCATGTGATCCCGGAACATAAATGGAACAAAATCCTGATTACTTATGAAATTTGGGTTAGAAATACGAGTTCCGATTTTTTTAAAATTAATTTTTTCAAAAGTTGTGGCCTTAGAAAAAAAAAATCAATTTTTTCACCCTAAAACTGCTTACAAAATCGTGGATTAAAAATCCATTTTTGACAAAATCGAAAATGTGGCCACGTATTTCTAAGCAGAATTAAATTCTGAACAAGAAAACATAGGCGATATCCAAATTTGATGATAACTGGTTAGAGTTTTTTTCCCCACCAGTTTGAAAAAACCAGTTTTGAGATACACGCGTTTAAAGATGTGCTTGTACAATGTACATGTACATGTACGGTACATGTTTTAGGAAATCGCTTCGTAAAGCGGTAAGGAATATTCTGGCGGACTTGGAGTCTTTTTTGAATTAAAGTATACATCTCAAGGAACATTTTAAGCCCAAAAAAAAAAAATTAATTTTTTTGAAAAATCAAAGTGTACTCCCCCCTTAAGTAAAACCCACAAAAGTGGATTTTAACCGGTATGGAATTTAGTAATTTACAATTGGTTATAATTTAATAGCGAGCTTTCGAAGTATAATGATTTCTTAGACAAACGAATGCAAATTAAAATTTTTGAAAACCTAAGACTAGATTCCTTGAAATTAGGAAACGCGAACGAAATTGCATTTCTTGAAAACGCAAATGTTAGGGGGAGATCTCCTGGAAATGCAAGCAATGAAGGAAAAGACGGTGATGAATATAGCGAAGTAAAAGTGAACTACAGGGAGAATATTGTTATACTTAAGGGACAACTACTGAGAAATTCTTCAAAATCCAATAATTGTAATTGTTTTAGAAAAACAAATCTACATTTATATTAGATGGTGCACAAGTTGGTGTTTCTCAGTTAAAATTGCCAACAAATAAAGAATTTGTAAACATAAGATAAGGTAATTAACACTATAGGAAAAATCAAGCTTAGGAATCGTTCTCTTTCGGTTTTTGATCATTGAAAATATTCCCGCGGTAAATCGTTAAGTTTGAAGTAAACAAATAATTTTCTTTATAATATAAAAAGTGCGCTAGAAATACAGATATTATAAATAAGTGCTAGAAACCCTAAGCATATCATTGAACACATAGCAACAAAAAGTTTTAAAAGTGTTAAAAATTTCTGTTCTCAGAAAGGCTAGAAAAACAATTTGTACTCGTCGGAAATGTTTAATAACTAAGGTTCTGGGTGCATATACTACCCCTTCAATTTCACTTTAAATTTTTTTGTAGTTACTTTTGTTCACTAAAAGGGCAAAACATCAACTGGTTGCTCGGTTAGCAAACTGGGTCATTTATCAACTGACATCACCTGTCGACGGGGGGTTCCTTATCGTGCTATATTTTTGACTCCGTGACGTCACACCACCCGCGGAGATCGCTCGAAATTTATGCAGATAACTGAATTGGCGAGCGAAATTTTCGTGGCGTCAGCCATTTCAGGCGACGGGTGCAATGGACTTGGGAAACTCGCCTCGGTCTCTGCACTTGAAGTACTTGTAGAACACACACAAACACACACACACACTGGTTCAAATAGAGCCATAAAAGAAAACGTGGCCAAGTTGCCGTTTGTTTGGTTGCAGCCAAAAACTATAAACGAGGCAATGACTTGGTGACTTTTTGCGTTGGCCTGCCAAATGGGATGTCTTGGGAAGGGGTTTTCCCCGACCGGCCTGACTAATGACCATTTTACATTCTGTTTGCCTGCGCCTATAATTACACTTATTCATTCATAGTTGGGCTGGCCAAACACAAGTCGTTGACTTGAGTGCGGGGCCAAAAAGGATATGTATGCATTTTCCCCGGTGAAGGGAAGCTGGAACAATGCCACTTGTTCAACTTTTTCAATTGCGCGCACAATTTCCATGCAATTAACGGCAAACAAATGCAGGCGACAAAACACAGGCAACAACTTGTCAATGGGCGGGGAAACAGCAGAAAGTTCGCCCAACAAGGGACACTGAATGTGTTCCGAAGAGGCAAAAAGGGCGAGCAATGACATCGAGGAATAAAAAGCAATTTTATGCACCCATTGACCCCCACAAAACGAGCGAAAATTGAGGGGGGGCAGAGAGAATGGATAGTTGTTTCAATATCCACCCACACAACCACACCCACTTATAGGCAAAACAACAAAGACATTACTCATACGCCCCGTGTGCAGTGTCAAACATTTATGACGTCCACTTATTTTGAGCGTGGGTGTTTTTGTGTCGTCATTACCATCATTTGTCTATATCCCACCTCCGATTCGCGTTGCCTAGTGACGTTCGACATTTGCCAACCGAATCGAGCCTAAAGGGAAAATCGATTCCAACTGGCTGCCTGTTGCTGCTGCCACTAGTTTACCTTTTAATTAAATTTAACGCCCATCGATGGCACCGACCACCCAGACCACCCACACCCATACCCACACCCATTTGGTATTCATTATTGCCCAGTAAACAGACCAGAAGCAGCCACAAAAGAGAATGAAATGGCTGAAAACAGAGAACAGGGCAACAATTTCTTGGCCATTGCTTGTCCTTGTTTGGGGCAACTGTTGATGTTGTTTGGCACTTGATTCTTTGATTTCGAAACAGATATGTGGACTGCTTAATGGAGTTAACTGAAGTCAACCCACCCTTTGGTTTAACTTACATGCATTTCTCTATCAAATTGTTGTGTAAACGGCGTTGTTTGTTTATTCGTTGTTTGTAGGTTTTGTAATAACTTTGGTTTAAATTTCTGCTGTTAATATTTTGTTAATAAGAAAAGAGTTTTGTTCATTGGTTATTTCGTTTCGCTATTTACAAGGCTTTGGTTGAGTTGCATATATGTAATAAACTTGAAAACTGCTTGATGGAAAGATGTTTGTTATGGCTTTCAGTAATTTATATGTACTACATATATTATGGTAAACACTTTGGCGGCTCTCGTTAGTTGTTGTTTCTCTAGCGAGCTTCGCTTGTCGTCTAAGTGTAAAGTTGAAGTTGAGTTGTAATTATGTTGCATGCTGCCTCACACACACACACGCACACGTGGAAAATAACACAAAGAGAGAGGGAGAGAGAGAGAGAGATGACTGAGAGAGGGCACTGCAGCTGACAGGAAATACTGGGATGTTATTGTTCCCATACTGGGATTCCACTCACTCAACGGAGGCCACAGGCCAAGTTAATCATACGCACTGTTGTACATTAACTATTGCCTATTTGTGGTTTGTTGTACAGTTTAAATTAATTTTTTTTTAAACTTAATGAAAATAATTTTCACTTGCTGCAATTTTAACGTTAACGTTAATTTGAGTGTCCGTTTTTATTGTTTACTCTGTGTGGTGAATTCAAACTAATGCCAGCTCTCTCTTTTCGACTTCTCAACCACATTAATAGTAACTTCTTTTGTTAAAAAAATTCCGTTAAGTATTTTAAAACCAAATTTCCAAATGTTCCTTTACCTCAAGGATAAAGGGCTCTACATGTGTGTGTTGCCTGATTTTTCTGCATATTTAACGCGTTCATCCGCACCGAATCCTGGCCAAATAGGGGGAGTGCGAGCGGGAGGGCACGACGAGATCACGGCCAACACAACAAAGGAGCGCAGTGGCCAGAAGTCGAGGGGAGCAGAGAGCTGAGTGAGAGAGAGGAGAGTTTTGGGTGGGATTGCGTGGCGTTGTGTGTACAGAAAAAATCAAGCAGCTCACGAACGACGAAATGAAAAAAAAAAAAGAGACATACAACATTTTGCTGCGGAGCCCAATGAAATATGCAATCATTTCTTACATTTTCTATACACTTTTCGTAGCTGTTTTGGTTGTGGTCATTAGCTTAAATCACAATTGGTTTGCACTTAGATTTTATGTAGATTTGTGTGTGTATAACATAGGCAAATATACATATATGTATGTATATATCTATATATATATCTATATATCTATGTGTGCTGCATTCCATATGCGCAAATTAATTTTCCATTTGGCGAAAACATTTTCTTTGTTTGTTGAATTGTTGTTGATTAAGCCTGATGTTGCTGCTGCTGGTGGTTTTTGTGTTGCTGTTGCTACTGCTGCTGCACCAACAACAACTACATGGAGTGCGGCGACAACAACAACGACAGCGACAGCGACAACGACAACGACGACGGATGCGACGACGGCAACGACATCACGACGACACGACAACGACTGAAAAGTGAACCCGCAGCTGGAGCCGAGTGAGCTGAGAAAGCTGAAAAAGCTGGAAAAAGGCACCATGGCCCATGGCCCACGATATGGCCCACCTACATCAGGAATTCGCTTCGATTGTCGTCAGCAGCTCAGGAATTTCTCTCTCTGGGACTCACTCTCTCTCTCTCTCTCTTTATCTCTGTGGCGTGGTGAATTGACCGGGGAGTTGTTAACCATGCAAGTGGGAGCACATGTTTCTTTCAGTGTTATGAGTGGCTTTTCATATTTCATGTGCAATTTTAACACCTACTACAAACTAACTGCTCTAATAAATGTAAGCGTGTGTGTGTGTGCCCCCTTTCCCTCCATTTTCCACCCCCTTGGGCTTTACATGCTCATATAGTTGTTTTGGGCAAACATTAAGCAACAACATCGTGTTGCATATTCATAAAAATCAACTCTTCATGCTTGTGTGTACGGAAATGTGTTGGTTCCTCCCCTCTGCTGTTGCCAAAAAAGAAAACAAGTTTTCCATGCATTGAGCGAGGGGCGGGGGACTGTGGTTCGAAATTGGAACGAATCACTTTTTATTGCATACTTTGAGCGAGGAGGGGTGAAAGCTATATCGCATGATTGAAAAGATTTGGTAACTCAATCGGGCTTAAAAATGCAATAAACATTCACAAGAGCAACGGAATTTAAACTTATTTCGGGTTGTCTTTCCGAATTTAAGTTAAAAATTATATTGTTAGGCCAGCTCAGTACAAGACACAATCAGTAACATGAAATTATAAATTACAAAAATTAAATAGGCATTTTCATGAATGCTTTGATTATTAAATCCCTTTAAAATGCTTTAGGTATAAGTTTCCTTTAGACACACAGCATCACGTGCTTGTCAAAAATACCCAACACACAAAGCCCATAAAATTTGTTCACTTCTGTTGCATGTTTCGCAATTGGCTTGAGTTGTCGTTGCTGCTCTCAGTTTCATCTGGCAGCTTATCGCAACCATCATGAGATTTGGCGTAAATTGTCAGAGCCACTCCGCCCAGCGTTTCGTTCGAGCCCCTCACTTATTTTCAGCCCCAGTGCATTTCCTTTTCGACAGAGCGATAAAAAGTTACGAAAATGTACATCGAAAAATATAAATAGCGCCTTAATAACAAATCAAAATAAATTTAGGGACAAGTTTCATTAAAACAAGCAAATTTAAAAATAACATTATCAAAATAATAGTTTTTACGATATATTAAAAAATAAACCTTCATTTTATGTATTTTCATTTAAAACAAAGGTCCTTGAGTTTACTTTTTACTTGATGCTTTTATTGAGCAAAAACAAATATATGTATTTAAGGTATGGTTTAGAAGATAATTTTTGATTGTAAAATAAATTTGTTGGCCATTTGAACTACAGCCTGATTAATTTAATTTCAAAAACCTTTTTAATATTTGTTTGGCATATTAGTAAGAAAGTAGTTCGTTTAAATATCACAAAAATTTTTACTAAGAATTTATGTATATGTTTTCCCGTAAATCGTAACTTAACATATGAACTTCTTACTTTTCGCTTAAGTACAAGTATATTAGTCTGTGTTTTAGACCTAAAAACTAAACAAGATTCTTTTCTGTGTAAGACAACGAGAAACTGAGCGATAAACGCGTCTCTGGCTTTCGAAACTTTTTGTGATTGCTGATAGCCTGCTCACGTGCAGTGTCTTCGGCTCCAAAACACACGCACACTCGCCAAGACACCAAGACACACACTCACACACACACTGTCACACGAAGGGGAGCGATTGGACTTCCGGCGGAGATGAGGGCACTCTCTGTGGGCGGAAAGTGGGAGTGGCAGGCGGAGTCTGGGAGAGCCAGGAGCTCTTTGGCCGTCAGCGTTTGCCGATGTGGCTGCTTACATTGTAAGTGTGCGTATGTGAATGTGTTTGTGTGTGTGCGTCTGGACGGCTGACGTCATTGAGCTTTTTATTGATTTTCATTTTAACCAAAATAAGTGGACTCGGGTAAAGCAGAAGAAGAAATACTTGGGCTAGGACGAAGGGCAGGAAGGCCAACAGATGTCATCCGAGAAGCGACGAGAGGCGTAATTAAAGCGAAAGATTGCAAAGGGTTTTTTTGAGAGGGTTTGAGAGGGTGGAGGAAATTGGTTAAAACTATACAAAAGACACTTCACAAATGGATAAGGATATCTTCAATTATTCAAACGATGTGGAAACAAAATTGCAACAACTATGAGTTACAGTCAACAAAGGTATAATTCAGTAATTTAATTTTTTGTTTCCACTTAGCTCAACAACGCAATCATTTTTTTTATATTTCAGTACACATCTAGGGTAATGTATTTTAATTTTACTGTTTTTGCTTGGCAAACAATCGTTATGGCTGATTTTGTGATTTTGTTGCCTTTGTGTAAGCTATCGGAAATAATAACTATTTGCATTGGAAATGATATAGGGGAAGCTAAATGTAGTAGAAGTGTAAATATAAACATAAACATAACATAAACGTAAATATAAAAGTTCATAAGTTTTAAAACCGATCAGATTGGACGAATGCATTCTACAGTTGACAGTTGACTTCCATCAGTGTTTTCTTATTATGTTCTCCTAGGGCACTTTTGGTTAACTTTTTTGATGAAACACTGTAGATCTGTGTTTCCTCTTTTAATTAGAAAAATAACTCAGGACTTTCACACAACGGTTATTTTAATTTTACTTTCTGTTTCTGTTCTGCTTAGTGCCTTACCTTTTTTTTACAGTATGATATATGTAATTTATTAATTTAAAATTTGGTTCGGATAAATAAATAATTTTTGCTCGATTTTGATGCCGTAATGATTCTTAAAAAACATTGATCTCCAAATCTCCAAAAACCCAATGGTCAAAGAGCCTTAATTTCACCAATAACGGGAGTCGTCATGCCATCAAGCTAGAAGGAAGCGTTTTTGAAGCAAATGAAATTTTCAGTGCCATTGTTTTGACCGCAGTTGTAAGTGCAAGTGATCGTAGCAGTTATTTCCAAGTTAGTTCACTTTAATTCCGCTTGATGGTTTCAATGGCTCAGTTGCGCCATCTGCCGACACAACATGTGAACATCTCCGCAATTCGCCCTTGGCGGCGAATTCATGACATTGCTGGCATAGCCTATACAACAACCGGGTTCAGCCCATAACGTAGTCAATTTAACAACCCTTTTATAAAAGTGCTTTTTTATGCAGTACAGTGAACACTTGAATAAATGCTATTTTCATAGGAGTAATTCATTTTTTGTTTTAAGATAAAAATGCCTATTGTGCCTTTGTAGCAATGAACATATTTAGAAAGAGTGAACCTATGAAATTATTTGTTTCTTGTTTGGAGAGATCACTGTATTTTGAAACGCCTGCGCTAATAACAGGAAATTTTCTTCTCCCACTTTCGCTGGCTTTCTCTCAAAGCGCCAAATGTCAAAGTGACATGTTAAGGCTGACAATAGAAAAGCTATGTGCGAACAGAGAGAAAGAGAGAGCGAAAAATAAACAGATAAAGATAAAGCCACCCCCAAAATGCCGTCCCCAAAAACACACACAAAAGGCGACGAACAACCCCCAAAAGGGCGAGGGAAAAATTCAGGAAAAATACCTGAATGGGATTTTGATGAGCCGTTCAAAGCAATGCAAGTGGCGAGGAAAATTTGATATTTCCTTGCTCCCCGTCTCCTTTAAGAAAATGCACCACCCACACAGTAAAAAAAAAACAAATGTTCATGGGTGCGCTCTCAGGACTTTCCGCTTTCTCTCTTTTTCTCTCTCTCTCTTGGATGCTTTTTGATGCTCTGCGCAGTAATCTCAACGAGATGGGGCGAAAATCTCGAATAAGGATGCCCGATGATGAAAAATTCATGTCCTGGCTCCTGAGTAAACGAAAACACTCCGACTCAGCCACACGCAGCGAACACAGGCCAGAGATATATAGTGAAAGCACCCATTGCAAAACCACTGAGACATCCGAATTGTGCAATTAATAAATACAGCCAGCCAGATAATTCCAGATAAAAAGCTAAATCGAGATAAAGCTAAATCCTGCGAACGCGAGTGTCACATAACGAAATCATTGTTTCAAATTCGCTGCCCAGTGATTGTATAATTTCGATTGCTTTGCCCAACGGCAGCGGCCAAGGAGATATACAGGATATCCCTCCCAGGATATGCGGATTTACGAATCTCCGGCAGAAATAATCAGCGAAAATTACCCAAAATTCGGCATGAAAGCTTAATTGACTTAAATAAATAATTTCGAGTGCGATTTGTTGTTGTTTGTGCGCTAACGGTTTTTTCGGTGAAAGCGAATGCGGGTCCAAAGCGGAATCGGAAAAATTTACAGAAACTGAAAAGAAAAAAAGGAATACATAGAGAACTTGCCGCTGCCGTTGCCGCCTGTGAAAGCAAAGAGAGAGGGGGTGGAGCAGGAGAGGGAGAAGGAGAAAGAGAGGAGGAAGGAAAGAGCGGAGGAGGTCGCGGAGTTGGGGCAAGGAGGCCCAAAGGTGTAAGAGAGGGCCGCCATTACTGCGAAAGAGAGAGCCAAACCGGAAGAGAGAGTCCAAGTGACAACTACGACATTTTGTGGATAGAAAATTTATAAACAAAACTTAAAGTCCACAAAGGAAACTGAAAAATGAAGAAATAATCTTAATCTTATAACAAAAGTTAAATAACAATAAAATGATGAATTAGTAAAAAAGAAGAACTCAAATCAATACATATCATAGTATTTAGAGGAAACTTTTTAAATAAAAACGAGAAAACGCTACGCAGTAAAAGCAAATTAATTTCAGCAATTACCAAAAATAAAAAGATATTAAATCAATAAACTTAACAAAAATGCGATAGCTCTACATATCATATAAAAGGCAAGGATCTTGAAGAGATAACTTATCTTATGCAAATCTAGTTAACGCATAAAAAAAAAGAAATGTAAACACAACAAATTAAATAAATTGTACCAAAGGAAACGTAAACATATCATGTAATACGCCCAAAAAAGCTTGTCAAACCCTCTACCAAGCTCTTTTATCTAATCCAACATAATTAAACAAAACCAAATGAACTAGTCTAAGGAAAATCGTGCAAATTATCGCATACATATCAAAGCTCTTGCAAAGAGTTTATCCCTAGCATAAATCTAAAGTATTCAATTTACAAAAACACAAGAAATTGATTTAAATAGCATACAAATAACATTTTTGTTAGAAGTTTTACATCAGTTATCAAATATTTACAAAAAGAGAGGATATATACACAAATATCGCCACATATCATTGAGGAAGCCTCACACATCAAATACCCAAAGTGAAGTAAACTTTACTCCGTATAATAAATAATATAGACTACGTAAAAAAGCTACGAAAAAAGTAATATACTTTATCAAGCGGACCAATTTCATAAGCCGAGAAGACTTTATTTAATTCCAGACAACGGAGCAGGAAACATTTAATTGTTAATAGGTGAGTTTAAAAATATTTGATAGTTTAAAGACGGAATTAAAATATTGTTTTTTCCATTCCCACTTTCAATGGTCAAACTATAAAAATTGCTAGAATAAAAATTACAATATTTCTATGTTTTAAAGTGAGAGTTTACATTGATGACTTATCAAAAATATAGTTTGTGTGTAATAGTTCAGTAATGAGTACTCAAAACCTTAAATCTTAAGACTTTCTGGGGTCTTTTAATTCGAAAATACTTCAAGGGCTTTGTCCCAGTACAGTAATACCCAAACAGCCACCCGCTACCCTAAAACCAATCATAAACTTTTTGGTTAAAGCAGGGGACCATAGGTAATCCATAAAACAGCCTAAAATAAAACCGATGGGGGCCGCCACATTTTATGCGCCAATGGCTCTGGAGGGGATTCGCGTTCTCACCGACTCCGAACGCTGCGCTAAACCGTAATGAGCCTGTCGATGTGAAATTTGTTGCTGCGGCGCCTAAAAGCATGCCACAAACAAGCGCAAACACAAACGCGGAACAAAATCAATATGCGGCCATGTGTGTGTGTGCGTGTAAACAGCTAGAAAAATCAACCCACACTCACACATACACACACACACACACGCACACGCACACGCAAGGAGGGGAATCGACGTCGCTATTAAAATTTTCATTTTTATGATTATCGCTTGCGAAAATCCGCAACAATTGTGCGGGTTCACACGGTGCAAAAGGGCGGAGAGGAGAAGGTGAGGGGCTAAGGACACGGAACAGGACACCTACGATGACGAGGCCATAAGCCGGCCAGAAAGGAGTGAGTGTGCGTGTGCGTGTGCTTGTCCCTGTTTTTGTGTGACCGAGCAAATGTTTAACTTTGGCCATAAAATTAAATTTAATTTTCAATTACCGCGCGGTTGGCAATCGTTTGTTTTGGCCTTGCAAGAATCGCACCCTCTGGCAGGATAACGAAGCGATTAAAAAATTCTCCAGCTCCTAGAGCTAGCTTGCCTCTTGGCCATTAGAGCGGTGGCCACTTTAAGGCCGATTCGGTTGCAGCTGCCTCACTTTGCAGCATCAAAAATTCATCTCCAGCAGCCAGCATCCAGCATCCAGCGCTTTCCATCAGCCAGTGCACTATGGGGAAAATTACCACTTTATCTGGCATTTGCATGTTTTTTAAAAGTTTTCTAATTACGACAATTTTACTTTTAACGCATTAAGAAAACATCAGACTGTTATGCCCCAAACTCAAAATGTTAAATTTAACAGTCCCCTGTTAGAAAAACGGCTGTTAAGTCAACTGTTGCAATGGAAAGCACGTGCGGCTAAGTTGTGTGAATTTGTACACTGAGTTTTGATTTTAATATTTAATGATGGAACAACAATTAGAGGAAAACCAAAACATGAATGCTGATCTTGCAGGTTTGCACTGTGTGTTAAATTTAATAAATCGTTAAAATTGTGCGTGTGTATACTAATATTTTGCAGTTTTCTAAGAGCTTCTTTAGCTGAATTTCTAGAAACAAATTTCAACTTTGGAAAGGATTATGTAAGAGAGTTTAGAATTGCTTAAGTGTTACACCAAGTCTTTGTTGTAGCGTTGTCAATTCTGAGTTTACAGGTATTCGTTTTATTGTCATATTTTTCCATATTTTGCTGCAATTTGCATTTTTGTTAGGTAACCTCAATTTTTCGAACGCAGATTTCTTTGCTGTGTGTAATAGCGAGAGGGGCCGGAACAAACGAGGAAAGGCAGTCGAAAGGAATTTTGAACTGCACAAATGCAATAATGTTAATAAAAACATTTTAAAATTAAAAAACCATAAATTTTTGGAATAACTTTCATAATAATTGGCTAAAATGTAAAAGCACTTACATGAACTTTGAATGAAGACATTTGCAATGGTTAAACGGTACAACAACTTTGCATTTAAAAAAAATAAAAGACTGGTTGGATGGCCACTTCATTTGTTTGGATCGAAAGGCAAAAGAGTTTAAAGACTGGATGCAGCGGAACAACCAAATTCCCAAGGTGATAGGGTTTTCATGCTAGTTCAAGCAGCAATAGGAAAAAAAAAAAATTTTTTTTTTAATTTTGGGGGCGGAAAGGGGCGTGGCGAAACTCGTTTATGTGTATGTGGGACCACATTTGAAAAGTTTACTTCTAAAAATGCTGGTAAAATGCTATTTTTTTTATTTTTTGGGCGGAAGGGGCGTTGACACGCCCATTTTTCTAAAATAGGTTTTTATGAACTATAACAACATAATAAAAAAAACCGCAGTGAAAAATCTCTTTTGGTTCACTCACAATAATAAATGCCAGATAAAGTGGTCTTTTTCCCCATAGTGCAGTGGCCAGCAGCACCTGCTGGCTTTTCGACTTTTCCCGCGCCATTTCCCCATCCATTCTTGGCCCTTTCTGCTGGCCAGTTTGAGCTTTTAACTTTTGCGCTGCATACTTTCTGGCGTCATCCCCTAATGAGTTCAAAAATGAGCTTCAGGGAATGCAGCAACTAAGTAGCACTTCTAGGAAAACTGAAAGGGAACTCTTCAAATAGCCTTGGATATCATAATTATACTAAGCTGCTTAAGCAACTATGTAGAAAATAGGTCCTTTAAAGGGTTACATTCAAGTATTAAATACTCTGGTACACTAATACTTGTGGGAACAGTTAGACATATTTTAGATTAAGCTTGTAAAATGTTCACAGACATTAAAAAACTGTATTACATTTTATTAAAAACCAAAGAAGCACGCTAGATTTTTCTCTAAGAAATTACTTGGCCGTTCAGCAATTCATTCTGTTGCAAATGTAATATACTCGATTTAAAGTAATCTTGCTTCCATTTCGTAATGCGTTGCCATCTTTTGGCCAAAAAGTTAAAGTAAGGCAAGGCTATGGAAAAAGCAACGGCAGCGGAACTTTCCACCAAAGTGGGTGAAGGTAATTTTCCACGTAGTCGTGTCGACATTTCATGCAAATTGTGCTTTCTTTTTTGTGCAGATTCCCCGGCTTCTTCTCGTTCTGTTGCGTGAGCGTATTTTTTTTTTTGCATATTTTTTTTGCACATTTTTTTTGTGCCTTACTTAGTTAAAGTTTTGCAGGATAGAGTGGCGGGGCAGTAAAGTCGTGAGTAGAGCGATTTAAAGCGCTGTTCATGGAGTCGTCTACATTCTGTTAAACTGAAAACTTGAGTGCATGGTTTATGGTATTACTGGGGGCTCAGGCAGGTGATGTCATCACCTGGTGTTTGAGGGAGGTGGTACCTACAGGTGGACGACAATCTAGCTTAATCGCTGGCTCCGAAATTAATCAAAATTCATGTAGCATACTCCCTCGAATACACCAAATGCAATTAGGCTGAGCTGTTCCTCGTGCAAAAAGTGTGTGTGTTGTGTGTTTGGCCCAGAGCAATCATTTAAATAGCCTACGTTTTAGCCACCTCAAACGCCGCATGACATCCACACAAATATATCATATATGCGTGTGGGAAAAAAAACCACTCGCTTGGCATACACAATTTCTGCTGCTTTGGTAATAAGCGGAAAAGCCGGGAAACCTTTGACCCTCTTTTCTCCTAAGCTCCCACCATTTTCCACGCTTCATTACATTAGATGACACGCCCCCTCGGCCGCAGCCCTCTTTTTTTTCAGTCCTTGAGCCTTATGTAGACGTGTGACAATGACGTAGTAGAACATTTCATTTTTTCGGCGGCAGGAAAACTTCAGATGACTAACTGCCAACGGCACCACGCACTTTTCCCACCCCCCAAGTTCCCAGTTTGTGTGTGTGTGTGTGCTTGTGCTCAGCTCATTTTTAATTCATGAAATGTTTGCCACTAACAAAAAATTACACTTAATGTTAACCTGGCCAAGAAGGCGGGCGAGGAAAGTCCAAGTAAATTTTCCGAGCCACTGCAGGCATGGAAAATGCGCCCGAGGGGGTGGGACCAGAGCCAGAGCCAAAGCCAGAGACAAGGATAATTGTCACTTACGGCTGCTCCTGCCTATATGTATTTGTATCATATCTTATATACTTTAGCATGGGCCCGAGACGCATTAAATATTTATGAAATTACAGCCCGGGAAATATATACAAAAAGTTATCGTTGTATAAGTATACATGGGAAATTGATTGACTGACTGGCTGACTGCTTGACGGCTGATTGGCAGTTGCTGGTCGAGGGCGTGGCAGTTGGGGCGGGCGGGGGAGCAAACTTCTGCTGGCTTTCCCAAGCCCCATACGACAATTTTCCCTTATAATTGTCCCATTTGCCTTAATTTTTAATGTGTCACTGGGAAAGTTTAGAGCGCATCACATATGAACAGATGGTTAGAGGGGCGTTGCTGTGAAGGCAAAAGCTCGGAAAACCCTTTAGCGTTGACCAGTCGTAATTACATTGACAGCTGTCAGGTTTCCGCAAGTAGTTTCAAATTGGACTAATTTTCTAGACATGCAAATGACGATGGCTCCGAGGATCTCCCGAAGGACCCAGTCCTCATCCTTTGCAGGTGCGCTCCTTAAATAGTTGCTCATCTTTTAATGCAAACGGAAATTCCAATTCCAACTGCACTGGGGACACTCAAAGTAAAGACAGGAAGAGGAACCAAACTCGAAACTGATTTCCTGCTCAAGTGCATGCCAATTGCTCCCCAGCTGCACTTCTCATCGCATTTCCGAATTCCTTCTCCGACTGTCTCTGTTTGCTTTCAATTCGATATTGACTGATTTGTAATTTAAGATAAGCAAAGAGCGGCGAAGGGAATCGGCATGGGAATCTTCAGTAGCAAGGCAAATGTTTTGTCAATATTTGTCGGAGAAGTTACGCAGGGGATTGAATCAGCGCACTCAGGTGAACGTTTAGTTTAGTAAGTTCCTTGAACATTTTAGGAGTTTTGTACGCGGAAGAACTAATAACAGCTTGATGTTAAAGTACGTGACTTAAGTTGCATACATGAGTTTTAATCACAAATGATCAAGGAAATCTTTTAATTTTATAGGTATTAAACTCAAACAATTTGTGGTTGCTTAAATATTTATATTGTTAAACTATTAGTAACCACTGAAGGGTTATAACTTGCAAAGAAAAAATATTAATATTTGTCTTTTTTAAAATATAAGGTATAAGGTAAATAAAAGTATAAGGAACTTAGTAACATCCGAAAATATATACATTTATTGGCGAAACATAATAATTTCTCGTATTTTTAATCAACGTTTCTAGTTATCACGACACCGGTGACTTACCTAAACTACTACATATTTAATTAGGTAAATACTTGATTTGATAGGTAAAATAATTCTTGATTTTAAGATCACATTCAATTTGGTCCGGTGACTTAGACAAAACAGCCGACAGCAATACACAAGCGAGAAGTTAATTGGAAGACTCAAAGATGCAAACTTTAAGGCATCCGCTCGGGCAAATTTTCTCATTTTCCGTCTTAGCCGCAAACCGCTTTTCATTGCTGCCGGGCCCCAAAAATCTGTGTCAAGTTGACATTTTGACTAATTTAAAATGAAAGCCTCGGGGCGGCCACGGCAGCAGCAGTAAAGCCAGATGAAGAGTGCTGGAGAGAAGAGGGGGGAAGCACACTGTTGAGCACACATGCACACATTCGCCCATACATAATGAAATCTTTTTTGAAAGGCAAACGCACAAAAGTATGCTACAGTTCTTGCAGACACACTCAGACGCACACTAATGAAGACTCACACACACCGCACACACACACACTAGCTCACAGTTCTTGTGGCTTATGCGCATATTGTGCAATTTTATGTAGCGTACTTTGAGGAGCGTGTAAAACAGCTGCCTTAGCACGAGACCGAGATGAAAGTTTACTCTTCACCCCATTCCCCACAAAAAAAGTACCTCTCATGCACACTCTTTTGGCATTTGTTTAACTGCACCACATTTTACGGCATTAACCCAAATTAGCTCTTAACATAAAACTCATTTTCCAGGGGTTTGGACCGCATTTCCCCCCCGCCTCTCTTGCCTTCGCACAACCCCTTTTTGGGTTACTTTAAATATGAAAACAATTTATTGTTGTGTTTGCAAAGCGTAAGCTTTGGCAAAACATTAATCAAATGATATTTTGATTGTCATGCAAGTGAATTAATTATGGTGGCCATCTTTTCCCAAAAACCCCTCTCCCCCTTTCAGCAAGTATTTTGCTAACCAACCCTGCCCGATTTTGGTAACCCTCCCCTTAACTTTCTATTGGTGACTGTCTTTTGGGTTCAATGACTGAATAGCTTAAAGCCGCAAACCCAATGTTTCAATGGTGTTTTTTTACTGACCACGCCCAACTACGCCTATTATCTCTTTATTTTTCCCCGTCATGTAATGATTATTGAGTGGTATTTCACCATCGTCATCGGCGGTGACGGATAAGGTAAAAACAACTTTGTAAGAATAACATTTTCAATTCAAAAGATAGATAGATAAACGGAATATACCTTTAAGTTTTTAGTAAATAAAAGTTTTACAACTTAAAAGACTTCTTTAAAAGCCCTTAACTTGTGTAAAATTAACGTTTTTATATGAGGAACTGGTAAAAGGAAATTAGATAACTAAATAATATGTATGTTCTTTATCGTAAGATGTCTATATATACTTTTGGACTGCTTGTTACTACATATAAGGAATTAAAATATTTTCATTCGAATCGTTTTAAAAAGTGTTATTTGGTTGTTCATAAAAAAATTAAATTTTGTATTTACTTTATGTATTTAAAAGTTACTAATGTTTTCTAGCAAATGTCAGCTCACAAAAAGTTGTTTTAAAAGTTTAAAATTTTGTTTAATTTTTAAGGGTCTTTGTAATTACTTTAAATTAAATTTGTTTTATTAAAGATACCCATAAAGCGAAAGACAACCCTTTATTGTTTTTCGCTCCGACTACTTTCCAGAGTGTATGGGGCCTTACCTGATGAAATATTATTTCATTTTCATTGACGGTTTGTTTGTCTGTGTTTGTTCTTTTTCTTTTTTTATGTAAATTATCGACCGCATTTCATGCGACGCGCGTCTGCAGGACGAAGGACTCACAACACGGCACGAGGCCGGGTCTAGATTGTTGTACTCTCTCTCTCTCTCTTCGTTTGTATATTCTGACCTGCTCTGGCTACACTAAAAAAAAGGTTTAAGGTTAAAAGCATGCATTTTTAGATTGCTGTAGATATTTAAGAAGGGCAGAACCCCTAGCAAAAGTGCAGCTCACTGGTAACTTTTAATATGATTTACAATAATATAATTTACAATAAGAAAACGATCTCGTGATTTAATAAACTGATTTTTCTAAGTGTGGGTATGCCGCTGCCTTTGGGGCGGTAAGTGGTTAATGCCACTTGCCCGCTGGCCATTTGTGGGCTGGCCTCGGCTGGTTACATTTACACTGGCAGGATATGCAGAGTACACTCGCACACTCACAGAAGCACACACACACACTCGTGTGCAGCTCGTATGCCACAGAAACACACTCACACTCGTAAGGGAATCCTCATGCGTGCCATTACCTAGCAGGAAGTGTCGACCTCTCTCTCTGTCTTTCCCTAGCGCTTGCCCGCTCACTTTGCGGTCACGTATTCATTATCATTATCTTAATGAAGCGTTATGTAAGGTGCATTATAATTATGGATTTTTTTTGGGTCGGATTGTCGGCTAATGATGGACACTTTGGGTCCTTGCCCTTGCTGCTGCTGCTGCTGCTGCTGCTGATGGTCCTTGGACTGCGGCAAGAAAGTCAATAAAGTGGAAGTCATTAAAAGGGCTTTACATCGCAAAGGAGGTGACTCTGTCGGCCACAATGGATCTTCAATTTTTATTTGAGGAATTTTTATTGCTGAAAATCTGTGTAGCAGCGGTCAAAGGCATTTCATTACGACCATTAAAACGTCAGTCATATAAAAGAGATTCTCTCTCTCGACGGCAGTAAATATATATTGAATGGTACACTCGAAAACAAGTATCCTCTCGGTGAACGTGTAGGTACACATATCTATACGCCCTGTGAACAAATTTTGTCCGGCGCATTTGGTGAACAATTAAAATTAAAATTTCATACGCATCGCATCGGGGGCTGGGAAAATGTTTGACATGTATGACACACAAATAACGACAACAACTCATCCACCGAAGGACGGATATAGTCCCATATCCTTGTTATGGCCAGCTCTCGATGGGTTTGTGTGTCCGTGGGCTTTGTGTGGAGTGCATTTCAAGTATTTTGGTATTCCATTTAAATTTTTAATAATTTTCAAAAATTGATGAGTGGCAGACAGGGCAAGCCGTACAATATTCCCCCTTCTGTTTGCTCTAGAAAGCTTTTGATTTGATTTATTGTGATGAGTCGAGTCCTGAGAGAAAGTTTTGAATGGCATAAAATAAATTTGGTTAGCTATGCTTGAATTTATCCAGGAAAAAGCTCTCAAAGGACCACTGGGAGCGGTGGCTTGTGGTAGGATGGACGGTTGTCCTTGTTTGGCTGAAAATTGTATTTTCTGTTGAGTTTTCTAAATAATTAAAAAAATTTTGTGACATACTTGTGGTCGCAATGGACACAGAGGAGTTTTCGAAAACATTTCCACTAAAAGTTAGCCCTTTACGATTTGTGAAATTCCAAAATGTTATTAATGCATGCGTATGGCTTTTATTATATTTGAAAAACTGTCAGTGACAGAAGCAGGTCCTGGCAAATGACAAGTGGCTCAGACGTCAATCAAACCCGCCCTACCCCATCCCAACTCACTCTCCCCCTTCGTTGTCAAGCCATTTTACTTTCATGGCCAGAACTTCGCACAGAAACAAAAGTTCAACTCTAGAGCGCGGCAGATCCTTTAAGTGTCAGTAAATGGCAAAAAGGGTTGAGGGGCCGCTGCGTGGGATTTATGGAAATTCAATCGCCAGTTGCCGTTTCCCGGCAACCGAGCAAATTCCTTCCCCATTTTGCTGCTCTTCCTGCTGTGCTGTTGTCTAATGAAAATTCAATTCAATTGGAAATTGCTTAAAGAGAAATTGATTTTCACTTTGAAGTTGGCCCACCACTGGAGATGTCTGCCGCTGACAGCGCGAAAAGCCTATAAAAGGCAGAGGGGGAGTGTGAACGGAGAAAAACACAACAGACTTTGATCTATTTTTAAATAGTATTTAAAAAAATATATATTAAAGAAAAATACAAATAATTATAGCTTTTTGTAATTAAATATTCGATTACATACCTTTTGAGAATTGTTTCAATAAAATTATACCTTTTAAAAGGAAAAAGGAAAAGATTATATTATACACTGGCAAAAAAAAACTAGAAAATCGGACAAATTCAGGCCCGAATCAACTATTTTTCCTAATGAAATGCAGTCAAGTCTGAAAATAGTAAATATGAATACGTTTATAATTGATTTTTAATCAATTATGCCCATAGTTGATGTAAGTATGTTCAATATTAGAATCGATTATGGAGCAAAGTTTTTTAAAAATGCTCATTATAGATTCAAATACCTAAAATTATTAAAAACATAGTAAATTTAATTATGCCGCATAGTAAATTTAAAAATGGTAAACATTCTATAAAATGTTAACTACTAATTGTTGTCAAAAAATGTATGGTTTTTTGCCTTTGTCAAACAACATAATTTTTTTTAAGGTATATACCTTTAATATAGCTTTAAATTTAAGACCATTTTTATGTGTACTAATTTAAAGTTAAAGCATATTGATATAATTTAATTTATATGAAAACTGAAATTTAAACAGATAAAGAGAGGTATATAATTATTATTAAACATAAACATAATGTATAAAAACTCACACTCAATTTGACTCGGCTGGGGCTCGATCCTCGGACCTTCGGACTCGCGCGCGCGACCTTAACGACTGAACCACGCTTGCTCATAGCAGAGGTTGGTCTTAGCTAAGAACTGAATCGCTTTGCTTTTGGAAAAACGTGTTCTGTCTCGTCAAAATTTATGAGTATATACATTCTTAGTTCTTCAGTCAGAAACTACTTTGGAAAGTTTCTATCTTTTCAGTTAGCGTAAAGGATTTATAAAAACAAAAGTTGTGTCGATTACGAAAAGAAAAAAAAAACTCGACCCTGCCAGGGATCGAACCCGTGTGAAACTAACTCTAACTCTTTTGTGTCCTCTTCTTTTTACCCTCTGAGCTACGTTAAAATATATAAAATATTCAATTCGTTTACAAGACAACTTTGATTTTACTATGTTGACTGCTACTATTTAAAATTTTGAAAACTACCATGGTTCACTTTGTTTTCTAAAGTAAAATATATTTAAAATGTACACAAAACATCTTTGATTCTATTATTTTTTTTTTCAACTATTTATAATAGTGAAATCTACCACGGCTCACTTTGATTTTATTATGGTAACCTTATTTCTATTAGGTGTCACTTTGATTTGATTATTTTCATAATTGACCTATGGTTTGATTATGTTTTCTACTAGAATCAATGATTTTTGTAGTTGAATCGGGAATGAAAAACTATGCAGCAATCAATAATAAAAACTTTTGAAATCACTATGCGTTTTTTTTGCCAGTGTATCAAAATAATACTAAATTTATGAGCATTTTTTCCTTGTGTGAAATTAAAGAAAAAATCTAAATGATTTGGGTTTCCTAAATATATAAGCTTTAACTAGGGCACATTGTTTTGCAGACCTCTAGTTCAAGTTATTTATTTTGGCTTAAATGAGAAAGTTTGTTTTTTGGTGCCATCCTGGCTGGGATGTCCTTGCTGCCATGGTTTGCGTGCCCATTATCCGTTATAATTTATGCAATTAGCTCGATTAACAGGTTTCTCTTGTTATTTATGCCGAGCAATGGCCAGCTACGAGAGAAACAGGGAGAAAGCCAAGTTTTTTGGGGGGTTGCGAGAGTGTTTGGAGGAGAAAGCGACATAGACAGGGACAAAGCGATGTGTGCCAAGTAAATTTGCATAGTCTGGTCCTGAACCAACTGAACCACTGAAACAATGTAGCCATCCCACCCACTCACCGCCACCACCTTTTCACCGAAACTAAGCCAACCGACGGCCACCGCCCCACAATTAGATCGATATGCGTAGGTCCTGTCGCTGTGATTGCTCTTCTAATTACCGCAATTGTGGGCACTTGAAGCGTCTGATTTAATTGAAATCTTTAGTCCGGAGAAGTGGGAAATTTTTATACAAATTAAGTAAGCCTCAATTATCTGAGGAGGCGGTGTGTCGTGGGGTTGGCTGTCCTGGCAACGGCCTAACGATTTCTTGTTGGTACTTCCCAAACAACAAGCAACGCGCTCTTTACACGGGTGAAAAAAATGAGAAAAAAATGACTAAAATTTAATAAAATTGTAAGTTAAAACGGTTAACCAAATTCATAAAAAACTTCTAGAAGCCTTTAATTTTGCAAACATTAATAATAATAAATAATGAATCTAAAATGAAATAGTTTTTTGAAATTTTAAAGTTGAATATTGGTAGTTCTATAAAAAAGCAGACTGCTGATAAGTTTTTCCGAGTGCACCATTCTCTCGCTTACTCTCCGCTTTTCTTTCTGCGAACAAGGACCTAGCCACGAATGCCACATACTTACAGGACGGGTGGACGGGGCTGTGCTAGCCCTGCGGCTTAGCCAGCTTAGCCTATAGAGCCAAGGACCTCTGGCTGTAGCGCTGGCACGCAAAAAGAATTCCAAAGCTCCAACACATTGCTAGGATACGAGCGCTAACTGGGGGAGGCCAAAACAAAACACGCATTGTCCTGGCACGCCAGTTGGCAGTTGGACTCAGTGGTAAATGGCAGCAGTCGCAACAGTAGCTAACCAGTAGAAACACAAAAACTTTATCTTGCTTTCTGAAAAGGACCCAATTTCCAATAGTGAACTGAGAGAGCAGATAATACACAAAAATGGTGACATAAGATCGAGTAGGACGATGTCGCTGGGTCAAAAAATATACAAAATCAAAAATTATACCCAGAGGTTTTGCCAGAAATTTGCGGTCAAATTGCGCAAGGACTCACCGCAAGGACACGCGAGGTGAGAATGGAAAAATTGAAAAAAAAACTCCAAAAGGAATTAAAAGAAAAACATAAAGAATGAGACCAAGAAAGTCGAAAAGTTAAAAGTGGGAAGAAAACGTAGTAAAGCTTTAAAACCCAAAAAGTCCTGGTAAAATTAAACAAATATATGCATGTGGCTGAACAATTATAAAGTCAAAGTTTACTGCGGGCACAGTAAATAATTAATAATAACCTGCGATAGCAAACTCAATTAAAAGGAGTGACGGTTCATATGCAATATTAAATCATTCCCCCAATCCCAGTGAGCAGAAAAAATAAATAAATACTATTTGCGTTTCCGTGCCCAGTGTCCTGTCTGAGAAAGTGTGTGCGTGCTGGCAAGTGTGTATCCTTGCCACAAGTGCTGTGCGAGTGTGTGAGCTTGGCTTATTGATGACGCGTAGCCAAGGCAACGCATATTGGCCCCAACAAACAGAGGGCGGCGAAATGGGGGCCAGGCTTATAATTATAGACCAGCCATTCCCACCTACATGCCATATATGCATATATGCACAGAAAACAACATCTGATGTATTTTAAAATCGATATAGTTAAATAATATAGTTGACTGCAAGTCAATTTATGTGTGTGAAACTAGAGTTGCAATCAGAGATTTTTATAAAGAGCAGGAGCAGCTTATAATTTGTTCCGCCGATAAAGCATTTATTAAACTTTTCATTGTTTGTAAAAATGATCAAAACAGTCATTGATTTTGAAACCAAAATTATAGCCATTGCTATCAATGATCATTTGATTTATGTACTTATATATTGTTCCTTTTGAGATGCATTTACACAAGTGTTTAAATACTTTTTAAGGAGCTAGAACCTTAATCGTCATCACCCTCTAAAACAAGAAGGTAGATCATTTGATTAATTGAAACTTGTTTTGTTTTCCCGCAATCAAATATCTTCTAAGCCATTTACAAGACTTAAAGATTTAAGTAATATCTTTTATTCAAATAAAGTAAATAAATTTTTTCACGTGTATAATGGGTATTTACGTACACGTGTATGCGTGTGCCATATACGGTTATATGGCGTGCCTGGCAGGCACTGGCAACACTTTACTCGATTTGTTTAATCGATTTTTCTGCCAGTACCTCCAGCCGAGAAAAACGGAGGTTGAGGTGGAGGAGGTGGCTCGGGGTTTCGGTGTTTCGGGGGTGGCTGTGGCTGGCATGGGGAATGGCTCAAAATTGCCTTTATTATAGATAAATATGAACGATTTAGTGCCGCACGCAACTTAAACTGACCAGGGGGCGCCGAAGAAATGGCAGGAAAAGTGGGAAAATGGGGTGGAGAAAAGGCTAGAGGAGTCAAGGTGGGGGAAAACGCAGCGAAGACGCAACCAGCCAAGCGTCATAAAATTTACGCCGCTGGCCGGCAGATTTATTGGCGCCATCCAGCTCTGTGTCTCCCTGCTTTTTTAGTCGGCTATTAATAATAAAAGTACAAGAACTGGCTACGTAGAACCAGCAACAAATTACCATAATTGCCTTGCATCATTTTCATCCATCCAGCACTCAATGCGCCAAAAACGACTTAACCGTACTTACCAAAACTTTCACATAATTCCAACTTTAAGAACTTTGGTTCTAAGGTAACTCGAGCCTTGGAAAAACGTTTCTGAAATACTCTAAACATTTTCAGTAATAAATAAATATTTATGAAACTTATATTTGTATTTCAATTAATAATAGGTACCCTTTTTAACTTGTTAATGTTTTATTAAAAATCCATTGTTTAATTTGATCAAAAATATAATTTAAAATTTCCATTGAAATAGTATTTTGTTGTTGTTTAGGTACTTATAACAAAAGTTAGGAATTAGCTTAAGAGAAACTATTAACCTACTCTAGTTTTAAATGGCTGTATTTTGTTCCCTAATTTCATTGCAATTACGTTCAAAGAAAACAATCGATTAAGGCCCTAATTAGTATTAGTATTGATATCATCGTTTGCTGCCTTTTACTTTACTTATCTTCGTTAAACTTCTCAAATCGAGTGGAAGGACTTTTTGATTTCAACATCTACTTTTATTTTGATTGCTTTACAAATGGAATAGCCAAATCATTAGACTCATTCAGCAAAGCTTGAAGAGTGTACAAAACCGAGCCATGCTAACTGCTTCCACCCACTTTATTTTTATTTTTACCCCGTTCATTTAGCTGGTCATTTTGCAGTGCAGCACGAAGGCAGCTCGAAAGCTTCGACTACTTTTCCTCTCCAGCAATGGCTCTTGTTTTTCTTTTTTTTTCTTTTTTTTTTTTTGAGGGGGGAGGGCGATAAAAGTGCAAAAATATTTTTTCTTCTTCATGGTCTGTCAATTAACACGCCTTTTGCATTTATTCAATATAAATCGAGTGCCTGTCCGAGGAAAAAGGGGGAAAGGGGCTTAAAAGGCGGATGGAAGTGGGGAAGGCAGCGGTCCACCTGTAAATAAAATTAGTTTTCAAGAATGACGAAGCTCTCGAACCCACTCCAAATAAACCATCAAGAGCTGGACTGAAACTGGACGCCATCGGAAAACTGAAGCTGAGGAAAGTGCCGGGGCTAAGGCAGCGGAAAATGCAGAGACTGTGCACTCCAGTTGCCGTGCAGTTCATTACACATTGGCGCAATCCTTAAAAATACCCGGCCCGAACACATGGAAGCCATTTTCATAAAAGTAAACGAAATGCAAAAGGATGGGATGGAGAAGGGTGCTCCGCACTTAAGGCCCATCCCGGTGAAAAGCCGAGAACTTTGTATTTAAACCGAGGCTTACACACAGTGCCGACGAGGAGTCTATTCCCAGGCGAAATTGCACGTAACCGTCTACGTCTGTGGAATTGTTATAGAGTTGCACATAAAAATCGACTTTGCAGCAGGGACAAGTCCTGTCCTCCGCCTCCTTATCTCGGCATCGCTCCCTTTCGTTCTGTCTGCCTGCTAAAATAAGGAAAGCAGGCTTAAACAAGCTGCAGGCTATTAGCCGTGTGAATACACAGCGAGAAGCACTTGACAAGCCCAATGCAAATCCCCAAGCTGTCAAACAAAACTTGAGGTTAAGCTGCAAGAAAAATCCATTATAGAGGAAGAAAAGTCTGAAAAATTTACTTTAATATTGTGACATCTGTTTGCATACATGCAGGATAGCTAAATATTTTATTTATGCAGTTTTCGAAAGTCCAATTACAAAATCCATACTTTGGATTCCGAAATTTTTATAAATTAGCTTGAAGATTTGAATTAAACAGCACGTTTATTAAACACAAATCAAAATCTCATTGAATTTACAGATTTGAAAAAAAACAGTGTCTTAGTGTTACAATGTTGAATGTTTTTGTTACCAGTGTTCTTTTAAAAATTTTATTACACAACGTTTTTATCAGCACAGAAAACTTATTTTTGAGAAGAAAATGATCCCCAAATTAGTTGGAAAATTGTTTCAAGTGTCACTTTTGGTCTTGTCAGCTACTTATGGATACTCTTCTGATGCAACTGATCCTTGAGAATCAATATAATTATGTAAATCTTATTTATTCCGGTACAAATTTAGCCTTTTTTTCCGAGTGTATTCACCAAAGCGTGTAGGCTAGAAGCAGGACTTCAGCTAGGCACATCACACAATTTTCTTTCAACGGCAGCAAAGGGAAAACGAAATGCGAAATACAAAATAGGAGAATATAATACACGTGCAACGTGCCAGAGCTCCACATATTCAGTGCTGGAGAGACTACTACTCTAGATTTCGTGACTCGGTGCTGAAGACTTCAATTTGTAGCGCACTCTGTGCTATATCTCCGAGTGCAAAAGTGTGAGTGCCACGTGCAATCAGCGAGCACAAGGAGTCGTCTTCGAGGACGAGGCAATCCTGGATGACGCCGCTGCACAAATTGGGTCAAAGTTCAAATGCGCTGCAGCTGGGAAACGGAGAAGCTGAAAGTCCGCAGCCGCAGGAAGAACTTGCCTTTCTTTCTGGATGAATGAACCAACCAAACCCAACTAAACCAAGCCAAGATCCATTCCAGCCCTTTTATTGCCAACGGAACTTAAACATTTCCATTTTAATTGACAGCCTGTCGATTGCTGGCTTTGAACCGAGCACCGAAAAAAAGGAGGAAAAAACCCGTTGAGTTTTCCCTCCAAACTCGTTGAGTTTGTTTTGACTCTCCAGACTCACAGACATCCACTCGACGTCAAATTATGGCCGACAAAATTTTCTAAGAAATGTTTAAGACCCTAAAAGTAGAGCAAACGTGGGAGGATGGAGATTCAAACTCGATTAGGTAACGGCTTGAGGAGTTTTAACAGCGAGGCACTTTAAGTGACCCCTAGATTTCGTGGTTAGAAAATACAATGTAGGCCTTTAAAAAAATTTAAGGCAGCTGCAAGTATAAATATAATAATAATAAGTTTAAAAAAGAACATTTGAAAGATGTTCAAGTGTTCAAAAATTTTAAAAATAACAAGATTGTGGTCCCAATTGCTGAACTTAATTTAAGTAATTTTATTACAATACGGGATACGATTTTTATGTACTAAATGAAATTGTTGACCCTTGTCGGAGTCCTAATTATGGTTTAAAGAAAAGTGTTTGCTTAAGCTTTTTACTGTACAATAATATCCAAACATTCGTCGGTTTACTATATTAAAAAACCTTTCAGTCCTAAAACAATGTCCGTTGAGAAAGTGTCATTAGAGTTTAAAAGACTAACTGCTTGTCCATTTCAAGCTTCAAAAACTTCAGTAACATCACACAATTTCCCCTCAAACAATAGAAAAAGTTTCTATTGAATACTTTTTTTCCCTCGGCAATAGGGAAACTGCACTGCACTGATACCAGCCATCTGCTTTATAGCCCGCACAAATTCTCGTACCTTATCTGACAGGCTCTTTGGGATTATCTTTTAGCTGCCTTCGAAAGAACACCTCCCCACCATATAACCATATAACCATAACAATATATTGCCATTGACAGGACGCTCGGCTCACAGCACTTTGCCAGCGACTTTTGACTATTCTATTAGATTCACTTTGCATGCAGTGGCAGTGCAGCAGGCCTTAGTCCTGGAAATCCCCCAGAACCCCACTCGCCACACCATTTTTAGTGCCCATTTTGTGTGGCTTTTGTTTACTTGTTGGTCGGCACCGATGTGCGACAAAATTGGCTTAGAAAATTGAGCCTCCACTGCCCAGGGAGACCAGAAACAAGAAAAAACCAGAAAAAAATAGGGGGGCAGCTTTAAAATGCAACTCTGTGTTTGGCACTATGGCGAATTTCATTAAACATTTAAACAACATATGCTAAATTTCCACCGAGAACCAAAAAATAACAAGGCAAATAGGAGAGGGGCTTGGAGGAAACACGGCCAAAAAGCAAAATGACCAAGTGTAAAAGTGACATTGTTTTCACATAGTAAAGGGAATAGGGGGCAAGGACACTCCTGTGGGGGCCCTTTGGCTGTGGTGCTGTAATAAAATTAGTTTGGTAGCACAGGGTATACGTTTTTTGTTGTTGCTGTTGTTCTTCGCCCAGTTTTTGTCGGTGGGAATCCTTTGTCAGCTGCACTTGCCTGGTTAGCCACTCTGCAGGAGTCTCTGGGCCTGCTGCATAAATGCAGTTGGCAGCACCAAAGGAATTTACGAGGAGCCACACCAAATTTACAGCAGCAGCAGCAGAGGGCAGCAGGAACGCAAATTGATTTCGGTGGTCGCTAATTGCAAATGTAATTTACTAAAAAGCAAATGGACATTGGACACTAGGTAGCCTGGCCAAAAACTGTAATTAGTTTGGTTCTAAAGGTCCAAACGGGTTGATTTAAATCCAGCAAAATATGCTTCACGTTCCTGGTGCTGCCAACTCAAAAAATATACAAAATTAATCAAACTGACAGAGGAATGGTGGCAGTGGATTGGAGTGGATTCTCTTGGAGTGCCGTGAAAATCAAAGATAAATTGAATCGAGCTCCTGGCGAGTGCATTTTTCAATTGCAATGCAATAAAACTAAAGGCCAACGAGGGAAGGGGATTTGGAATTAAGGATTGGAGTGGGAAAAGGGAAAAGGGAACATGGTATAACGATGGTATGGGGAGGGGAGCACAAATGATGCCAGAAAATGGAGTATCCTTCAATGGCGGAAGATTGGGAAAAAAAACAAGTGTAGCAATTTCTGCGATGTTTTTATTGGAGTAAAAGGGCAGGGATAAGTTAAAAACTTAGTTTTAAGATTTTTAAATTATTAATTTAATTCTAAAGCAAGCTAGAAATATTTTTAACTCCTCCCTCTCTTCTCTATTATTTCAGACTTTAATTTTGCTGCTAACGGAATTTGTAAAAATTTTATTTGCCAAGGTGAGTACTGAAAGTGATCTGTTAATTACGACACTTACGCAACTGTTTAATTGCCAAGTGGAAATTATCTCCTAAGCTATATCATATTATTATGCATGCAAAGACCCAAGGCAATCAATTAACTGAAACGCATTTTGAGCTTCATCAAAACAATTGGGTTTTCATTTACATTGAATGTGTTGTAATTACAGGGAGCCGTGCGGCTTTTGCTCTTTTGATAGCTTAATCACGAATGCAAATGTGCAGGAAGTCATAAATTACGCAAATAGATAAGTGTTCGAATAGAGATTGATAAATAGATGAAAGTTGGAAAACCGCAAAGTCGGACGAGCTTAACCAAGTTAATGTGAAGCTTCCAGCATTGAAGACATTAATCATGATGATAGATTTTGTCAAACCATAATCCCCACAACACAGAGATTCATGAAATATTACTAATGTGGCAAATGAGTTAATGGCTTGTAGGTAGAAATCGTAGAGCAAATTAATTGTTAGATCTTTTACCTTAGAAAAGTTAACATTGTAAAGAACGTGTAATGGAAATTGCGTTTTAGAATGTTAACGTTTTTTATTTTATTTAGGTTTCTACAACACACAGACTTATTAAGATTTTAAGAAATTGTTTTCTCCCAGCTGCTTTAGCCATTTTGTCTGCCTTCCTTTGATCTTAAGTGTTAAGCGCTTAGCTTGATTGGAGCTCAGTTGGCACTTGGCCACCCTCCCCGCTCTTGGTCATCTCCGGGCCTCCATCCATCAATCCCAAAACCAAGTCCAAAACCGAATTCCCTTGGTCCAAAGACACACACTCTCTTGAGCGGCGTGCTCCCTGCGGCGTAAGTGCCGCAAATTGTTGCACAATTGGCTGAGAAGCCCCGAAAGAACACACACGTGGATCATGGACCATGGACCATGGGCAGTCGCATTTTCACAGCTCCCCGCTGGCGACTGGTGGTCCAGTTTTTCCAGCATTTGCCGCTATTTGGCCTTCGCTCGCCATCCGACAATCTAATCGGAACTGCAGGCACCATGGAAAGCAGCTCCTATTTTAATTGAAAAATGTTCGCCTCAACCTCGACGGCATTAATGAGTCAGAAAAGTGTCGGCAAAGGTTGACAACACAGAACCCAACTCAGTATGGACTGAAAAGTGTTTTATGTTGGGCTTCCCAGCCGAAAAAAAATACAAAATAAATGGGTGGGGTGATTACTACAACTCGTTTGCTCTTTTTAGCAGAGGAAATTGTGCGCCTTTTAATGAACTTTAGCTGCTGACGCTTCTTTTAAAATGACTGAATGTGTATGTATGTGCTTATGCCTGTACAGGGTACACAGACAGGTATGTATAATTATTTGTCACACCTGAGTTGGCGGACCAGACAACAACAGCAACAGAGACAGAAAAGAAAAAAAACGCGTCTCACCTGGCTGAGCATTTGAAACGCAACCAAGCAACAAAGCAGCCCCGACCAAGCAACCACTCTTCCATATGCCATATACCACCATCTGACATATCTATAGTGAGTTGTATGTGCTATGTAGTATGGTAAAGTATAGTATAGCCTGGTTATATCCCGGGCTTCCTGCCCGCTTTATGTACGACATTTGTACCACATATCATTTGGCTTTAAGTGAGTTAACACCGAACCAAAACATTCAAGCTTCGCTTTTCGATGATGATGTTTCCGTTTATTTTTTATTTTTGTAGCCGTCTGTTTTTTGTGTGACGTAAGCTGGAGAACGTTGACCATTTATAGGGGAGGGCTTTACACTTTAGTAACTGTTTATATAAACTTGTTAAATTTTATTTTTGTGTGCTAACTAATGAATAACTTTTTATGATTGATTTGTTCTAACTCTACGAGACTTTAAGCTGAAAAAGGAAAAGGTTATAAAACAAAGTTTGAAAGTTTTAAAGGGGTAATTGGTTAAACTTTTTAGTGAAACCTGGCAAGAGAAATAAATGTCCTTTGATTCAGGCTACAACGATCACTTTTCTCACTATTTGAGATATTTAAACAACAATTTTTGCAGTGTTGTTTGGTCGTGAGCGGAAGTTTTTTGTATTTTGCTTGATTGACAGGCTCTACGCACCCCCTTTCTTTGGCCGTGGGTCCAGGAGTTATGCAAAATAGGGTTGTAGCTCACCCAGTGGCCTTTAAAGTGACTGGCCGAATGCAGAGCAGCTTTTTAGCTGTATTTTAGCCCTGAAATGTCAGTCTTCGTACATAAAAGTAAATATATATGGGTGGGTCATGTATCTTTGGCATAAAGTCGCAAAAAGTTACCATATTTTCCGGTCTTTTGTGGGACACGCCCTTCCTCACCTGGCCCATTAAAGTAATTTTCCCCATTTAAATTGCCTTTTCTTTTATTTGGTGGCTTAACTTTTCCCTCTTTGATTGTTCTCAATCATTGAATGCTGTTTTTATCAGTTATCGCAACAGCAGTTGTTGTCTTTTTTAACGCTATTGTAATTCCGTTGATTGCGCTTGCTGTCGTTGTAGTTGTAGTTGGCCCTGCTGTTTGTTGTTGAGTAAATCACAATAAAGCTATTAAGAACGGAAACGGAAGCATTCGCCGCTGCGCACGCATTGAAGCATGGCCGTCAACATTTGTCCCATCTCCCATCTGCGGACCCTCCTCTGATCCTACAACACTACAAACTACATACTATATAGTGAACTTCTCCCCGTCCACCCACTGTTATTGCTCTTTATGTTGTTCAGTTCGGGCGCTTTGGGCAGACTTGCATAACTCAGCTGCCCTGAATGACAGACTTTTGTTCTATGTACTATGTTTTGCAGAAGAGGTCTTAGGAGCTCTTAGTGCACCCAGTACTATCCCCATGAAAGAGAAGTCCAGATGGAGAGACCATTAGATCTGCTTCTTTTTAAATCAGCCAATCAGTCAAAGCGCATTGAAAGTGTAGGCTACTTGAGTTGAAAGAAACAAGAAGATATGTTAACGGGAAATTCGAATTCATTTTCATTATGAACAGATTCTCTAAACTAAGCTTCTTAGCTACTACAATAGTTTTACGTTCATAAATATACAGTTATCCAATTATATACAATTATAAATAAAAAAAAACGAAATACTCTGTGCAATTAATCAGATACATAATATACATTATTCAACCAAAAAGTACCTTGTGTTTCAAAACTGGTAACTTTAAAGAAGACTCAGTTTAATAACTTATAATATTATTACTTATTATTGGAAAACCTTTATTAATATAGAAAAAAAAGAAAGAAGAGAGGTACAAATTTCGTTTTCCGAAAATCATTTATTTTTCTTATTAATTTTTAATGCAATTTTTATGCAGTTTATATTATATAAATATAATATATAAAATAATCGCGGAAAAAAATGTATTTCTCCTTAACAACTGGTTTCCTACAATGATATTTTGAAAATTGGTTTTTATTTCTTTCGAGTTCCTTTTGTGGCCGCTTTGTTCAGGAATATAATTGAGTTTTCAGTTGGGAATTCCCCTCCATCGAAGGGCAGTGTTCGCAGGAAGACCCATAACTGCAACCCAAACTCCTTCCTCCGCTCGCATGCGGCTAATAATTTCTTAATCTGACATGCATAATGCATTTCTATGATTGTTTATTGCATTATGCGCCCGACTGGCCGTGGTCATTGGCATTGTCCACTGGCTGGTCGATGGTCTGCAGAATGGAACCCCAAAAAGTGGCGTACTCATGGCGAGTAAGTGCCGCAATGACTGGCCTGACTGGTCGGAATATTCTCAGTTCAGCTCCACTGTCTGGGCTTTGGGCTCTGGGCACTGGGCTCTGGGCCCCACTTCCATTGTCATTGTCTTCTGGCAATTGCAATTGCACTGGCGCACTTGGGCTGCAGTTGGAGTTGGACCTGCGACGGACTGGTTTTCGGAAACATTCGCCTCAGTCCGTTCACCCCGCCCAAAAAGTAACCCTCTAAAAAAAAAAGACAGCAGGGAAATACATAGGGCATATGCTTTGAAACACCTGACTTTGTGCCGCGTGTTGTATTTCTCTTTATGTGTGAGTGCCTCCCTTTTTCTGAATTTATTACAACCAAAACAAAGTACGACAACACTGAAAGAAATAATTTTCATAATAATATTTGACTAAAAATATGGATTTTTTGTAGTGCAAGCTATGTACACAGTTAATAAATTGATAAGATATTTCAAACGTAAATCATATAAATGTATGCGCACAAAAATCTCTAAAAATTGCAAGCCACTTTTACAGCTGTCTAAAAATATGCGATGAAAAAAAATATAATTTTATCTACAACATCAGGATTTCGGGTTTAAAATATTTGCATTTGAGGCTTTTTAAAAATAATTTTAAACTTCAAGAGATGTGTATAGCAACCCCGACATTAATTTAAAATTTAAATAGTAACACATTGTAAGGTGCATACACCTCTCTAAACTATTTAACAATTTCTAGAGTTTGTCTTTGCAAAAACATTTCTGAAATTAAATTTCATAATTGGAAGAACTTTTCTGCAAGTGTACTTATAGTCGGCTGTGCACCTGTCCCATCTTTGGCCTGAGCCATTGCCAGAGAAAGAGGAAAAGCCGGCTGCCGACTGTTGGCTCTTGGCTGTCCGTCTGCCGTCTACCTGGGACAATTGGCCAAACATTAAGAGCATCGGCTGGCTATGAAGTGGATGGCAGTGTGGATGTTGTTTGAACAGGTCCGGAAGAAGGGAAGGAGGGGGAGTGGAGAAGACTCGATTGTTTAGATTCCCAAAAGAGAGAGGCGGAAAATTCAATTTTTGAATTTGTTTTCGATGCATAAACAAGAATTCGTAATAGGGACTTGCCTCCTTCTTGCCCCAAACTCCCAACTTCCCTGCTCTGATTAGGCTCTGCAGAGTCAATAAATATGACCAAGTTATTACTGTGAATCACGTCAGGTTACTGGAGGACTACTCCTCCTCCTCCACCATTCCACCTGTCCTGCCCACAATTTTCAATTTGTGTACGCAAATCCAAAAGAATCGTGGCCCGACATGAAACAACAGGGCAAATGCTGAACCTAAATCTGGGCAACTATTACCAAACTAAACTGAACCGAGCCATCTTGCATGTAAAGTTAATTCCACTCGCTGAGTTATGAATAAATAAATATTGTAAATGGCTTATCGTGACTGCCTGTCGTTGTGTACACTGTACAGGTCCCCCTCCGTTTCATCCACGACACACATGCAATGCCTTCAAGGATAAATGATTTGGGGGCTGGCGAAGGGGGGAGGGCCAAAGAGGCGATTTATGACATGCAAATTGCATTTTGTCATTATTCCGGGTTGTTTGATCAATTTTTATGACAAATTATCGAAGAAAAACAAAAGAAAATGTGACAACGATGGGTTGGGGGTTGGGTTTTGTTGGTGGAAGGACGGAGCTCCGATTTCTTTTGCCTACGCTGGAGATTTAAATGGACGATTATTAAACTATTTATAAACAAAATGGTTGTTCAAGAGACAAAATGTACTACATTATTTTTGGAAATGTTACTGAAAGCTTTTTCCTGGAAAATGGTAATTAATTGGAAATAGCTGTTAGTTTAGGTTGCGATTGTAATTAGGCAAGTCCTTTTTTAGGGGTTTACGTAGGTACATTTAATGATTTTATCCTTAATCAAACAGTTTTAGAAGTCATATTAACTAATTTAACCCAGCTGTTTAAGTTTGTGAACTTTTAATTCTGGTAGTTAGTATTATAAGCAAATTTTGGTAACAGAAGACAAAAGATTTGACTGCCATTAATAGCATAAATTCGTTTCGCATTATCAGTTTTTTTGGTGGCTAGAAAATACATTTTTTTTGTGGGTTTTTAAACCTTTTGGCCAAGCATTCAGTGGGCACTTCGACCTCCTCAATTAATGAACGCGAGCAGGGACGGCACACCTATGTGGTGGATATGCTCCTCAGACCCCTAAAACCCCTCCATATCCACACTTTTTCCTTAGTCCTCCTCACCACCACCACCACCACTCCTGGCACAAAACCCAAAAAAGTGCAAGTTTCAAAGTGCCAGAGTGCCAGTGAAAAAGAAACTATACCGGGAGAGAAGTAAAAAAAGATAGGAATGGAAAATAAAATGGGAACAGTATATGGCGAATGAAGTTTTAAGTGTTGTTCATGGCTCTGGTCGGGCAATTTGAACCGCAAGCCTGTCTAGGCGACACTCCCAGACTCTCTGCCGAACACCCCCTCCGCTTTTCCACCCCCCACCGAATTTTCCCGCTGCAGTCTGTGGCGATCCAGTTTGCCACACATTCGTGGCACATTCCTCGAGGGGCAGGGGAAGGGGAAGAGGAAAGGGGATGAGGAAGCGATGGAAGCTGATGGGAGGTTAGTTAGCGAGCCAGTTTAGTTTTCTTGCCTCTTACATAATCCCCGCTGGTGTGCAAGTCAAGTAGATTTCTAAAAATGGCAAATGATTTGTTAACCATTTCTATGACACACTGCTAACTCCCCGAGCAGCAACCCTAACGAGACTTTTGCTTTTTGATTGGAAAAGTGGCTGACACACACACTGTCATCCAGCCATCCAGCCATCCACATTCGCATTCACCTGAGGGGAAGCCGCACGTGATTTATTGTCAGTGTGCCGATTTTTCTATGAGCATTGTACTCTAACTCCACTGTAGGAAAACAGGGCAAACAATAATAGGTTCTATACCCCAAATAAAACTTATTTGTAAAAGTATTGCCTTATTCACACTGCGATTATGTCTGCATTACATTTATATCAAGCTAAATTAAGTATAACAAAATGCTTTGCAAAGTGTTAAGTCAAATAATATAACAACGAGTACATTGTAAATCAACAACATTAATCCATACACATTTTTTCCCTGCATCGTTAGTTCTAAACCCTGCAAAAATTTAATTTGAGACTATGATGCTGTTAACTGTTTCTTGTTTCTAAAATAAAAACCTATAACAAACCAATTTAGTTTAAGAAACCTATAACATTTTACATTTATTTAAATTTTACTAAAATATTACTCATCCGCCTTGTTGGTTGTGTGAGAAAACAAGTGGGCATGGTCCAATAGGCATACAATTTTGGTTTTTTGCTTAGTTAAAGTCAACGACTACGTAAATTAAAAGACTTTTATTTTTTTAAATGTATTCAATTGGGTTATAATTAAAAAAAATATTTTGTAAAGCATCTTCAACTTAAGCCAAATTCATCTTTGTAAAATGTAGCATTGAATTTTCAAAAGTTTTGTCAAATAAATTAAATTTGTAATTAAATTCTTAGTGTAATTTTATTCAAAATTTAAGAAATTTTTCTTTCATAACATTTCCCTCTGTGTAGCCGCCTATTTCCAGTTTTTGGAGTGTCTCAGGACATTTCGCTTTCATGTTTCAAGTGGGCGGGGGATTTTTCCAACCTTTCCACCCTTGTTTTCCGATGGGGACACAAATGCCTGCTAGCAGTACCTAAAATAAATCCGAATTAGAACTCTCTCTTAGCTAGATGGAGTCCACACGGGCTGCTTTCTTAGGATCCACTCTCTTTGGGATGCTCCTCTCTTAAGAGGGTTCCAACTCTCTTGTGTGTCGGTGGGGCCACCAGCGAACCGCAAAAGCAAAACAAATGTCAGGAAAATGCCGAATGGCGCTGCGAAAATTGTACCGCTAAGAGAGAGTGGCGGAAAGAGAGAGCCAAGTGCCCAGCAACCAGTCGCTGCGAGTGCTGCCGGCGTCGACGCCGACGTCGGAGCCGAGCGGGCAAAGTCGATTTCGGTTTTCGGCTCGGATCGGGCTTCGTTTTCGTTTCGTCACTCACCAGTCGGCCAACTAGCGCCGCGAATTCGTCGCTCAGTCAGACTTCGTCACTCCACTCGGTTGGTTCAAGAAACCAGGAACGCAGTTAGCTCGTCTCGTGCGGAATTCTGAAAACTGGCCGAATCCGAAACCGAATAAATAAATAAATAAACAAGAACTGCATTAACTGTAACTATCAATAGTGGCAGAACAACAACCACGGTCGAAACTCCAAATATTGTAAATCAAAATAACCAAAGCGGCAGTCGAGCGATAATGCCGCAACTACAAATACCAATTACCAAATACCAAACACGCAAACACACACACAGTCGACTATCTCGCAGCTAGAAACTATTCACATAAATCAAAGAAATATATAAATCGCAAAACCCAAAAAGCGGAAATAGTGAATGTGTAATTCGTGCATTTCGCAAACCCATTAAAAGTCTGGCTCCATTTCACAAGCCAGGCCTTAATGCAACAATTAATTGCACACCGAGAAGTGTAATTGTTTATTAACAAATTAAGGTGTGCATGGTTTGCAGTTTTCAGCCATCGCCATCCACTAGACACAAATGAGTCACGTTCTAAAACACACGAAAAAACAATGTGAAATTCAAGCCAAACAGAACTTTTTGCTCGCCCATTTATTTGGGTTAAATGCAAAGCAGATAATAAACAAAAGAAAATAGAAGACAGCAAATTCATTAAGAACCACAAAAATTGATAAATAAATATTTAAATACATATTTAGCTATGCAAATTTCTCGATACGAGCAGCTGAGGAGTTGGTGGATGATGTAAAAGTGATCAGTTTGAGTGGAGATCAGAGAAATTAAAAAAATAAAATGGATATTATGAAAATTTGTGGAAATTCCACTTATATTTTATTTAATTTATTTTAAAAAATAATTTGAAAACTAGTGTTGCAATTTGAGTTTTAAAGATCAGTTCTTAATTAAACTAATAAACTTACAAAACGCTTATATATTTTAAAATATATTTAAAAATCAGATACAAAAACAAGCCTTCGTGGTTACATTTTTTAACATATAACTGTTATACATTGGCAATCTTACTCTAGTTTTCTTCACCTCGAGTCACCTTCAGTGTTCTGCCACAGATGGGTTTTCAGTTATGGAAATTTTCCAGCTGCAGGTCTGCTAGTTCTCCACTGCGATACTAAGTTAGCTGGTTAGTAAGGAATTGGCAATCTTGGGCCATAATCTTCCGAGTGAACCGCAAAATAATTTTTCTCATTTAGCTGATGGAAGGAAAAAGCAGCTGCAACCGCAAATTGAAATCCAAAGCCCTTGGCAACAGGCTAGGCTTTTCCCCTGATATTTATTTCGATATCAAACTTCCTTTCTGCACTGAAATTGCGTGCTGCAATTTCAAAGTGCTCATTTCATGGCAACAGGAATTTCTTCCTCCTGCTGCCTGTCCGAAAATCCACTTAGTTGGTCTGCATTCTGCGAAGCACTCATTCTTCTATGTCTTCATTAGGAGCCCCACACAATTAGCAGCAAATTTAATTATGAATCCAATACATCAACCGAAAAAAAGGACCCAAACAAGTTTCTGCAGTATATCTGTAAAGTTGCGGGCGAAAAGAAAACTATTTCATTTTCATTTGGGGTGCGAAATGTTAACTTTGCCAGCGACAAAACTTTTCTGACACCCAACTGGAAAAAAAGGAGGAGCGGGGGACGTTGGGGGAGTTGCTCCCAGTTGGTCGGTTGTATGGCTTTATTTATTTTAGCCAAGTTCAAACAGCAGTCGACAACAGTCAACAGTCGGGGCGAGTTGAGTCGAGAGTCTAGTTCTTGGCCAGCCATCCATTTCAATTCCGCTTTGCGCTAAACTTTTATTTTATGCCCATTGCCAGCTTTTTCCACTTCTTCTCCGTTGTAGCTCGTTGTAGCTTCTTCTGGCTCTTCTGGCTCTTCTTTCTCCCATTCTTGGCCAGCTGAACCTGGCTTTTGTCTTTATGCCCTCGGTGGTACCTTACTTTACGATTATTTCCGCCGAAGCAATGCGGACATGGGATCGGACTCCAGTTGGACTTGGTCAGCAAATGCACTGGGGAAAATGTGGTTTTAAAAATACAAAGAATGGTTTTAAAATGGTGAAAAATTAAGCCAGAACATTCATTGTAATAAAGATTAGTTTACTGCATTTATAAAATTTGACCATAAAAAAATACTCCTATTTTACGAACCTAAAATGGTAATTTAATGAAAAATCATTTGAAAATTTTAAGGAAATTCAAAACAAAATTTTGTTAGAGGAAAGTGGTTCTTTGTAAACCTCTAAATCACTTGTTTTTCTTAGAATACACTCCAGAAGCACTTTAAATTTAAATACAAATTTGAAATGGAGTTTTTTTCACAGTGTACGGTCCAATCTGTGCCGTTCTTTCCCCCATTCGAACCACCAGTGCCGCTGACCTTTTCAACTCTCGCACTGCTGCCTTTCCCCTCATTAGGCTCGCTGTCTTTGGCTTTGGTTTTGGTTTGGGCTTGCGTTTGGGTTTGGGTTTTGGGCGTGTGAAAGTCGTTGACTTCAACTGTTCTAACCGCTGCACTCATTATGCAAGTGGCTGGGAGGCCTGAGGTCCGGTTGCTGGCGGCGGGATTTTCCCACACACACACACACGCCCGCTAACGGCCATGAAAAGCTGAAAATCTGAGAACGGCAACGCCAGCAGAAAATTATCCCGCAAATTGTATCAATTGTTGGCCGAGTCCAAGACTTTTGGCTCTTGGGCCAAGATCCCAGACGCAAACCGGTTCCCAAACGCTACCTCTACCTCTATAAATATACATATTTGTGCACAAGTATGTCTATCTATCTCCCAGCACGGCAACATAAATCAGCTGCTGCGTTCTCGGCTTCTTGGCCAACAGGTTTATTTGATTATGGCCAACTCGCCGCATATGCAAGAACTTTCAACTCTCGGCTGGTGTGTGTGTGTGTTTGTTTGTGTGTGTTTGTGTTTGTGCGTTTTTAATGTTGCATAAAAGACAATACAAAGTGCTAATGACCGAAGTTTACGCAACTGATGATTTAACTACCTTCTAAATAATCACTTCCCCCGCAGAGGCAGCAAAGTGTGGATATTTCCAAAGCAAACAAAGAAAAACAAACCAAAAAATTGTGTACCGAAAATTTGATTTACAAAACCTAACTGAACAAGCGAAAAAACCATAAATCTCCACGTTAATACCGATATATACGTGGAAATCTCCTGTGTATATATACAAATATAAAACGCGATAAAATAATTCAAAGTGGGCGGTGCAAAACAATTTGAAATGCTCTACAGCTTCAACGACTACAAAAATTTCAATTACAGTGCAGCTGAAAAGTAAAAATCCAACAACTATAACAACACCAATAGCACGGCACAAAAACCAGTTAAAAGTGACAGGCAACAGCAGCTGAAAGAAACGAGAGGGAAATAAATAAATAATAACTACAAAAAGGTAAAATATTTCAATAGCCATAGCGCCGTCAAAGAGTTTGGCTTCAGAGAAATTATAAAAATCCGGCAAAACAGAAAATGAAAATATTGCCAAGCCATACAAAATTTATAAAAATCTGTAAAGCCTTTATAGAAATCAATAAAAACCATCAAATTGTAAACCGATTTACCGAAATATAAAACTAAAAAATAGCTAAAAAAGTGAAACGAAAATTGAGGAGTGCGAGGTAGGGCTAAGCGGATCACAATGGTGAATAATTTTTGCACCACTCTTGCTCCACTGCAACCACGCTGTACTTGACCCACAAATTATGCTTGGGGAACAGAACTCTTATCGCTCCGCATAGTTGGCCTGGGGTAAACTTCGAAATGGGAACTAGAACTGGAACTGCGGACAACCGCACCAAAGCCAGGCCATTATTTAATGCTTTACAGTTGCGACGTGACGATAAAAATTATATGTACTGTTTAGGCAAACTTTGTCCATATAGTTCCCATATAAAGGGGTTATCCATGTCTGTGTAAAGCTCGGGGGCTCTCGACTATTTCCAGGAATTACTCATGGGGCTTCGACTTGGGTTAAGCTATTTTTTGTGATAACTTTGGGCATAAGCAAAAGAAAATATTAATGACATTGAAGTTCTGGGAACATTTTTCACATTTGATTGAAGTTGATATATTTGGAGATTGCTCCGTTATTAAAAAAGTAAATTTAAGAAGGCAGTACAGTTGATATCAAATTATCGTTCACCAAAAATTTTCAACTAACAGTTTACTCACTATCTCAACCTCGAAACGCAAAAAACTACATTCAATTAAGTTCAATTAAACTACCAAGCGCCGTTTGCTACTGTAAAGGTAGAATTTCTTATCTAAAGCCAACTTCTTGGTGCTGCCTACCGAGTCATAAAATCACTTATATTGTACTTCTTTCTTTCCGTATGTTTGTTGTTGTTTGTTTTTATCAATATACCAATAAGCGTTTTCATTTTGTGTCTCTGAGGCGACCGATTTTCCGCCTCATTCCACGTTATTTTTATAACATTCTTTATTTTTACGAGCGAGATACTTTCAGTGATTCGTAATCAGAACCTCGCACTTGACGACGCAATGGGGCAGATATCAAACTACGAAAGTGGTTAACTTTATTAATTGTTGAGTAATTATGGCAGCAACAGATAGGGAACTAAATGGGTGTAGGGGCACAACTTTTATCGTGGCCCTTGACTTGGTTTGAGTCTCAAGTAGCCAGCACCTCGACCTTTGTGTGGATGCAACTAAAACAATGAAAACCTGAGAAAGTAGAGCAAGTATCTGAGACAAAGGCAAAGAGGTTATAGATCATAAAGCAACTACCCAACAGCCAACATCACTTACTCACATATAATATATGCAAGCTCACAGAAAAAACACAAAAAAAGAGAGAGGTACTGAAAATTGCTTAGCTCAGCTGAAAAAGGGGAACGCGGGGAAATAAGTCAAACACAAAATAGTTTTTTAATTATCGATGTCAATTAAAATGAACTGTATAGTATGTAGATTGCCGTTGTTGTTGTTTTCTCTGCCGCTGTTGACTTTATATAAGTCCCGGTATGTCTATATAGACTATATAGAGCCCCGACCACAACAACACCACCACCAGCTGCTCAAAGCGAAGCGGAGCAAGGCAACTAAAACAATAAACCCAGAGCAATGGGAGAGTAAGATACATTTGTACATAGCTTGCTTGTGGGAGAGAAAAGCGAACTTAGGCAAGTCATGCTCGTGCACAGCAAAAAAAAATCAAATAAAAGAAAAGATAGTTACACCCTACGGCCACTGCCACTGCGAACTTACTTTTACGGTTTTATTAAGTTCTTAAAGATAAAGCCACAGATTTAGTTTTTAATGGGTCGGTTTTACTGTTATTTAAATGTAAGATCTACTTTCTTAAAGATTTTAACATTGTGTAACTCACCAAAAATGGATAAAACCGAATATATGAATTGCAAGGGTGCTGAGCTCCCGAGATAAAATCATTCTATATATTCATGCAACTAAATTGGACATTTTTTTTTGAGCATTTAGTAAATGGGCTAATTGTTCCACTAAAATAAAATTAAATATTTAACAAAATGCGTTCTTAACCAGAGGAATCGATCGCTAGGTTGTTAAGAAAACAATAACTGACGATGGGAAGAGGCTCTCTTTTAAGAAACATATGTACAGCCAAATAGCTTACATTTTTTCTGGCAGTGCATCTGACTTGCAAGCGACCATGTGGTGCTCCATCTCGTTCTCGCCCGGAATGCCAGAGTTGCGACCCAGACCTCCCAATAATTTCCGTCATGGGTCGCCTAACGAGCTCCGCAGTAAGTCGCACTGATCGATGGCCGGAGGGGTGATTATGGCAGGGGGCTTTGGGTGTTTTGGGTGTTTTGGGTGCTTTGGAGTGTTGTCAGCTGTCTGTGGGGAATGGAGACTCCAACTTATCTATCGATTGGTGATGGCCAAACGCTGTTTGTTTACACTGCCGATGAAAGTAAGGACCGAATCGTACACGAATGTAAATACATATCTAGGTATATAGGTGCTTATAGCTGATAACATGAGCCGGCAATTGCATGGACACTTTTTCATATACGAGTATATATTCCATTTCGATGACACTCAGACAGACAATGAGACAGCAAATCAGATGGGAGGGAGAAGGCGATAGGAAACTATATCAATAAACTTGGATTGTTTGCCTATCTGTGTGCGTGCTTATTTGAGTTTGGGAGCGGAAATATTATAACGAATCCGTAAAACACACATACTCGTATGGGAATCAGGCGATATCATCTGTGCTCCGCAATATGAGAGATAAATTCGAGTATCTGATGAAATCAGGAGGGGCGGAGGAGGTGCCTCGTTAGGTCACTGGAATTGAAGTAAAGTGTGTGTTGGTGTGCAAGCCTCTGTCCTAATTGAATTAAAGACAATTAGCGCATGTTTTCTCAGAGAGTAACAGAGAAAAGATCTGCGGAGATCTCGGGGGAAACTCTGCCCCTCCTCCAAGAGCAGAAATCAATCATCAATAAAATCTAATTGAATTTAAGTCGACAAACTCCCTCGACCGCCATATAAACTGAATGAATCGAATGATCATTAAAGTCCTCAGTTCTGAGAACTGTGGAATGCGTGGCGAATGGCCAAGTGTCGTAATAAGGTTCGCCCCATAAGGGTCATTTGCTCGATGGAGGGTCGGTGTGCGGGTCTGGTTTGTAACTAGTTACAAACAATTATCGCCAACATCGCAAATGGTTTTCGGAAGTGTTATTTGAACTTTGGTGTTTTTGCCTCTGGGTAGGGGCAATTCTGTTCTGGGAAATTACTTTTTCCAAAAATTGTTTTCTGTTAGAGGGGAAAACTTTTAAGGCAGGGAAAGGTTAGAGAAAGGAGAACGGGGATAATCACGTTTAACCATTAGTAGCTAATATTTACGGATATTTTTCTTTTAGCCAATAAGAACGTCTAAAAAAACCTGTGTTCCTTAAACTACTGTTTAACCTACATACAAAATAGTTGTATATCTTTGAATAATTAAATTCATCACACTCCATGTTTCCATTACAAACTAGAGAAAAAGTATGGATTAGGGATAGTTTTTGTATTGGAGATAATATTATAATATTATTTAATATTATTTTTCGAAGGTCTGCTTTAATATACATTTCATACTTTAATGTAAATACCAACCTATATTTTATTAAGGTCCCCGAACCCCACTGGAAAACGATTTAACGATCTTGTCGCCTGTACATGTACTATACATTTTATGGGTGTATTTAACCAATCCACCATCAACAATGCAATCCACTAAGGTAAACCGCCTGCGAATGCTCAAAACTCTCCTGAGGATGTGAACGAACAACCTGGTGGCTTGGAACCTAACCTAACCATGGCTCACCTCTCCATTCCACTCCATTCCATTCCGCCTTTGATAATGCTTACCACAGGTGTGTCAATGACTTGCCTGGGGATTGCGATAGCGGGTAATGAAAACGAAACGAAACCAAAATGCTAAGGCCAAAAGGGAGGCCCAAAGGGAGACAGAGACAGAGACAGATGGAAATGGAGAGAGATGGAGAGGGAGTAACCAGTCAGTCACCAGGGCAATGGCAATGGCAAAGTGCACTGCGGATAATTTCCACTTCCGACATGAGACATGACAAACCATAGATACATATATAGTACAGGGAAAGAGAAAGAGACAGAGGCAGGACGTGTGAGAGAGAGGGCGAGACAGCAGATGGGCGACAGGAAGAGGAAGACAGCGGGTCAGGAAGGGAGCGCCGCTGGGCCAAAACGCGAACCGGTGACGAGGTCAAGCCAAGACCATTAAAACAAAAAAACATTACAAAATACGAGAAAAGGGAGGTTGTCTGTGGTTACCAAATCTGAGAATACCCTAGCAAACCTTTTATTAACTGGTAGTATACCTAATTTTACAACTGATATAAGTTACAAATGTGGAGTTATTTTTTTAATCTCTGTTGTATGTATTTATATAAACAAAAAAAACTTCTGAGTTAAATTCCTACCTTAGAGTCTAGCTTCTACACAACCGAAAGTCGTTTATGTTAATATTTAATTAAATGACTAAGATGATCCAAAAAAGTTCTCTTGACACTTTTGGAAATAATTAAAAATCCCTATGTAAGGGTATAGAAAGAAAACACAAAAAAATAAAACCGAAAGCAGCGAGTTTGAAGACCTAAGGCGGCTGCTCCCATGTGTCCATGTATGGCCATTTATTACTGTAGCCATGTGTGTCGCTGTCTCCGTGTGCTCTGTGTATAGTTTTAATCAAACTACGACTTGGCCACAGTTTGCTTTAGCGCCTTTTTTTAAGGTGCGGTTCAGTGGCCTTTGGGTGGCCATAAAACCAACTGGCAAGCGGGCCAGAAAGAGGAAACCATCGCCATCAGCTGTCGCGCTGCTCGTTAGGGGCAGGACGCAGGACGCAGGAACGGATCGGGCAAGGAAAAGGAACGGGAACGGGGACAGGGACAGAAAACCAGTCTAAATGCTGGCTACTTCAGTACGGGGGTTGCAACCAGGGTTAGGGGTTCGGTTTCGTTCGGTGGCTCGGCCACTGTAATTGACTACCAGCATATGAGCCGTGGCAGAGGCGGCGAAAGACCTGCACGCAAGCCGAACGAACATGCAACATTAATACAAACACATATATATGCAGCGGGCGCGGGGTCAAGGATCCGGGTGTCCTTAGGGGTGGGGGGTGAGCACCGAGGGGTTGAATTGGCCGAAAAGGTATCCTGTGTTTTTACAGTAACCAGGCAATAAATTTCGAAATTTTATTGTAGGCGCACGTGCTTAGTGAGAAGGCATATGCACTCCTACAAAATATGTACTGTACTTGAGAACTTCTATAAATTATAAAATAAATAACTGAATGCTTGAAAACCGTAAATCATAAAGTTTACAAGTGTTTCGTTTAAAAGCTGAAACAAAATGTAGGAACAAGGTTCCAAGAATTTTGTAGTTCCTAAGATTTTAAGTTCTTTTGTAATAAAATATATTTCAGTGATCAGTTTTTTTTTAGTTTTTACCAAGTACTAGAACTTTTAGCCAACAATGTTCGCAAAAATATTTTTTTTAATTACGAAACGACCAGGGATAAAATAAATGAGAGCTCTAATGAAGCAAAATTATTTCCTTTAATAATAAGAAAATATATAAGAAAATAAAATTGTTTTAACTTATTTATTTCTTTACATCTCAACAAAGGTATGTTTACTAAAAATCCAGTTCTTTATGTGAAATCTATAATTTATTTAATGGAGTAAAAATAATTTTTTGTTTACTTGACTGCTGTTTTATTTGTGTACCCTTTTCTTCACTGACACGTTTTTTCCCTGGTGGGTCTCTCAGAAAATGTCAAAAACATTTATTTATAAACAAATTGGCCATTTGCATTGAGTGTCGTCTTCCGCTGATTGATTGTTGAATTTGCCTCGTTTCATATTTATGTATCTCAGAGATACAGATACAGCTGCTCGCTGCTGAATGCTGCTTTCGATTCGTGCCATTTATCAAAAGGCTTTAGCCTCGATGGCACCTTAAATTGATAAACTATGCAAGAGATGCAAATGTACCGCGCCAATCCATCTCAATGTGAGGAGATGAGTTTTACATAGGTATTTTCTTGTCGAGGGTTTCGTTTTCAGTTGGGTTGAGGTGAGGTAGTACATACTTGATATTGGCCATATGGATTACCCAATTCCTGGCAAGCCAACAACAATGCATATTACATAATATTCGCCCGCAAATGCGAAATGCGAGACGAGTGAGCGACGGAGCTCTACAAGTGCACGACAGCAGATACAAAGATACAAAGATACTTAGATACAGATACTCCACACTCTTGAGCTAGAAATGCCGCTCATGACGCAAACATCATTACATTGCCTTTGCGGCTGTCGCCTTCTGTCTTCTGTCTTTACAATGCAATAACCAACTGACAGCGGAGATCCAGAGGAGCGACGATGACGACTCTAATGGAGAGATTGATCCCCCCCATGCACGAGTTTCAGACGCGCCGCACAACAAAACGAATCCGAATCCAAATCCAAATCCGAATCCGAGCTGGAAATGGCTCACAGCACAACTCCAAGCAAAGCCCAAGACAATGGCTACAGCGAAAAAACAACAGAAATCAGCGGGAAATGGCGAATGCCAATAAGCGAGGCCATCTCGGGGAGAAACGTGCTGTGCGGTTGCCCCTGGAGATGACAGCGTGAAAAGGGGGGAAAACTCTGGGAAAGCGCTCAAACGAACCGGAGATACAGTTAATTAATAAAGTCATAAATATCAGCCACTAAAAAGCAAGTCTAGCTAAGAGTTTGATAAACAAGTGAATGTGCAGTAAATTGTTTAATCAGCTTATTAAAAAACTCGTTGCGGAAATGAATTACTCAGCTACATTTAGACAAACACTGTAAACAAATTTCATTGTAAAACCACTTGAAACAGTTTAAATAACTTGTCTTTACCATATGCTTATAGATTACATAATGATTTCTGACATTTCACATTTATAACTCTTTAATTTCAATACAAAAAATGAAAAGTCAAATGTATAATTTATTTTAAAGGGTTCATCCCTTTTTTTTCCGACATTTTGCAAAAATTTATTTAAAATCTTGTTTAATAAACTTAAAAAACACTGAAACTATGTGTCTTTTTCATTTATTTTGCAATTTTTTGAGACAGTCAACGTCTCATGCAATCTGCAACTAAATCCAAACATTTTTCGAGTACTTCCCATCACGCAGTCATCTCTAATGGGTAAACTGCATTGACAGACTGCCTTCAACAACGTCATCATCATCAGAAAGCCATTCGTTCCCCCGGAGTCACATCATATGGAGATATGTGTGTTTGCGAGTGTTTCCAACTGTTAGTTGGGGATTATTACAAAGTAACCGATGCCGCGGGCCCGTCTTTGTTTGCAGTTTGCCTCTGGATGGAGCTGGAGTCAAGACCTCGGGAGCCTCGTCGAAGATCGAACGAGAAAACGTTGACTCTGAGTTTTTGCTGAGCTTGAATGTTGCATCACTGCATTTGCATTTCTGCTGCTCAACTGCTCAGTTGCAGTGGTTTCCAGTCAGCCAGCCAGCAGTGAAGTGCAGCTGAGTGAACTGACATTGCCCGGAGCCAGAAGTGAGAGTGTGCGAAACTCTGGGCCGAGTTGTTGGAGTTGGAGCATTGGAACAAGCTCAAGTTGGTGGCTCAAGTTGAAAGCAAGAGGAAAACAGGGAAAACAAAGCGAAATGTGTAACTAAATAAATAGATTTCGCGCTTCGGCTTGCCAGCGAGCCACCTGTTGACGCCATGCAAATTTGCGCAACTGTTGCCACCCCCCACCCCCAGGGTTCTATGTATATATCTTTTTACACCTCGGGTTCATAATAAGTATATATATATATGTGTATGCATGCATATGCATATTGTGCTTCACTGGTAGTTGTTTGTTTACTCCACCTCGAACTCCACTCTTTGAGACCCCCTTTGGTCATTCAACCACAATTTGCTTAACCCACTCGATGGATACTTTCCATTTTCTACTCATTATGGGTAATTATGCGGATGCTTATGCAGCCCCTCCAACGTCTTCATCCATCCTCGCTGGTCATTTGCATAAACTTCCACAAACTGCTCATCAACTTGAGCTGCGTCCCATTCGCCGTTGACACCGCGCTGAGTGAGGAAACCTTCCAGCTTTCTGTCATCCCAGCATTCAGCGTGTGCGGCCAAAAAGGCAAATTAATCACCGCTTAGCTTGCACAGATCACCGAAATGTCGTGCTCTGAAAAATGGCTTAAAACACGGTCTTTTGTCTTACCTTCAAAACTCAATTGTCAATCTTATTCTTCTCTGAATATTAAAATGATGATTTTCTAACGAAGTATTTAAAAATCTTTTAAAAACTAGAATAGAATATTCTGTTAATAAAATTAAAATATCGAAGCTTAAAATAATTCCTTAATAATTATAACTTTACTGCAAATGTATTTACACTTTCATAAGATTCAATAGACCAAAACAGGTTTTTCAATGACAAGACATTACTGTCTCTGAAATAATTCGTAAAAAACTTCATTTAGGGTATTAAAATAAAGTGCCCAAGGGAGATTGTTTAAAGTTCCCTAGGGGCATCCGCATCTCTTGTTCCACCGCTTCCCAAGCCACGATTACTCCATAAACTGGTTTAACTAGTTCTTTGCGATGACATTCATTAGCTTAGATTTTTGTCTAGACATTGACCAAAGTTAGCTTTCCAGATTGTTTGATCGCCTACATCGCAGACTCCTCTTCATTTTATGCCTCCTTCCCTTTCTCGAGCTCTGCTTGAATTACGGCCTAAAACATCTTGAGGCCTTGACTTGGCTTTGTCTTTTGGCGTGGCGCATCTAACAAATTACAGTGGCTGTCGCGGGGGCGTTTGCTCTCAGCCAACTCCCTCAACGCTGCACTCAGAGAAAAAGTGTTCAAAACAAGTTTATAGACAAATGCATCACTTTCATTTTTGGTTAAAGATAGTCAAAACAATTAAATTAAATATAGTTAAAAAGCATCGAACTTATGATGATTTTTTAAATAAAGATATAATTCCCAACTGGTTAAAGTCATCATTTTTTTTGCTAACAAATTTTACTCAGTAAATTAAAGTTGCGTAAGGTTACTTTTGAATAATAAAACAATATACATTTTGGTTAAAATAAGTTTCCTGACTTTGGAGAGTTTGTTTCTCAGTGCTGAAATGTGTTCCACTTTTTCTTGGCTGCTTTTCCTGTGTGCTTGGCTGTCGCCAAACAATTTCACGGCGCCCTCTTCTGGGTTGTGGGTTCTCCTTGGCTTGGATGGAGCGCTGCATTGTTTTGGCTTGCCCAGATTTGCTCCCCCAGCGGAATTCCACCCTGTCCCACTTCCACTTCCAGGTCTCGCTGTAAGCCGGGACACTTTGTCGGTGTCTGTGTGGGTCTGGGATCGTGTTTGGGTTTGCGTTTGTGTGTCCGGGGAGCGAGAGGCGAAAGCAATTGATGAACATGTTAAGTGCTTTGCCGAGGGGTTGGCCCAAAGTTTTCTAGAACGCCTTTCCTTGCTGCTTCCTTCAGTCGCTGCTCCGCTTTGTTTGTGGGTGGTTGGGAGGTGTTAAGTGGTTGCTGCTTGCCTGCCGGCTGGCTTCTGCTCCTTCTGCTTATTCTGCTGCTGCTGCTGGAAAAGTCAATTATGGCCTGGCTTTGTTCAAGTGCCTGAGCGCTGAGAGAGTTTTGGGCTTGGAATTGGAGCACATGTGTTTGCCAAACTGAGCACCAAAAGAGGAGCAACAATGGGCCGAATGTGGTGGGTGTTTCCTTAATTCGGGGCTTCCGAATCGATTTGACGGTTAGGGATTCCACCAAATGTCTGTTACCTCCTCGCTTGCACTGCATCCACATTAATTAAATGCTAAATTTAACACAAAGTCAATTATGCTAATCAGCTGAAACACCAGTCTGCCTCTCCCACCCACCTCCTCACTCGCTGGATTTTCCTTGGCCAAGACACGAGCTCTGCTTCAAATTTGATTGCCAATAAGCCACAAGTATGCCCAGTGGGGGGATTTATTCTGTCTGCTTCACTTTCCTGGTATTCTCCAGTAAATCCCCCTCAACCCCCAGAGTTTTAGCCCTCTCCCTTCGCTAACTGTGACTGTGTTTTGTGGTTTCGTCTTACCCTGTCTCGGAATTTCATTTTCCGCAGCAATTACATATTAGATAAGCCGCGCAAGAAAATTGCGTCAATAGTTTTGAGGGAGAAATAAAATTATAGAAAAACAGAAGAACCTAAAAAATCGTTCAAAATTAAAATTTTCAAATTCAACGAATTTTTCAGGTAGAAAATAAATCAAAAATTGTATTTACGATTCCCGATTAGGGCATATCCTAAACGACTTTGATTTTACCCTCCGTTTTTACCTTCCTCTTTTGTTTTCGCTTTTCGCGCTGCTTCTCCCACCTGTCGACACCTGTTCTCTGCTGGGTAGCATCTGCTTATCTTGCGTCATTCAGCGCCGAGCGGTATTAAATCAAAACCACTTCCGTGCCAACTGTCACTTGTTCCCCGCAGCCCCTTTAAAAAACCACCTTCCCCTCCCTCCTCCGATCTCCTGGTTAACTCACATTATTCTTCACTCTGGCGGCGACAACCAGTTTGCTGTGTTCTTGTTTAAGTAAATAAGCAGAAGGGAAAAGGTTGAGAATGCGCCCATCCATCCATCAAAAAAAGGGCTGCCAGCATGAAATCCGATACGTGAACCGTCTGGGTGAGTGTGTGCCGAGGCCCAGACACCCCCAATCAGGCAAAACTGCCACCCCATGAGAACTGGGAACAGGTAGCCACAGAGAGAAAAATCTACCACTTTTGCTTTGCCATAAAGCAAATATATATTTCTTGTAAAAAATATATTTCCGGTATAAAGAGAAAATGTTCTACATATTTTGTTCTATGCTCTGGACACGAAGTCCTTGAAGATTATGATTACATGTTCAACAGTGAACTTAATTACATGTACTATTTTATTTACTCATTTTGCTTTAAGTTGTTGTAAAGAACAATGGTTATTTTATGAGTATTATTATTTTGATCTTAAATAACACAAAAAGGATCACCCACATAGGTTAATCATAATCATAAAATCAGTGCTGCCAATTTGGCCTTTTTCCGGACAGATCTGTCCTTTTTAAAACGGCCTTAGCCGTAAAAAATTTCAAACAGCCCCTGTCCGGAAATCTGGCCTTTTTTTGACAATAAATTTTGAAGAAAAAGTTGAATGACTTTTGCTTGAATCTACCTGATTTCAAAGACAAAATGACATTTTTTAAGAGCTAACCACAAAAATCGTGAAGACTATTCAAAACAAAGAATTCATCTTATTTTGTTAAAAAGTTACATCTCATTTTGCTTAAAATGTGGTTTGAAGCGATTAAATCGATCAGACATATACTGAATTTATACGTAGCCCATTTCATGCAATCATTTCATGAAATCATTTCATGAAATGGGAAAAAAGTGTGTGTATAAACACCATTTCATGTATTCGCTAGGTATGATTGCATGAAGCAAGTAGGCTTTGCTAATTTGATTACATGAAATTATTGCATGAAATGGGCTACGTATAAATTCAGTAATAGTAATCACCAAATGCTATGAATAATGTAAAAAGAGTTTTTAGCAAATTAATTCATAATGTTTTTTTGGACAAATTTTCTTAAAAGTATTCGAAAAAAAAAACGTACAAGATGAGCTTACTTTGAGCTTGTAAATTTCATGTTATCCCTTAATGTTTGTTTAATTGCAAGTTTGAGTCCGCTTACAAATAATCATGACATATGTGAATCTGAAGTAAAAAAAATCGTACCTAATAACATTAATTTGTTAAGACAATAAGTTGGCCTTTTTTTTGTCCTTTTTTTACATGTCTTGTCCCTTTTTTTGGACTTTTTTTTGGCTGAGCTAGCCTTTTTATTGAACTGACTGCTGGCAGCACTGCATAAAATATTAAAAATAGGGCAGAAAAATCTTTGAAATTTAAAGATTTGCACATTTTTATTATCTCTGCATAAAACATCATGTGTAAACACACGAGAAAACCAGACCTTGAGGATAAAAAGGATTCGGAGACCATGTTTAAGCTGCTTATAAGTAAATACAGCCTTAGTTTTTGTTTGAGGGCTGTCACTTAGTTTATTATCCCTTGAATATTTATCTTTCTCTTTCATTCTGGCTAAAAGCTAATTGAGGAATGCAGCTGCTGGCAACAGGCCCAGAAACTGAGCGTCGAGCTGCGCAATTTGCTCACGCCGATTTATCTGGCTTTCCTTATCTGTCACCTCCCTATTTTTGCGCTTGCTGTTCACCTCTTTTTCGCCATTTCCTAGCCCTGTTATTTGTACATCATTAGCAAAGACAGCCAAACACTCAGATACACTTTTGTATCTATCGTGCAAAGGTAATTCCTTTGACTGATTTGCAATTGACAGATAAGAATGCAAGTCTCTCTGGCCATTTATTTCCCCTCTTCCGACCAAAGGGAAACCCCAAAAGTCGGGCAGGAGTAGGGGAAATAAACAAAAGCGAAGGAATGAAAACCAAAACCATGGCAAACATGGAGCACGTTGTTTAAACGGGGATAAGACCGAAGAGCAAACAAATTCCTCGGGGGAAAGGGGGAATAACCAAGTGTAAAGGGGGATCAGTTACAGATTTAGCCAGGCCAAAAAAAGAGGGCGATAACATGACCAGCCCCAAATAAGGGGGCACAGGGAGTGGAAATCTCTGGGAAGGGAGTTCATGAGCTATGAACTCGGGCCCTGCTCCATTCTTTCCCACTTTATTGCTCTTGTTTGGTGAAAGGCTCTTGACCACAGAAATTGTTTCGCCTTCGCTGCACACACACACACACACACACCGCAAAATCACTAACTAAACTCGATTTCGAGCTGAAGTCGAACCGAATTTTTGCCTTTCGCCTTTTTGCATTAACAAACTGTGGCAACAATTGGCCGAACCAGAGAAAACAAAGCCCAAAATCAATGAATAGGCTCTAACAAACCAATCGTTTGTCTGGAACATGCAATTTGTGAGGGGGGTTTGTGAGGGGAGAAAAACTAAGCTTTCAATTCTCCCAAAGAAGAAATTTATGCAGCTCGTTGCTATGTAGTTGAAAAACCATTTACATTTTAGATCAATTTTTGTGCTTTCTCCTTTCCTCCTGTTGAAATATAATTGATTTTTCCTGAACGGATGATTAGTTCAGACTTCAAAGATGTTGTAAAATGTAATAATATTATTTGTGCTTTTAAGGAGTCATAAATCAATTTCGTATTTTTTTTGCTCCATCAATAACCATTTTAAGTAGACATTTAAGTATAGATTTGCGCATTGCGAAACGAAAACCTGTAAAGTTTTGATAAGTTTAGATAACTAAGTAAAAAGGCTTAAAAACAATATAATAATAAATCTCATCTTTTTTATCTTTGCAGGTGAGTTAAAGCCGAAGTTCTTTGTGGCCCAAAAAGAAAACCGAAATGTTTTCGTAAGTAACCAGAGCTAACAAAAGTTTTCCTCCATTGAGTTTGATCTGCATAATGCCTTTTACTTTTCTTTCTCTGCTGTAGTTCTTTTTGTTCGTCCACAACAATAAATCATTGTGAAATTTCCCCAGTTGGGTTTTCATTTTATTGCATTTACTTAGTGTTATTATATTTCGGTTGTACCGCCCAGCCAGCGCCTTTTTGCGTTGCGGGTTGAGTTTTAATGATTTCGCCAGCCCCCTTTTTTAGGTGGCTACTGGGAGTAGGACTTAACTATTGCTAAGTACTTTTGGCCAAAGTTTCGTGCCGGCTTTCAACTTTTTTTTTTTTAGCTAAGCACGGAGCAGCTGCTTATGATAATTGACACAAAAAAAGAAGAGGAACATCCAGTGCTTCCGGAATTTTTTTAAGCGCTTGTATCTGAGTGCAGCAGTTTGTATCTGTGAGTGAGTGCTCCAATGTGTGGGTGGCTCTCCGTCCAATAACAAATTACCCAATGCACTTTGCCTGCTGAGCCGCTGCTTCAGCCTCTGCCTCCAAGTGCGCTTTCCGCAGCTAATTGACATCATACTGAACTCATTCACATTAATTAATGACATCATTCCCAAGCCGGGTCAGCGATGAATGGTGGCCAGGAAAAAGGGGGAAGGGGAAGGGGGCTACCATAATAAACAAATCGCAATTTATAAAAAAGAAAGAGCAGCAAACAGATGAAGACGCACACGCACTTTGCGCTTAATTCGAGGCAATTTCAGAAATGCACAGAAAATGTAGAGTACTTAGTTGAATGGCCAACGGAAGTAGATAAATGTAGGCACGTATGTACATACAGTTGCGGACAAGACATTAGTGTTTGTTTTAGGCCCTGTTCTTAATCAACCTGCTGGGTTTAAATGAGCTAATAGAAATAGGTAAAATTAAGGTCATAAATTATGTTCGTTGGCAAATGTAAAAGTCAAGCGTAAAACGTAACATATTAAAGTTCAGCATATTAAAAAACTTTGTTCCAGTTATAGTTTACTTACTTAAACATCTCAAAATATTCTTACCATATATATTTCCCTGATTTCTTCATTGAAATCTTTTCAAGCTACTTCTACGTAATGTATGCCTTTTTTGCCTATCAAACATTGACCACAAATTTTCTTGGATTTACCAAGATTTTTGAGGTTTACCAAGGATTGACATTTCAGAAGCTTAAGGCTATACAGTTAGTTTGTGCAAAATAATTGAGTAATTAAGTGAGGGTTCGTCTCTCTATCTCGTGCAATGCAAATTAATATAAATTGGGTTGAACCGAAAGCTTTTTCCTGTTCGTTTCTCAGGGGAAACCCTTGACACTGACCCACAGAGAGTTTCCCGCCCCCACGACTTTTCATCTCTCTTTCTATTGTTTTTTTGGCTTCTGTCGCTCTGACTGCTTTAATTATGCAAAATTAATGTTAATTAGCCTCGGTTGGAATAATAAAAAAAATGTATGTAGAGAGACACATAAAGTTGTATATATCCGAGAGCTTAGAGATTTTTCCCCAGCGAATTGTGTAGGATTTTAGTCCGCTTTCCGTTGCATTTTGGTTCCCTGGGCAAGCTTAGAAATTTGTAAAAATTCAGCACAGATGGAAATTAATTGCGAATGCTAATGGAACAGGCTGAGATTGTGGCAACAAAGGGCCACTGGCCAGTGGGTGCCAAGTGGGAGGCATCTCGACGTTGATGATGATGGAGACGAGAATGGCATTTGTCAGGCGTCAGGGCATTTGTCATCGGTTCCAGTTTCGTTCGTTTGGTGCGGTTGCAAACTTGCCTTCGACTTGTGCACCCCTCACCTTAATTGTGTCGTATTGTTTCCCCCATCTGTGCTATACTATATAGCACTTGTCATCGCCACAAAAATCATTGTGCACCTATGCCTGCCGTTTGATTTGCGGTCTTCTGGCCAAGTTTGAATTACGCTTTGATTGTGGCAGCAAAGTAATAGCACAAATACCAGCTCATTGCTGGACCTTGCTGTAAATACCCCGAAGTGGGTCTCAGATTGTGGCCCAAAACAGAAGCCCCGTTCCGACTCCCTTTCTCTGCGATCGTGTCTTCTGGTGTCTCTCAATCTCCGCGTTTTCGCTTGAACTTTTGAACTAGATTCTGCAGACTCAAGCTCACTCACACTCACACAGAGCTGTCTATTGTCTACGAGCTGTGTGTGTGCCTCAATTCTTCCGAGACGTGGGTCTTACTTTTCCCACATCTCTTTCACCCCGATCTCCACTGGTAGTTTTGGGTCCAGGCCTTTATTACATTAACGTTTGCAATTTGGCGTAATCGGTTCTATGATTTATGGTATCCGAAGCTATCAGCTAAAAGGTACACATCCATCCCATCAAAGGGAGTCCATTGAAAGCAAATTGGAAAGTATCGAAGAGCTGAGTGAAAAGTGTAAGCACAAAGTTCGTCAGTCGGACGAGGCAACGAAATTAATTGGAAGCCTTGCAGGCTGCAGAAAAGCAAAGGGAGTCACCGGCGGGAAGGGGGTCTTGGGTAAAGATATAGATGTTGATGTAGACTTAGCCCAACCTACTTACCTACTCGAGTGTCTGGATGTTTGTGCATTAAATATGGCGTGGATAATAAAAGCAGCCGAATCAGCAGGGGGGCGTGGCTGCGCCACCCACACCACCCACCACTTTCAGCTTGTCCTTGTCTCTCTTTCTGTATGTGTATGTGGATGTGTGCCACATGGCGTATGATGGATTTATGTTTAAGTTGCGTGCAAGCAACTTAATGGATTTTGTAATTTTGTGAAAAACGAAGGCAGAACACTCTTCTTTTTGTATTCGAGTCCATGTGTCGCAGCCAAAGGCAGAACAAACTATCTCGTAGATATGTACATGTGTACTTGCGCACACATTCAGCATAGTTCATCCTCAAGTTGCTGCTCCCACTTCCAATCCCAATCCCACTACCAATCCCCCTGCCGATGGCAAATGGAGACGGAGACGGGCTGCCGTGAGGCATGAGCCGAGCTCTTGCACCAAAGAATTGGAGCATGCCAAGTTATAAAAATGTTGCTCGAGCACCATAATATATGCGGCACACAAGCATCGCAACGAGCCAAAGCCAAGACTTTTTCTCTGCCTCTGCCTCTGTCTGTTTGGCAAAGGAAAAGTTGAAAACGAAAACAAACATTTTGGTGGGAGAACTTGAAAAGCAAACCGAACTTATCATGCCCTACAGAAATAACCTTGGAACAAGCCAAGTATGAATTAGGGTTTCAAAAGTCAAAGGACTAGCCAAGGCTCTGCTTGCTGAAAGCAAATGCCAAATGGCTATGCAGGTAAAGAGAATGTATGGTAACTTAAAGTGTTGGCTATGTCATAATAGAATGTAAGATAATGGTGTAGATTATAGATAAATTTAGGAATTGTGGTATCAATTACAGTACTTTAAGTACTATATATAAGATTTGTAGTCTTTAGTTTTGGCCCTTTGCCCTTGATAATTGATTTAAAAGAGTAATCTTAAAGAGTAAACCCAAATATTCATCAAAATTAAATAAAATATAAAGAACTCACCTTTTTTAATCTATTAAAAATTAAGGCAACATTTTGGTAATATTTTTGTAGACATCATTTTCTTTTTCTTTATTCCGTATAATTCAGTCAAATATTAATACGAAACGACTTCTTTAAAACATTTAAAATTAAACAGCGAATTAACCAAAAAAAGAGGAGTATTTTCGAATGTAGACAAGTATATAAAGAAGAGGTTAGATAAAAAGGAGAAAAAAAAACCTGAGAAACGGAATATTTCACTCGAGAAAAGTTTTTGGCAATGCTCTCGACCTGGCTTATTAAATATTAATTATGCAACTGGCAGCCGCGTCGCACTGCGAGTATATACTAGTAGTAGAGCAATAACAATGACAGAGTAGATATTTTTCCCCATTTTATGGCCAGAACCACTTGGCGCATGTGGAGTCGGGTTATTATTCAAGTGCCACTAGGCGTGTCGGCTCATCCAATGTTTGGCTCTTCTATAATAATACCCACCTTTGCGATTGCGACTATCATCATCATCATCATCATCATGAGGAACTGGTGACCAATTTGGGCATTTGACACGAAACGAGATACATTTGCATCTCCTCTAGGGAGATGAACAAGTGTATCTATAACAATCCGTATCTCAAGTGCTGACAACGAGCGGAATGCGCAACAATCTATGGGATACGAAAAAGCAACTCACGTGGGAGCTGCAGATACTTGCAGCCCCAAGTACTTTGGGCTGAGTCTATCCTCACGCATTAGCAATGCTAATTGTGATTTCAGCTGCTGACAAGTGATCTGGCCAAAATCATCTTTATTTTTATGGCAAAACTCGTTTCCGCGCCGAGCCGATCATCATAATGCCCCTGAGGATCGTGGGCGTGCATCTATTAGCCCGCGTGTGTGAGTGTGTCTATCTTTTACAATGAATCTCGAATCTCGACTGGAGGGGTGTAGTGAAGGGTTCCCCGTCCCATCCAATTGCCAGCTAATCGAGCGAGCAGCAGGCAAATCGACTTTGCCAGCGGGCCAGACTTAATTTCGGATTTTTCAAAGCCACCAAAATTGATTGGTAAACTTAACTTTCGAGCCTGGGAGCTGCTCTAGTTTTGGGATACACCAATTTTGATTTCGATTCGGTTTAATGCCTACATTTTCTGTGTTTAGAGCTGCTGCCATAATTGCTCAGGCCGACTTCCCTTTCGGTGAGGGCGCGCCACAGACAACAAAGCATTTGTCATTATAAAAATTACATTTAATTATATTTATTTTATGCCAAAATAACAAATGCTCCCGCTCCCAACTTCCGTTCCAGCATAGTTAGAAAAAAATATAGAGAGACTCGATTCGGTTCGCAGTTGTTTCTGTTGTTGTTCAGCTCAGCAAAGCGTGCGGGAAATTCATTAGCAATATTTATGACTCGCTGTTTTGTGTTTTTTGTACTAACTTTTCTGTACACTGTTTTTTTTCACATTTCTACCGACTAATTTCCATGGCATTGTAATATACAGACACTGCAGCAGCAACAACCTAATGGCAGATAGCTAACGTCATTACTGAAACCCCCCCATTCACCCTTCCCGATTTTCCCTCCCTTTTTTTCCATTGTGTTTGCTAGAATTTGTAGCTTTATTGTTGCTGCTGCTTATGCAAACAATACTCTCCCAGTGTTAGTCACTTATTTATTGCTGCAAAAGTGCATTGAGAATTCAGATTTTGGAGAGAGAATGCGAAATCAAAGGCCAGCTCTGCTGGGAACATTTCAATTCCATTATACACAGTACACACTGTATCGCATTATCTGATCTCATCTGATAAATTACGGCAACAAGTTGATATTCGGTTTCGTGTGGCAATAGCCTGCTCCGAAAATCAATTAATTGCCCTCACGAAAATCAATTTCATTTATTGTATTTGTATTTGCGCAGCAAAATGGTCGAGTCCATAAATGGTAAATATTAATGTGTGGAATATGTTTCGTATGCTGTCTGGCCGTTGCGCATACGCCTGTTGGGCCGCTCATTAATCGCAAAGTGTCCGCAATTTTTGGCCATAAATCTCACGCCACTCGATGCCGAACACACTTTGAAATATATATTTATAGCTTCATTTTCGATAATATATGCATAGTGCGGTTAGTTTGATTATTTATCAATTATTAATCAAAGGGGATTATTGCTGCTGCTGTCCCCAAATCATCGTTAGTCTGTTGATTGTTGGGGGTCATATTAAATTTGTATTAGAGCTTCTTCCTGGAATCCGATGAAGTCTTTAAAACTTGAAAGTTTACTTAATCGCCCGCATAATTTGTCATATGCAAATTATCTAAGTGAGCTGCACAGTAGAGGCCTGCATGGCTCCATTCATATTGTAAAAGCAGTAGAATGTTTTCGAATAGAATATAATTGAATGAGTTCAATTGACACAACGGGTTGAGTTTGTGCGAGTGATATAGTTTCAGGAGATTGTCACTCATTGCCATTCGGTTGTTTCAAGTTGAGTGAAATAGAACCCAAAGCACACTTTTTACTGTTTCCCATTGCCGAGTTTGGCCGAATGATTCGAATGGTTTTTAACACACAATGTCCATTCGTTCATTTCGTTTGGACATATCTGGACATTTTCGGACAGCCCCATATAAAGAATGCTGTTTCACTCGCACTTACTAGGAACCCTTACTTACAGAACCCTTCTCACTTGCACTGTTTGTTACACTAACTGTTGCGATGAGACTGGGTTGTGTGATTCGAATTAATTCGAATCCTGCCGACCATTCGCACTCATTCAATTCGTGTTCGTTCAACCAAATGTTGTGTGTGTGAGTCCTACACGAATGTACACATTCACTCAAATATGTTTGACAGCTCATTCTATTCTATTCAACTCATTTCGACAGTTGTGCATTTGAATGTCATTTTTTTGCCATTCATGCAGACCTCTACTGCACAGATATATTCGCTAGATACAATTCACTGGCGACGAAATGGGGTCGGAGGTTCGATTGTGTCCTTGCTCCATCATAATCCACATTCAAAGCCTTTGTTTCGTCCTCCACCGCATATATTTACACATAAACTCACATCCATATGCATATAGATCCCAGAACATATCTTTGAGATCTGAGCTTTAGTTATGTGCATATCTTTGTATTACAATTTTGGTTTGTTGTCAGCTCAATTTTCAAGTTGTTTCGGATACCCCTATGCTCTCATGTGAGTTCTGGAGGGTCTGCTCTGCATGTGTGTGTTTGGTTTGTTTGTTTGCCTTGCGGTTGCTGTTAATCCTATTTTGCTGCTGCTGCTTCTGTGTATTTAAATTTTTTCGAACCCAACTACGCAATGGAGTTGTATAGTAAGCAGCTGGCCCTGTTGTTGCTGCTGATGTCTCACTACGATAAGCGTAAGAGAGTGTGTGTGCTACACTGCAAGAAACAACAAGGGCACTCTGTGTCGCCGAACTGACCCACTGTGTTTACATTCCTTGCATATTTGCCCATGTACGCAATCTTAAATGCAGCTTGCTTTGACAAACATCTGCTGATTGAATATATTTTACGACCGAAGTTAAGAGCAATGTGTGTGGGTTGATTTCTTGTTATTAGGAGATTTAATCGAAGTACAAAATAATTTCATACTTTCAGCTTGTGAAATTTGTAACGTTAAACCAAGTGAATATATCGTTAACCCCTTTTAGTTGTCATCCTTGTACCAAATAATATGTAAATAAAAAAGCCGTACATATTTGTACTTTTCAGTATATTTTTGGGATTTTACTGTTTGTCACTTACTTTTTCTTCTCACCCTCCATCGAACACGATTGTCGTCATATTTGCTTTTGATTTATGCAGTGTTGTTCAAGACCTTCGTGCCACCCCCTCTGCTCGTGCTCTTCTTGCTTTGTGTAAACATTTGCATTATGTAGAATAACCCAAAAGTATTTCGACAATATCGAAATATTATTTGCATATGCCAGTAAACAATAACTCACACAGGCAAATATTTGACTCTTTTCAAAGTTAGAATTTTAGCTCATATTTACCTAGTGTGGTACACATTTTCAGACTTATGATATACACTTTAACACTCAGCTAAACTAATTTGTGATTTTTATTATTAAAATCTCTTAGAAGAAACTTTAAGTGCTAATTTTACTTGAAAAATCATGTTTTATTTTTATAAATAAAATAAACCTGTATTGATTCTTTTCATTAATTCCTCTTACCCTTGTATCCTTTGCAGTTAAACTGACTCGTCAAAATAGCCAACTACCAGGACCTGTTGGGCAGCCATCATCAACTGCTCATAGCCGCCACCGCCGCCGCCGCTGCAGCAGCCGCCGAACCACAACTGCAACTGCAACACCTGTTGCCAGCAGCGCCGACGACACCAGCAGCCATTAGCCATCCAAGCCACCCGATCAGCCAGATCAGCAGCCACAACCAAAACAACAACCAGCAGGCGGTGTTTGAAAAAGCCATCACCATTTCGTCGATTGCGATTAAACGCAGGCCGACGCTGCCGCAGACGCCAGCAAGTGCCCCACAGGTGTTGTCGCCGTCGCCCAAGCGCCAGTGTGCCGCCGCCGTCTCCGTGCTGCCGGTGACCGTTCCCGTTCAGGTTCCCGTTCAAGTTCCGGTGTCCGTGCCGCTGCCCGTCTCCGTGCCCGTGCCCGTCTCCGTCTCCGTCAAGGGCCACCCGATCTCGCACTCGCACCAGATCGCTCACTCGCACCAGATCGCCCATTCGCATCCGATCTCGCATCCGCACCACCACCAGCTGAGCTTCGCCCATCCCACGCAGTTCGCGGCCGCCGTAGCCGCCCACCACCAGCAGCAGCAGCAACAGCAGCAGCAGCAGCAAGTACAGCAGCAACAGGTTGCCTACGCAGTAGCAGCCTCACCGCAGTTGCAGCAGCAGCAGCAGCAACAGCGCCTGGCCCAGTTCAATCAGGCGGCAGCAGCAGCCCTGCTCAACCAGCACCTGCAGCAGCAGCAGCAGCAGCAACAGCAGGCCCAGCAGCAGTCTCTGGCCCACTACGGCGGCTATCAGCTGCACAGGTACGCACCACAGCAGCAGCAGCAACCGCAGCAGCAGCAGCATCACATCCTGCTAAGCAACAGCAAACAGAACAGCAACAGCAGCCAGGCAGCAACAGCAGCGACTGTGCCCATTGCAACATCCGTTGCTGCGGTGCCGACGAGCGGCGGCAGCTTGCCGGACAGCCCTGCCCACGAATCGCACTCGCACGAGTCCAACTCCGCGACCGCCTCCGCACCGACCACGCCCTCGCCGGCAGGCAGCGCCACCAGCGCCGCCCCCACAGCAACAGCAACAGGAGCAGCTGCGGCAGCAACAGCGGCTGGCACACCAGCAACATCGGCCGTTAGCGACAGCAACAACAACCTGAACACCAGCAACAGCAGCAGGGACAGCAGCAGCAGCAACGCCATAATGGAGAACCAGATGGCTCTGGCCCCGTTGGGACTCTCGCAGAGCATGGACTCGGTGAACACCGCCAGCAATGAGGAAGAGGTGAGTGACAGCTTATATTGCTCCATCCCCATCCACATCTACATCTCCATCTCCATCCGAATGACACACAAAATAAAATGGGAAGCGGAAAAGAGTTGGCCCAGCAGCGAAATGCGGCAAAACAGTGACAGCTCGGGGAATACGGAATCCTGCATACTGAAATATGGTCATGAGCTGGTCGCGAAAAGTTATCCTGCCAGCTCCAATCCAAAGTAGAGTACTTGAATTTGGGCTAAAATTTACATTTCTGTGCATAGGCCAAGTCCATGCAAATTATTCTAGGGATTACCTTGAGAGGTTTAGGGGTTGAGGATTTATACGCAAAAAATGCAAAAAATTTAATTTAAAGACTTTTATTTTCGGTCCAAGCTTTTTCATCAGTTTGAAAAGATTTTTCGGAAAACTATGGTAAATTTTATGAATTGCCTTAAGCTAAAACAAAACAAAAGCTTAAGGAATTTTAAAAAATTTTAATAAGTTAGGAAACTAAGAACATGTATTTATAGCTCAGGATTAAACTTTAGTTGAGACGATCTTCAAGCAAGGTCATACAATTTGTGAAATATTTAAAGATTCTTTTTTAATTTAAACACATTACTCTTTTTCAATAAAGGCTTTTGATTTATGATTACTTGAGAAAACAAACCATTAAATGATTTTTTAAGGTTTAATTTAAGAACCTGCTTAACCTCAAAATATGTATTCATTTTATTATGGAATTTTTACAAGTGAATTGAAAAGAAATGAATGCATTTTTGTTTGATAAAATTTTCTTTCAATCATTCGCTTTCATTGGAATCGTTTAAAGACTTTCGCCTGATTTTGAGCTGCAATTGCAATGATGATCGATATGTCGAGTGCTTTTTCAATACCAGCAAAACCCCCCATCGCCCGAACCCCCCATTAATCCCCCCTCACCGCCTCCCCTGATATAATGGTGTGCTACATCAACTGGCAGCTCGGGCGAAAAATTTTTGTTCGGCGCCTTTTGTTTTTGGGCAAAGGAAAAGTCGGAGCCTGCTGCTTTATGAAGGCAAAAATAAAATACGGGGGAGGAGGTGGGACTTTGTAAGTGGCATGTGCATCCAATGGTGGTGCTACTGCTGCTTCTGCTTCTTCTGCTGCTGTTGTTCTTGCTTGAGTCTTGATTATGCGCCTTGTCTTATGCTACACATATTTCACGCTGCGTTCCTTTCATATTTTCTCACAGCAGCATGCCACGCGTAATCCGCGCGGCACGTGCCCAACCACCTAGCCCACCCATCACACATCACCCACCTATCCCCCCCAGCCACCCACTGAACCTCCCCACCCCACCACCCATCGTTCGCTTCGCTGCACTGCCTTTATGTCAAGTGGGTACGTGGCCTTACACGCCCACAAAGGCAAACTGAGAAGGGGGCGAAAAAAAGGGGGCTACCCTTTCCAAACGATGCGTTAAATTTGATTTCATCCTTGATAAAATGAAATGTTTTTTCTCTTGTTTTACTACGATTATGGATTTTTTTTTAAGCGAAATTTTTGAACATTTATTACGGACCTTTAACGAACAGGTGGGTGGGTGAATCAGCTTTAGATTCTGAATGCAAGCAAGAAGTGCAAATGCATTACTTTACACTTGAAAAACAAATTGTATGTTTTTGTTTCAAAATTTATAATTTAATTTTATGTGGTTGATTGTAACAACGTAAATTGTTACAACACAAATAAAAGTTATTCCATATATATCATACAAATTATACAACAGCGTTAGCTCACTAAGCCAATAACTGGCCATATTTCAAAAGGAATATATTTTAAAAATGCAAAGGATTCTCTTAAGTGTTATGAACCTTTTTCTGCTGTGCTCCTGGCATTCTCCTACGGAAATTCGCATTAAAAATGCATCAATCACTTGGCTCCACTTGCAGTTTGCCAAAAAAAATAACAAAAAACAAGGAGAAAAAGATTCAGAGCCAAGGAAGATAAAGTTGCACATGAAAATGAAAAATATTACTGACTAGGAGACTTAAATTAATCAAAATAAATATCAAGCCGAAAAGTAAACGAAGGCAATCCTCCTGCAGTGCGAATGGAAGGGGATGGAACGGGGCTGAGTCGTTGACCTGAACCTGGAAAAAGAGTTGCAAATGCAATTCACCTTTCCCCATTTTCCTTACCCCCAATCCTACATTTCCACTCACTCTCTCCCGTCCTATTCATTCACACAGCAATCTGACTTCATTTGTATTTATGAGTATTCATTCTCGGCTCTGTCCTCCCACTTCCTTCGGCTCTTCACGTGTGTCGCTGTGTGTGTGTGAGCTGCATGAATTATTGATAAGTCAATTAAAAAAGTATGACAGCGGCTGATGGTTGGTAAATATTTTACAGAGACCTCAAGCCAGAGGGCTAGGAGCCACATCCCCGGTGCATCCTGGCCACGCTGCTCGCTTGTCATCTGCAGGCGGCAACATATTGCTTTTCTTTCATTTAAACGTTTTATGAGCAGGGAAGCCAATTCCCCAAAGCTTCACTGCGGAAAAATTTTCTTTTAAATTAAAAAAAAACATATTGAAATTGGAGACAGAACGTTGTGGACGACAGCAGAGAGAAAACTTTGAAACTCTGGAATTTTAGCTCGAATTTCAGATCAAGAGTTTATCTTGTATATGTTATATATTATATTAGAGCAAATAAATTTCAACCAAAATATATAAGTTAATAAAAAGAGTTTAAGGCTATACCATCTTGTATATGTTATATATTTTATTAGAGCAAATAAATTTTACCAAAAAATATACGTTAATAAATGTTATTTTAAGGAGGAACATTCATGAAAAGCTAAATTTTTTATTTAGGGAATTAATTAAATTGTATTCAATAAATCGTAAGCCCAGAGTTCAGTTGCAATTTTTTTAGTGTTTAACTGAGCATTCAAAATTTGAAAGCGATTTTTTTAGAATGAAGGAGAAGAAGGGGATAACGCTGCCCAAGAGTCCTGAAACTGATGCAAAGTGGCTGACTTCTGGGACCATCAGGCAGTCAAGTGTGCGCAACCTGCCATATAAAAGTGTGTGCGATGCAATTGAGTGACCCCTGGTCCCCAGGTTGCCCCGAAAAACCCCGGAACCCTTCCAGATTCCACTTACCCAACTCCACCAACAAGCTTGTGGCAGGACGTTCTGCTTTGTTTAAATGCAAAATGTGAGAATATATAAAACAAACTTAATAGAACTTGTCACAGATGTCCTTTGGCCGGGTGGCCTGGGTTGACATCACATCCTGGCCAAAGTTGCGCACAATTAAACTTTTAACTTTCTGGCAGTTTTCCCCCCTCAGGAGCCCCTTCTTCACTTTTCTGGCACTTTTTATGCACATTCCACATTTTTGTCATGTGCACTCAACGGAAATTGCCATGTGCCAAAAAAGGGGGGCTTATTCAGCCCCTCTTCTCGCCTCTTCCCTGACAGTTTGCAGTTTTCCAGTTTTCCAGTTTGTTTGCATTATTTTGTTTCACATTTTTTCAATTTGCTTATTTATTTGCCGCTGTTTGTGCGCAAAATTGCAAATAGAATAATGGCCAAAGTATACCAGAGTTGAGAGTTAAGTCTGTCTGTCCCCCTTTTAAACAAAACGCAGGGAAAAGTTTTCATTTCCCCTGCCGCAACTGTTGCTCACATACTTTGAATAAAATTAAAAAAGAAAAATCAAATGCTTCTTGGCCCAATAAATTTGACTAAACCATTCACACATTTTGTTTGTGCCAAAAATGCCAACTGTAAGTATTTTATTTACTTATTTGCATTTTATTTGTCCTTGCTCTTTTCCATTGTCCTTTAACTCCCTCGAAATGCCAAAGAGTTGGATTTCCGGAATCTGTCCCGTTTGTTTTTCGTATTTTAGTTGACAAGGCTTTTAAGCCAACATCAATGCAGTTGGCAAATTACTTTACGTGATCAAATGGTTGGGTTTCTGGGTCTGTGGCACTTTTAAATTCCATTTCCAATCAGGTGGCACAACCCCTCCGAAAAGTGTCCACTTTGCGGCCAAGTCCTTGAAGCATCTTGAACGCCATTAGGCCAAGTCAAGTGCCAACCTTCGAGTTTGGGTTAAATTGACCTAACTCCTACACTTCAAATAAGTTTGTTAAAGTTCAGGTTTTAAAAAATAATACCTAATAGGTACCTTTACTACAATTTACTGAAAATATAATATTAGCTTTAAAATATTTTTTCTAGAGCAACTTTCCAGTGTAGCTAAAGACTGCATAAAACAGCGAGAAAAGAAAAAGCGACGTAGTTTCCTTCCTGGCTGCCAGTGAATGGAAGGTGGCTTAATTCAATTTGGCTAAGACAATTTTGCGCTAAATGAAATTATTAAAAGGTTAAGGGTAGAAGCAAAAAACTGAAGGAGGGAAAGGACTCTCGAGATGTTATCGGAAATAATTTGTGTAAAACTAAAGGTGGCAAGATAAAAAGAACCGAAGAGAGGAAGATCAAGATACTTCAAGTTCGCTTGAAATGGGGTTTTGAGATGCATCTGCATTTAGTTAGGATAGAAGCCATTTAAAGTGGCTTTATTATCGAATACATCAGTGAATATGACCTTTTCGGGACAGCGGGAAATGCAAAATTGGGAAATTGGGACGTGACTGGTGGCAGCTGTTGCTGATTAAACTTCAATTAATAAAACAAACGCCATGCAACGTCACCCCGTGTGACACTTCTCCCTCTCTTTCCCACTGACCTCTTCTCTCTATCTGCTCTATCTGCTTGCGGTGCTCATTATGCATTTAACATGCATTAACCCACCGCCGTGTAATGCAATTAAAAACGCCAGCTGAACACATAAATTACACGCTTAAATAATGCAGAAATTAATAAGTTCTGTTCGGCCTCGACTCCCAGGCCCATAATTCTTAATTACCTATGTATATGCGTGGGTGGGTGAGAGGTGGGCGGTAAGAAAGTGAGACAGGTGAGTGAGAAAGGTGATGAGGTGAAGGAAATGCAGCCATTAACCCGGGCACACACTATACACATATTGCAGGTCGTGAAAGTTTCCTCGGCCATGTTTGTTGAGCTGGCCCAGTGGGAACTCTCTCAGCCCTTATTCCTTTATCGTTTATACTCCTCACACTGTTCCTGCAATCCTTTTGGATCTGACCATTTTGAGGTTGGTTTTTCGCCTTTGTTTTCCCTGCTCATTACATCTGGAATATGGCTCCCGGGAGTTCCATCTCTGGGCCCCTTAAAACTCATTAGTCGCTGCTTTGTCTCTCTCTAAATACATCGCTTTTTCCCTGTCTCGTGCTTTTGTTTATGCGTTGCCATCAAATCGACACAACATGCAAACGCCTCATAAACGAGAATTCCCCATCAACAAAAAAAAAGAAGGCAGAGTGGGAAACAAGTAATTAAACCATAATAAAAATGGATTTCATTTTCGGTGCAGAGTGGGTTTTGTTCTTGGGAATAAGGATTTAATGGTTGTGGGCGACTCTGGACTACATATTATGGTTATATTTTCGAGAAAATGTGAGTCTGACTAAGCGCATTATGTTCTTTTGCTGTTTTAGCTTTTAGATTAAATATTAGCAAAAAAAATAATAATTCTGATAATCTGATAATTACGGATAACAACACATAATTATGTGTAACCTATGAAGGGCTTACTTGTTCTTTTACCACTTAAATCCTTCTAAGACCATTTTATGGGGTAAATATTAAGACTTTATATATGTATAAATGATACTTTTTATTAAAACCTCAACCGAATAAGATCCAATGTATAGTATGATGGTGAAAGTAAACCCAATTCAATAACAATATTAAGTATTTGTATGTTTTTGAGTTCAAAGTTTCTTTTTACCATGTCTGCCGATTTTCCATCCGTCTGTCTTGCGTTATTGTGTGAAAATACGTTTAAAATTTGCTGTTTCTAGCAACACTTCTCGTCCCAGTCTTTCCATTTTTCTCCTGCCTTTCCTGACCATCAATAAATAAGGCGGACTGTAAACACGCATATACAAAATATGTTGCTGACACTTGCAACAATTTCCGCTTTCGGTCAGTTGACTGTTTCCTGTCTTTGCACGTTTTCCCACTCATTTTCCTCGCCTCTGATCCTTTTTGTATGCAATGCGACATCTGCCGTCTGCTGCCTTTTTTATGATTATTATAAGTTTTGTCCGTTTTTATTTTTATTTTTTGCTGTGGGGGACTTGGGCGGCTGCCCCTTTTTGGGTGGCAAAAATTTCACTTAGCGTTTTTGTTGCTCCTTTTGTTGTTTATTGTTGTTGCTGCTGTTGCTGCTGTTGCTGCTGTTGCTGATGTTTTGTGTTGTGTCATCATCGACACGCAAGTCAAACAAATCACCAAACAAATAAGTGCAAACGGGCATTTTGGGGATGGCCGACACAAAGGCACACGGCACCGGTGATGGTAAATGAAAAGATTCAACCCACAAACTGGAGGAGGAGGAGGAGGGAGTATATTCCCTTGTAAACACAAAATCGTGACGAGGGCAAAACAACAAAGTAAAAAAAAAACTCCTTTTTTTCTTGTTTTAGTTACAGTTTATGGTCCGGGGGAAAAACTGCACCCTCCACCCACAAAACCGCCTCTCCTACAGCCGCCTATTTTTTACGTGGAATAATTGAAGTTTCATTTAAGTTCTTCTCTGTTGTTCTTTTTCGAGGGTCGACAAACAGTTGGCAAGTTGAAGTTGAAGCTCCTGCGGTCAACGCGCCGCGTGAGTGAAAAAAGGTTAAGCTCAATTAAATATTGATAGAGTTGGGCAAAAGAAGGATTGGGGGGGTACGGAAAAGTGAATTCCCATCAATTGAAAATTTATAAGCAACCTGACCGTTCTGCCTTGCGGAAAATTTAATTTACACGCTGCGGTTGAACTTGGGTTGCCCTTAAAAATGAAGATTTTATGAGGAGAGGAGGTTTTCTTTTGTGCGCTTTTTAAAATGGATTTCTTATAAAAAAGCAAAGGCTTTGTATTAGCAGTTTCAAAAGATGTAAATATACCCTTCATACTTTTCTTATTTGTTATCAAACAAATGTAGACTATTTACTTTTTTTTATTGAAAAATGGTTTTCACAACTTGAAAAATCAGCTTATTCTTTTACGTTTCAAGGCGGTGCTAGCCCTTTCTTTTTTTATAACCAATAGCGAATGTATTTTTTTTTAGTTCTATTTGTTGACATTCTTCCCTCTATTTGTTTTTACTCAAATTGCAAATATCTGACCAAAAGTGACCAAGACGTGTTAAATAAGTGGTGTGGAACCAAGTAAATAGTGGACCCTACATATATTCACCTGATTCTGCAGCCCCTTCCCCTTCCCCGTCTGCTCCCACCGCCCCCCGTCTGGCCAACGTTAATGTGTTGAACATGTTGGCGGTAATGTGCTGACAACACGCAATCAGGAAGCTTCTGGGGAGTGAGGGAGCGGATCAACATCCTCTACAGGCCAAAGACAAATGACAATGCCACATGCCACACGATTTGTGCTCTTCTTCTGCCTTCCAGTTTCCCTTTTCCCCTCTTCATCCCCCTCTTGGACTATTTGCTTTGTTTCCGCTTGAGTTCCTTGGAGAGTCGAAGTAATTCTTGGACGGCGCGTGCTGCGTGTTTGATCTGTCGCACTTGGGAGGCCTTCATTAGTGGGCTCAGCACACCAAAAGTGTTTGCCGTCCATCATAATTAGGCCGCAGTCCCGAACATGTGTTCTTCCCCCGCACAGAATCTGCTCACTAACCATCTGCACTCATGCAAACATTCTGCCAGTTTTGCTGTTTCTATTTGGACTGTTTCCTCATAGATTCAATTGTTAAGACAAAGGTCAATTCATCCCATCAGTGAAAAAAAGGGCCAGCTAACTTCAGAAGTTGAGAATACTTAAATTACTAAAAATTAGTAATTAAAGTTCCACGTTTGGGTTGGTTTAAAGTTCAAACTTTGAATTCTTCTTATATAATTTAACGGTGCCAATTTTTTTTTAATACAGTGAAGAAATAATTTTTATGTTTCCTCCTTATCTTTGATTACTTCAAAACTTAAGAGGTTTTTGACACAAATGTTTCGTTTGGTAGAAAAATATGTCTGAACAAATTTTGTTAACAAATTTTAAACTTTAAGTTCTTGAAATAAATAAAAAAAAGTTTGAAATTGAAAACATCATAAATTGTAGAGATTTTGCTTGTGCGCCACAAACTTATAAACTTTGAGTTTTGTTTTAATGATTTCTGTTTTTGTTTCGCCTTGGTTTTGTTTGTTTTCAGTTTTCCAAACTGCATGGGTGGAGTCAATCATAAAATATGAAATTTACACACCCCAATAGACACTCCCTCACACACACACACAAGCACATACACACACCAACAATTACCCTACAGCTGCACTCAATCTCGCACGGAATTCTGACACGAAAATGGCGGCGAGAGGAAGTTGAGGGGATGGTGGCCATTTGAGCGGAAACCGGAAATCAACTTTAGGGCGCCTTTTGTTTATGCGATTTTATTTTCTGTGCCTCTCCGCATTCAAACACAAAATAAATACCACCAACATTCAGTGCAGCACAGCACAAAAAAAACAACCATCAACATTCCGAAAAAATCATAGCACAGCTTTAGGGGCCGCCATCAGTCGACTCTGTTTGGTTTTTACTTCCACCTTTTTTTTTTTTTATATATCTAGGGTCTTGTGGTCTTTATTTGTTTAGCATGTGAATCAGGGGAGTGGGGAAGCGTTAAATTCTTGGCATGGGGATTCTGTTTTCACACAGCTTTTGATGTTTTATGCAAGCCGAAGAGAATCGCTGTCAGGTTCCTCAACAAGGGGACAGACATCAATAAAAAAACAAACAAAAATACAGACCAAAAAATTGAAAACGAAACTGAGGTTATCCATAGATAAATAGAGCACAATGGTAATTGGGAGTTATCGGATCCGGATAGTAAAATCCTAAAAGTGCTCTAGAGATTTTGTCAAAACTTGAGTGGACTGCCAAAGAACTTTTTAAATACAGCACTTTTTTTAACTTTACTGGACTAATATACTTGTAAGGGATAACTTTAAAAAAGTAACTAGACTTTATTATATTACGTTTAAAGATAAATTTAGACAAATTATAGAATCCATTACCTTTAATAGTATAAACCTAAAGTGTTAAGGGGCACAAGCCTTTCTGATTTTAAAAGTTAAAGGCGAACCCAAAACCTCCTTCTGTTTTTCAAACCCCAAAGCGATTTCTCAAGATTTCCTCCCAACTGACTGGGAAAATTGCTCCATTAAATTTCCCAAAGTGCGTAAATCATTTAGCAGGCGCACACAGGTTCATTTACCTAGAACACAAATGGTAGTATGGGCGTGGCATAAAAGGTGCTCCATGCTCCATGCTCCATGCTCCATGTTCCACTTTGCCACTCGGCTAGGAACTTTTCTGCTGCCTTCATCTGGTGCAGCAACAAAGCTGGAAAAAAAACTTCATTAAAGCCGGGCCAACAACAACTAAAAGAGCGGGTAAAAATGGTCAAAAACCATTGAAGCATGATTTTAATGGCAGCGGAAAAGAGGAGTGTTGAGGGCGGCTAAAAGGACGAACAGGGTATCCTTGTAGCTGGGTAAGCAATTCATTTAATTTGCGTGCCATGTAAGGCTGCGCGTTTCAGGGCGAGCAGGATGCACTGTGGTCGTCTTTCGAAGCCATCGAAATGATTCGATGGAGAGCACTCACTTTCAGGAGAAACTAAGGATGAACAGAAGCTGTAATAAGTTGATTAAAAAAGAGTTAACTTTATTACAACTGAGGTAGTATAAGTAATTGAAGAATGTCCAATTAGTAAACCCCAACTAAGCAATAGAAAGTTTATGTTTAGTGCCAGTTTTTTTAGTATACAATATTTTGGGTAACGAAATGTTGGCTATTAAATTCAAAATTAAATTAAATTCAACTAAGCCCAAACCAATCAACTTAAAATTCTTTTAGCCATGCAATTTCAATCATTTCCATATGCCTTTTAACCCACTGTGTGCCCACCATCCCAAAGGATAACCTTTGGAAACCTGAAACCGTCGGAAGCACCCTTGCCGCAAAACCCCGCTCCCTTTGCGTAAACATAATTTTCTTTTCCGCCTATTTACGTCACAAAAGGCGAACAAGGAAGGCAGGAGTTTCCAGAAAGGCGGCAAATAAGAAAGGAATCGCCGCTTAATTCCAAAATGTCGGTAGAAGCAGCAGAAAAAGTTGCACATAGAAGGCATTATCGAGCTCTTTGAATGGGCATTGTTGTCAATGAATGGAGGAAAACCCATTTAGAGGACCATTGGCAATCTGTAAGGGAAAATTGTCGCCGGTCAACATGGGTTAAGTGTGCTGGGAGTGGCATAACTGTTGATTCAGCATTTGCAGGAACACATTCTATAATTTATGGCTGTTTGCTGGCCCAAAGAAATTAATAACCCTCAGTGCAAAATTAAATTTGCTTCCCCAAAGAAATAAATACCCTTTATTTAAACTAAACCCGTATATTATTATCTCAAATATAACTAATGTATCTTTTCTGTTTTTTATCATTGCAGGTATGTGCTCATTATATGGATTATCTACATTCGTGTATCTATCGAAATTACACTCATACCACACGCAAGTAGACAAAAAATAATTTCGGTTACGCTTGGCTGGTAGGAATATCAATGTAAAAACCCGACTCAATCAAATGCTCATTAGCTGACACAGAAATTTGGGTCATGAAATGTCCATTTGGCTGCGAACAAAAATCGCACACAAATTATACAGATCCGATTCCACGTAACTCCCCCCTAAACATCCTCTTTAAGTGCACGATATCAAACGATTCGATGGCAAGCGGACACATATAATCCCAGCTAAAAATCAAATATGCATGGTACATAATGCCGGCTATACGTGGGGTTGAAAAACCGGGGGCCCGAGGACGATGGCTCCGATAGTCGTTGGAGCGGTCAGTTGACGTGCTCGCGCGTAATTATAGTCCAGAATGTCGCCCCCCCCTCCCCTTCCCAGCCCACACCCATGCCTTATTTGGCATGCAAAATTTTCAATTGTGTGCGGGAGCCAGAGTCGCACAATGTCGCCCCCCTAATGATGGCCTGTTGTTGTCGCTGTGTGCAATTTGGCGAAAACTAAATTGTTCTATTGTATTTAAGTTAATTACTCATACTAATGCTAATTTGTGTCTCGTACGTATCGTCGTTTTCGACGTCATCGTCGTGAGTGCGACGGCAACAAAGCACTGAAGATTGCCTTCCTTGTTATTTATCGCTGATGAAGTTGTTTGTTACTTAAGTTGATTACTTTAAACTCTTTTTATAAACCGTAAAATGCGGGGAAAAGTGCATAGAAAATTCCCTTTCAAAGGAAACAAAAATAATTCTATACAAAATCAAATGTGTTGACGATTTAAGTAAGACCAATTTCACTTACGTATTTTTGCAATATGTTTTAAATTACAATCATTTTGAATCGTATTTTACTCCGTTAGATAAAAGAAAAGTACAATAATTTAAAAAAGTATTTTACTCCGTTAGATAAAAGAAAAGTATAAAATTATTTTGAAAAGAAATCTTTCTAAAAAATCTATTTACTTATCCAAATTTTCTTATTAAAGAAAATAAAATTTTTGTTGTTCAAAACATACGTCATATTTCTCTAACAAAAACCAAATGCTCACATTTTGTATAGTCGCAGCTAAAATAAAACAAGCCGCACAGATTTTCCCATGGATAAGTACACCCACTTCTATATAGATTTCGTTTATATGTGTACCATTATTTAACCTTCATGGTTCGCTGATTCCCAGAAAATAAAGAAGCACAAAAAAGTAACGAAAATTTCATTGCAAAATGTCAAAATGTCTCGAGTTGATTGTTTTATTTACGACCCGTTGTTTAATGTTTGACAAATTAGAGATAACAACAGCGGCAGCAACAATTAACATTGGAAAATACAGGAAGTTAATGGCGTTTCGCTGCCAACAGAGAGACAATGGAGACTGGTAAAAAGTTGAACAAAAATGCAAAATGAAAAATAATAACATTGTATGCATAAAGAGAAAAATAATGTTTACATTCGAGTGCGGTTGAGCTTGGGGATTCGAGGTGTGGACTCGAATTACACGTTCGACTTATGCAAGTCGAGCTGCTGCCACAAAAGTTGCCTTACCCTCCCCCCTCCCCCCAAAGAATTGCTCAACTTATCCAGTTACCTAAACACACACTCACCCATGGTTTTGGCCACGCCCATGGTTTAAGGCCTTAGGCTTCCAGCTCAAATTACCTCCAACCACAATCACCCACCCCCCTTCCACCCATCACCCACAATTGCATGTGGTGTAATGAGCTAATGAAATAATAAATATTAATCAGGCGCCTCTGATTCGGCCCAAAAGTTGATTGCCTTGAGTGCGATTTCGAATCTGACTGTGAGCCCCTCATCTCAGTTGGGAAAACAATGTTTGGCAAAGCCTTAATTAAACGAATCATATGGATGGCCCTGAGTGAGTGGAATTAACTTATGACAGCCAATCAATCAATCCATCAAACACTTTAAAATAAAAGTGTTTCATTCCATTAGTAAATTTTTAACAATTCATTTAAAATTGTAAATTGATTAAATTTTAAAAATATCAAAAACAAAGCATTTATCCCCTCGGTTAGATTAAAAAAAGGAGAGAAATAAATCCATTCAACAAAAACCAATCAAATAAGTTCCTTCACGTAAATTTTTGTAGCTTAAAATTGGCCAATAAATTCCATAGAAAATCCAATGAAATAAACCACAAATCAAATAGTTGCATTCGTTTTAAAATGAACGAATCAATTTATTTGTTGCTAAAAGTCAAACAAACAGGGGCCAGCAATTAAACAAGTGATTTCTGTTTGACTAGGCCTCTCCACTTTAATTTCTGCACCACCTTAAGAGTGTTTAAAAATAGACCTCAGTTCCCGCACTCCAAAAATTACCAGAGCAAGCTGCTCAGAAATTCAGAACGCATTTGAAATTTGTAAGATGGTGTAAAGTGGATTTGCATGGACATTTCAGCACGCTGTCTTCCCCAAAAATATAAAATAAAACTTGTTGCTGGGTGTGAGTGTGGTTCTTTTTTTTTTGGGCGCATAATTAAATATTTCATTTGAAATCTGGCCGTTCCCCCACTGTGAGAACGCCTGCCTGTCATTTGGTAAACAAATTACTTTGCACACTCCGCAACACAGAAGACACAGACACAGGCTCCGGCAGATTGCCCAGTTTTGATAAATTTGTGCTCCGCTTCGGCTTTTCCGACTCCCCCTGCCCGCCGCTTTCCACTCCAATTTTCCTAGCAGACGAAGCAGACACTTCCATCAAGTTTATCGCGGCAATTTCATCTCATGACTGACTAGGCAGCGTCTGAGAGCAAAGTTGAGTGGCAGTTGCAACTATAAACCAGCGGCGTAGTTTTTCTTTGATAAGAGATTTTTCCCGGGCCGCTTTGGCATCTAATCAGAAAACCATTTCGGTAAATGGTCCGTTAATGGGAAGTGGCATATAGTAACTTGCCGGAGGGCCAGCAGCTGTTGCCTAATGGCAGGCAGTCTAAGCGACAGCGACTTAGCCGGAATTAAAGCCCAACTTTTGCCTAAGCAACTTTGACTAAGCCAATTTGTCAACAGGGAAGGAGGGGAAATATCCACAGATAGAAGCGGGAGGATAAAGTAGTAAAACTTTTAAGCCACCGTCGACGGCGTTAGGTGGTTTAAAGTCAAACTTTAAGTCTGATGAAAACCGCTGAAAGTGCTCATTAAAATCATGTCATCCCCCGCTCCGCCGTACCTTTTTGATGTGGAGATAATTTTCTAACCAAATGTGGTTACATCATTAGCGTGTGTCTACCCTCCGAACTTCCCCAGTTTCACCAGCATGCGTGTGGCTGTAATAAATTTATTAGAACCTCCCCCTGCCGCCTGCCGACTGCCTGCTGCCTCAGCAAATGATGCATGGTGGATATGCTGGACCATATATCAAGGGCCCAAGTTGTAGCCTTTTTTTCCCCCTCCCCCATGCCCCTAAAACAAAGGCGGAGTTTCCCGGAGTTTTCCTCCCAAGGCAGTTCCTTGAACTTGCCGTGTAGACATATTATTTAGAGGACCCTGAATGAATCTTCCGCCTGCAGGATGGGCAGGGAGACTCAGTGTTTGCTACATGTATATTAAAACTGACATTTTAATGAGCTTCAGCAGATTAATCTTTGTCGGCGACAGGTGTTCCATGCGGTACATACATGTATTTACTTTTCTGGCTTTGAAACTTTTCGGAAAAGAAATTCCCTCTTTCATGTTCTGGCTTACACAATTAAAAAGCAATTTAAGGCAATTGCAGCGGAGCCTGAGAATAACTTTTTACGTCCGCCTCTTTAAAGTTTAAACATTTTACGACAAGTCACGGACAAATCCCCCTCTCCTTCTAACAGCACTCTGTCCCACTTCCCCCCTCATAACCTCGTACTAATGGAAAGTTCGCGTAATTTGTCAGCAGACCATAAAAATATACACATGTGTGTGGCAGGGAATAAAAAAAACTGAATTTGCCACATTCATTTTGCATATATGCAAAAGTGCAGTTGGCAGAAAAATGTTAACTGGTTGACAGGGCACGATGGTACACAGTAAAAAATATCTGTACACTTTAAGTTTTCAAGTTATTGTTAATTAATTTATTTTTAAAACGTATGGGGTGAAAAAAGTTTCATTAATATGAAAGGTTTTCAAAAGTACACATTGATATTTAATCATTATAAAATTTGATTTGCCAATGGAACTTTAAAAGCATTTATTTCGTAACAAATGCAGTGTTTTCCCAGTGTAAGATAAGCTAGCTGACGGGGTTAAAGTTTATTTGCCGGGTCACGCCTGCCAAGCGAGTCGCGTCTGTCTGGTTTTTACTGTTAATTAACGCCTGGGAAATGTCATCATCAGCATATACCTCACAATTTTCCTTCATTTGCCTTTTTTGCATCTTTTCTGACCAGGTGACGCTGGCATTTGCGGCCAAATTGATTAATGATTTGCGGAGATGAAAACTGTCCGCAGCTCTTGACATTTATCTAAAAGGTTTCCCATGCTCATCTGCGCTCCGCAAACAAACTAATAAATGCTATGAAAATATTATGTATACGCCACATGGCCAACGTAAATAAATATTAATTTTCCCGCGCACGCACTGCTAAAATAGCTTAACTGTGTGTGGCAGCCATTTTGCCACTTTAATGGCCACAAATACATCACATGACTTTTCATAAGCGTCGCTTGCCACTTGAGCAGCTTGAGCAGGATGAAAATCCCCCGCCGCAGGAGATGTTTTTCCTGGCCAAGGACTTTTCCTGCGGGTGGAAAAGTAGGAATCATCCTTCCCGTTTTCCCCCTTCCCCATCGCTGGCGACAACTTGTCATATTTATGTGGAACCGTTTAAGCCAACTTGGCGTTGTGAATTGCTGTTGGTTTAGCAATACAAATGCGGCAATTGCCAGGAGCGAAGAAAGCAGCAGTAAGCTGCTCAAACTTGAATGTTTTTCAGATTAAAAGAAGTTACTTTAATGCGTTTACACCCCTGATCTTCTGGGGACTTCTTGTGACATCCCCATGTGTTGGCCAGAGCATTTTATTTAATTACTGCCATTTGATAGCTGCAACCGATGTCAGACAGTAGCTTATTAAAACTGTGGCACAAACTTAGGGGGGAAAACTTCAAGGATATCCACGAAGAGGGACGAGACGGAGTGCTCCAATTGCATTAACATTTAAATAGAAAAGTGTGTGGGGCCGGGTAGCGAATTCCATTTGGAATTTGTTGTGTCGTGGCCCGTGACAGGCAAAAATGTTTTGTTATGAATTTTTCATAAACCAAAGTGAAATGTGCGATATGCCCCAGCCATCGTGGGGGTGAAGGGCAGTTGTGCACCGTATACTACACTATATGTGTGTGGAGAGAAAATGCTCAGCATTCGAGGCACGTTGTTCCGGGACTAAGCTATGTTCAATGATATGCAAAAGTTAAATGTGTAAGACGAGAATGTCCTGAAACAAGTCGCCTACATAAAAAGGACAAATTTATAGTAAAAGGAGTCGAAAAAATGTGCCGTAGCTGGGTAATAAGTTAACCCATTTATAGGTACTCAGTTTAGAGTTTTTTAAACTTTCAAATATTTGTAGACTCTTTTTTTAATAAGCCGATTTTTATTTTAAAAATGTGTAAATTCAAAATTACACTTTTGACAAAAAAAAAAACTTTTAGTCATTTAAATTTGTCTAAAAATTATTTATTTATAATCATATTTTCGTGGACGTTTTAACAAATAAAATGTGCTTAAAATGGGCTAAAAATGTACTTGCTAAAGTGTGGCCAGCAGTGAGGCATTTTAGAAACTATTTATGAGTTTTTTGTGGCCCATTAAGTGGACCGCAGATTTCTCATAAAGCCCGTGTCTAAGCAGGCAAATAAAAAATCTGCAAGCTGCAATTGCTGAGATGCAGGAGAGAAAGGTGGCAGTGGATGGAGGTTTTCAGGCCAGGTAACCGCACATTATGTTAATGAGCTTTTTGGACATTCGCCAGCTACTTATTTCTGTTGCTATGTATTTTTGTGTAGCTTTTGCTACGGTGGGATGCTAATTATGGCCGGGGCTGATCCCTGCCTGACTGACCTGCCACAGGCTTTTGTTCTACCCCTTTTTTTTTGGATTCGGCCCCTGCTCCTATTTTCCTGCCAGGCTGACAAATTATGCGCTTGAAAATATTTTATTTTCCGCAGCGTTTTTGCACTGCTCATTTGCTGTTTTATTTGTTTTTTTTTCTTGGTGCCCCGCGAAAAATATGCAAAAAATTACAGATAAAAACAGAAACACAAGCATTTTCTGCGGTTTAATTATTAAAATGCTTTCATTTTGCTGCCACGCGTTTTGCTCATTTTTAAATGCCGTTTTTTCGTTTCATGTTGGTGTCCTAAAGCTAATTAAATTAATTGCAAAAATCCGTTGTGCCTTTTGCTAAAGGGCACCAGTTTGTTTTTAAATCATGGATTGTGGTTAGACCGCAAATTCAGTGCAGAACGGAAAAGAGCAGCTAAAATTCGTGTGGGATACGCAAATGCAAGTGGGTGTTAAGGGATTAGAAATATGACAAGCTGGAATAGTTTACCAAGAAAATCCCGGTTTTCATTAATATCAATTATCAATGAAAGCCTTTAAATGTAAAATTAGTTTGTACAGGATAACTGATTTAATGGCCACGGTAGCAAAGTTCAAAAATAATTTTTATAAACTATCGTTCGTTGTTAGCCGAAATATCACAGCGCTAAACTGTCCACCAATTTGGTTTTGTGACATGTTTGGGCCATAAACTAATTTAGCCTAACCGACAACAGCAAAACCTACTCACAAATCAATTGAACATGTGCTGTCAGCTGCTGCCGCATCCATTCCCCTCGTCCTGTTGTTACCCTTGTGTCCGCCTGTCAACGTCAATTTGCCAATAAAATGACTGGACAAGATTGACCCCTGACCCTAGCACAGTATTTACCCAACTGCCCCCACATGACATTCAGCAAAGGCTTGCCGCCAACCGATTTTGCCCCAGTCATGGACGAATATTTAAAATGTCCTGGGGAGAGGACAAAACGCACACACACACGCAGGCTCAGAATGACGCATCATTAAATGATTCGGCAGCCTGATTAGGCAACGTGATCGGTGTTTCTGACGTGGCACCTCCTCCAGGAGAAACCGCAACACGTTGCGTATGCGTAATGTGCGTCATTTGCCACCCTATCAATGGCGGTCCGAAATGAATGCAAATTGTATCTGCAGCAGAAGCTTTTTTCAGCCACGGCATATTTACTTAAATTTTTCCGTGCCAATTGACGCTTATCTCACGTGCCACAGCCACAGCCACAATATGCAGTGAATGCCACAAGGAAACAAGGACCAATAAAAAAACTGCAGCCACAGTTGTTGGGTCATTGTTTATGTTGACTTTATGAGTGTACAAAAAAAGGACGAATCTCAAAAATAAAGCAAAACGCAAAAACAAAAGATTTCAAGGTTCAGTCGATAAAACCGGGCCTGGTGTATTATTTTTTAAATTTAAATTAAACCAGTTTCACGTTATGTTTAAAGATTATTTTTGATAAAAAAAAATATTGAACATGAGACTGCTCTGTGATATCTACGTTCGCTAGACTAACTCGTTTTGAAATCATTAAACGAAGAAAAAATTGATGTTTAAGCTTACAGCCAGCAAAACAACCTGCAGTAAGGCTTTTAAGCTGAGTTCAAAAACATTCTCATAATATGCTTCCATAATTTTTCCAAGTGTCGACAGGAAGTGCAAGATAAACAAGGCAAATTCTGAACAAGCAAACCATAGCGCCAAAATACAATTGAGCGGAAGTGAACTCTAACTAAGAAGCAATTGCAGCTGCAGCAGCAACATCGCACCCTTTTCAAGATAGGTTCTCTGCCGTAAACTGCCCTCCGCCCATTCTGGATTTCCACCAACAAACGCCCAGATAACAATGGCCACCAAGCGGAACACAGGCAACAACGTGCAAACTGCAGCAGCAACATCACCAGCAGCAGCAGCAGCAGCAGCAACATCAACGGCAGCAACAGCAGCAGCAGTTAATACTCGCTGCTCCGGCGGCCTCACATGATTAACCAAGCGCAGATATAATTGTAATTGGTTTTTGTTTGCTGCTCGAGCTGATGATGATTGTTGTTGCTGCTGCTGCTGCTGCTGGTGATGTTCGTGCTGCAGCAGTTGTTCTATTGTTGCTGCTGCAAATGTAGCTAGTGCTGCTGCCGTTGCTGATGCAGTTGTCATCTCTGCTGAGCATTTGTGGCCTCTTGCTTTCGCATATTTCGCCAGAGAATGGCATTCCTTTCTGCGCCAGTTTTTCACCCCCTTTTTGCACCCTTCCCTGTGCGGCTAGCACCCTAATTAGCGCATATTTCACCTGCACAGAGAGAGGGAGAAAGGGAAAGGTGTGCAGAGTGAGGGAAACCCAAAAAGCAAAAAGCTGATTTCCTTGCCTGACTGGGATTTTCACTGCTGCAAACGTGTGTTTGTGTGCGAGTGCAATTACAATTGCAATTAACATTGTCGCTAGTTGCCCTGAACTCTAGTTCACTTTAATTTTGATTTGTCAGTTTTGGTTGCATTCTCCGGGGAAGTAATGGAATTTTTAATAAAGCCCTACCAACCGAATTTGGCCAGTTTCCTGGGAAACCAATCGAGTGCTTATCGCACAGAGAGAACTATACAGAAAGTGCAGGAGAAAGTTTATTAAATTGGTTAAAGTACTGCATTTTCATTCGGAAACCATTTATGTACTCTAACTTTTGCAGCATACATCATATGCTTTAGTCCTTAAAAACTATTGAAAATTTAATAAGTGAAACCAAACCCAGGCACCATTTTTGATTTACATCATTAATTAAGCCCCCAAATTCAAAATGAAAATGTGAAGAGTTCACATTACACTAAAATGAAACAATGATGGCGAAGCCCATGTGTGTCGGACCAACAGTATTGTTATCTAATTGGGGTTTTAACAAATTCTGTCTGCATGATAACTTAATACGGTTGGAATTAGGAATCAAAAAACAGCAATAGTAAAATGGATAGCGTACATGACAGACTTTAGTCCTCACAGGTAAATCAAACCTTGCCACCTTTTTTGATTTACATCATTAATTAAGCCCCCAATTCAAAATGGAAATGCAAAGAGTTCACATTACCCCGAAATGAAGCAATAATTGAAGGCTAAGCCCATGCGTGTCGCACCAACAGTATTGTTATCTAATGAGAGTTTTTACAAATTCTATTCGCATGACAACTAAATATGGTTGGAATTAGAAAACAAAGGAAAGCAACGGTTGAATGGACACTGCTCAAATGGTCAAAATGCATTCTCATTGAGGAAATGGGTGCAGCCTTTAATTACGGAGGGTGCAGCAGTAGCACAGCAGCAGTTGCAACATCAATTAGACATCCCCACCCGTTTTGGGGGCCAAATTATGTCACGTTTTGGTCCAATGATCATAGCTCGGGCAGATTTCACAGTGATTAGCTACTCACAATGCATGGCTGATGAGGGGGGCGGAAAGTTCGGGAAATCGGGAAAGGAAGGGGCGTGGCCCATTACCATTTGCTATCGGTGGCAATTAATCGACCGCCCCCTCCCATGCGAACGCTCCCTCTGGGGACTCAATTTGCTCACCATAAAATCGTTTATGTTAAACATTCAAAAGCAAAACTCGTATCCAAACCTATTGCATAAAAAAGACACATTTTTGCATGTTACAAAAATTAATGCGGCTTAAAAGTCAAATAGCAACATCAATAAAGCGGAAATTATACACATTTTTTCAAAGATCGACTTTGGAATGTACTGTGGAAAACCTTAAAAGAAATATATAACATAAAATGATCTCTAACAAAGAGTTAAATGTTTTTTTTATATAAAATAAATAACTACTGCAAGCTTTTGAAATATTGAAATATATAAAGAAAACTATGTTGCAATGCTCTTAAGAACATTGCTTCTTACTCAACCAAAAATCTAGGCAAAAAGTCGACAAAATTGCAATTAAATCCATATGATTTATAATTTTTTTGACTTTTAAATACTAAAATTCAGTTTCACTCAATCTCAAAAATAAAACCGCACTGATCCAGTGTCAAAGCACTTCGTTGGTCCCACATGCCCAGCTGTGTATTTTCCCCTTTGCTGATTTGCATTTTGTCAATTTATTTTTCATACAATTTCCCTGCTGCTACCGATACTGTTGCAGTCGTTTTTGATATTGACTCGCATCACCCTGAAAATATGCATCACAAAACTGTTATTAATATTTTAATGCCTAAAGTGATTGCGAGTGAGAGTGGCGAGGTGGAATTTCCACAGAGATTTCTCTGTGCACGCCAAATATTTCAGTGAAAATGGTTGCAAAAATCATCAAACATTTATATTGAGAAGCCAACCAACAAAAACCAAAAAGTCAAGCAGAAAACTTTCAGCAAAAGCTCAATGTGCAACTTAAAGAGCTCAAAAAATCATTTAAGCTGACAAATAATTTCATTACATCGACATATCCAGCCGGGACTGGAGAGACCAAAAGTCCAATGGCCAAACGGGGAAAAGACGAGTAAATCCTGTGGCCAAGCGAAAAGTAAGAATTATGCATTCGCCGAGGAAAAAACTGGAAAAGCGAAGGAGTTGCCGCCCAGCCGTCCGTCCAACAACAATAATAAATTATTCCCCAGCCGAATAAGGTGCAAAAACGTAGCCAGCAAAGGAAAATCGAATAAAATGCGAGGAAAACTGGCGGTGCTGAGCCAGTTCGAGCATGAAAACAGCAGCGTGCATCCATCCTTGGAACTCGAAAGGGGCAGTCAACGGTATAATTTCTCATATACATGTCACGCGCCCCCAACGAACCGTGCGAAATGTGTTGGGACACTTGCTTGACGGACTGCCGGATGGGGGAAGTGGGAGGTGGGAGGTGGGTCGCAAGGGATAATACGCGGGAATATCCGGGGACCTTGGTCAGTGGCGGACTCCCTACACTTGCAAAAACATTGTATGGTTTCAGAAAATCTAATTTTTGTATTCAAAAAAATATTAGCTAACATGTTTATATAATATTTTATACCTATAATATGTAAATAAATACAAATAAAAGGAAACAAATTCAGCTATAATGAAATAATTTAAGCAAACATCATCTTGAAAGATGAATTTCAAAACGATTTAAACCTCAAAACAAAAACATTTTATAACAGCCTGAAAGAGGAATCTTTTGTTATGAACAGCTCAAAGAAAATAGGTTTTTAAATAAGAATTTAAATAGCATAAAATAGAAATATTATTTTTATTTTGAAATAAATATTTTATCTAAATACTTAACTTTGGGACACTTTTTTTTTTTAGTAGGTATGCCTTTCCAAGTGTGTTTTTGCCAGGAAGGTTTAAGCGCAAAGTTTTATGCGCCGCATTGCATAAAACACGAAGTATGTGGTGACAGGCTGGGGGAAAGGGGTGGCAGTGGGGGTTCCAGGAAAACTGGGGGACACCCTCTTGAACAGGATGAACAACAGAATCGCCGAGCAGTGGGGACAGTTATTACCCAGCTGTTGTTGTACATGTGTCCAGGAGAGAACGTGCGTGCCACAACAAGTCCTTGTTACTCTTCCCACCTCCATCCCCCCTTCACATCCTTCGGCTCTTTGAGCAGGATTCTCTCTGCTTGAATGTGCTTATTTATGGCAACTTTAACTCCCATTAGACACATTTCAATGCATATGCAAAAGATTTATGCGACAATGTGCATAAATACAGAGAACTCGGGGAAAACTTGATCTGGAAGATTTAAACGACTTTAAGTTTTAGGAAAGTAAAACTTGGAAAATGCTTAGTAGATATCTTTTTATACCTTCATACTACGAGGAAGAAAAATAGTAAAATATAAAGAGGAGAATTCTTTTTTAAGCTTCTTAAAACTTTAGTATAATATGTATGATAAACACTTCTTCCTATTCTAAGGTCAAACCTTAACCTTTCTTAACTAAACTACTTAGCATAAGCTCTAATACAATACAAGATTCTAATTTAGCTCTTTTGTCCTCTTTTCATTTCAGGTATGTACAACATAAATTTCCCAAATTGCGTCCATCTGTAAGTCCACCGAAATACATCTCCCGACTTGAGCATATAAGCACATAATTCGTCGCCGATCAGCCAAAACGAAGCGCACTCAACGAAGGGAATGGGAATGTCTCGGGCAATAAATTAGTCGCAAATTATTATAAATGCGAGGACATTTATCGCTGTCAACAGTTCGGTTTCCCCCGTCGACAAGTGCAAGTGCTGCACATATGCGAAGGGGCACTCAAGTGGCACAAAAACGAGTTCGAAAGAGATTTGCTGGCCCCGCGACTGGGTCGCTGATTAATTGCAATTTGATGCTAAAAATTGCACACACCGTTTGGCATTAAATTTTCGTTCTCCGGCTTGCCAAAAGTCGAATTCGAGAGACAAAAGTACAACTCGTGGCAAAGGGCTGCCAAAATATCATCTTTGAATTTGTGTATTTGGTTCGTTGAACTCTCTGCTGACGTCTGTCTGCCAAAATGTTGTAGAACAATATGCTCGGGCATTATGTAATTTTAATGCACCCTCAGCTCACATATTTTTGCTCCCTTTTTATGACAAACTACTTGGAGCCCACGAAGCTGGTTCCTGTCACGTGTTTGTGTGCTCCACTTTGTGCCCAGTGGGTAAACCCTGCAACAACATCACCCCCCACTCAAAATAACCCCCTTTTCCGATCGCTCTCGTCTTTTTTGGCCACGTCGCCTCATGTTCGCATTCATGACATGTTCCGGCAAGTGTTGAAAATTTTGTTGCACAACCCCGGATCACCCTTACCATTATGACACCCTCTTCCCCTGCTCCCTGCCAACTTTTTGGCCCATCAAGTTGTGGAGGCTATTAAATTTTCGTGTCTGCCGAATTGCTAGGCAACCACCAGCCATCCCCCTTAAAATTTGATTTGTTTTTTGGCGTCTGCTGCCTGTGCCTTTTGTTTGCCGTTGCCATAGTTTTCCGCTCATCTTGATACAAAATAAAACAAGGCGAACGGGAAAAAATCGTCTGACAACATTTCATCAATAACATGACAGGCAAACAACTCCCCCCCTTTGTTGTTTAATGTTTCATGAGCCGCTGGACGCCTTTGGGTGGGTTAAGAAAACGTCAGTCGTTAAGCTGTGGCAGACAACAACTTTTATGACACCGAACGGTTTAAAGTTTGGGGAAACCTTTAAGGCTCAGATTAACCCCAGCGTGGCCATTTAATGAGCTCAATGAGGTGTTACGTGATTTGGCTCTGCGGCACGTTCCTTTGTCCCTTCCCGAAAATAAAAAATGTTCTTGGACCAAAACTTGCGCTTAAAGCTTGAAGTTGTAGCCAGTGTTTGCTGCTGGCCAATTTCCATGTGCCGGAGAGCAACGTTTGAATATTGCAAATGTCGTTGCCCGATGTTGCTGATGTCGCTGACGTTTGGCCAAATACAATTTGGATTTCTCGCCCCCGTGCGCTCTGCTGCCCCCGTGCCACGCCCCCTCGGTCACTGCGGCCCGCCGGCTGTTGAAATTACAGAACTGAACACACCAGGCCGCAAAGGAAAAAATGCAGCAGCAGTCCTGGGCGGAAAAAAACGCATAACATTTCCTGATCGAATCAAGGCAAAGTTTGCAAAAGAGTTGCACGAATCGAGGCAAAAACGAGGCAAAGTGCAAAAGCGGAAAACTTCAGGTGGCCAGGTATGCATATAGGGGAATATGGAGGCCGACACTGAAGTTGATGGGTTAATGCCATTAGACGGCATTGATTTGATTGGCGTTGATTGGGAAATTCCATCAGCTGGGCGGACTTCCCAGTGTGCCAGCCAATTTTTTCAGTTCCTGCCGACCCACTGCGTATACGTAATGTGGGGAAATTAACCACAAGAAGGTAACTTCAACGAAGCCAGATGGGAATGTTTAAAGTGGGTGGATTGCTGAATTTCTTATGAATGTTTAAGGAATGTTGAGTAACCAATCATATTTAAAACAGCATGCAATTACTATTAATAGAAGATCACGCATACGCCTCGTTTAACACAATGCTTGAAGCTTATGATTGCCGTTTTCCTACAGGCCAGTACTAAGTTGATTTATATGCACATCAATCGTGGAATCTTGATTAAATTTCACCCATTTCTTGTAAAGAGTGACTTCAAGTGGAACACGCACGTTGCTCATTTATTTCTGTAGCTAAGGACGAAGGACGAAGGACGTTACGTTGCCATTAGCTACCTGAGCATAGTTATGTCCTTTGATTGATTCCGCATGATTATGAAGGAGTGTGTATGCTTGAGATATGAGATGAGCAGCCGGGATATATTATATATTACACTTGGATGCAAGCTTCAAGCGTGAAGTGGGGATAACTTTACAGTTTAAGTTTCGAAATTTCTTTTGTCACTTTTCATGGAAAAACCAATAAAGTTGGGGCAAGTAAAAAGTGCGAGAAGTTTGCACATGTCGCACACTTTGGCTCGCTCACCAAGAAAACATTTTCGCCCGCAAAAAAGAAAAGCGCAAAGTGTGAAAAATGTTTGGTGTACATAATTTTTTGTGACTGCATACACTTGGGGGTGTGCTGCGGTTTTGTTGTGGCTTTTAAGAGTTTGCTTCATTTGCCTTTTGTCGCCTGATGTCGGAAAATGTTGGAGGAAATCCACTGGCACTTTCAGTCCATCTCCCTTTTCCGATATCTTTGTCCCTGTTTGTTTGTCTTAGCCTGACATGCAACTGGCAGCCGTTGGCAAAGTCCTGTTTGCTGCATTTTCATTGTCACTCAACGTCGTCGGCTGCCATTTCATTCAGCATTTTGTGTACGTATTATATGTAGGTACGACTTTCTCGCTTTAAATGATTCGGCATAAATTTTACTGCATCATAATTCCACAGCCCCCATAGGAGGGGAAGTCATGGAAAGCCATAATATTGATGAGGCGGTTTGAGTTTGAGAAACGTGACTGGGTGCTCAACCTGATTCCCATCCCAGACTCCTTGGAGGCGTGAAATTTGTGAAATACGCCAGAAATCGCATAAAAATTTGGCAGGAGCTGCTGCTGCAGTTGCCATGACTGCGTCTCCAGGGCAAGGATTTCCTCCTTTTCCGAGGACAATAAGCGGCAGCGTAGTTGTGCCTACTTGAGCGAACGTGCTGAGCCCGAAAATATGGGTCGTATTTTCCTTACTGATCGGAAAACCCTTTTCCCTGCCTCAGCTACTGCGGCTGATTTAATTTTGAGTTCATTTCGCAGGCAACAAATAGAAAATAAATCGTTCAACGTTTGGCCAGCCCGGGGCTCTTTGGCGCTCTTATCAGCTCTGAGCCTAGTCCTTAGTCCTCAGTTCCTGGTCCCTTGTCCCCAGCTCCACTCCCACCCCTCACAGATAAATCTGCACAAAAGCCAAAACTCCAGGCGATGGCGGCACAAAAACAATAAAAATGGTTAGAAAACGTCGCTGGGAAGATAAGCCAGGAGATGGATAGGGCGGTGGCTGGCGGTACTGCTGGTGGTCTATCAACTCAGCCACGTTAAGCGATAAAAAAAATGGCTGCCCATAAAAAGGCAAAAGATAAAATGCGACACACAGACAGACAGTCAGTCGAACAGAAAAACAAACAAACAAACAAACACTCTTGAATCTCAGTTGGACGAGTTATCCTTACAGGGATAACCCTCAAACACACTCACACGGATGAGAAATGCCTTCATCTTCTGCTCAGAGATTGAGTTTTGCAATTGTCGAGGAAAACAGTTGGATGCTGTTACACAGCTTCATGTGGATTTTCACTTTGGTAGGGAACCGCAAGGATGTGGAGCTTGAAACAATTCTCCACTTGAGGATGATCTAAGACTGGGCTTGAATTCTGAGCCAAGTTAAACTGATAGAAAAGGGAAGATAAAGCTTGAAATAAACTTGATGTATTTGTGTCTGTTGAGTTCATGATGTAATTAGTTTTTTGATACAAATGATAGACTTGTATAGAGTTTTAATATATCATTAAAAATTTAAATGAAAAAACTATTATAAGAAAAGTACTTTAATCAAAGTAATGTATACCCCATTGCCAAACAAATATTTATGGATGTCACTGATAACAAACCAAGTCTTAAATTTGATTGAGAAGCTTAATTACCTATTTTCACAGTTCAGTTAGCATAGTAATCCTATTTCGTTTATATAATTTACAGAATGGCGTTATTGCTTAATTTTCCAGCAAATATAAAGCAATTTCAAATTTTCCACACATTTTATTTACAAGTTTCCTGTCATCTAATGAATACTTCATTAAAAAGCAACTTATGTGACTAGAAGAGATACTTCGCTCTATGTGATGTTAATTTGTTTGTTCTCTGGAATTTACACATTGCTTCCTGTTCACTGCTCGTTCTATAGATTCAACTTCAACTTTATTGTTTGCCTTAATAAGTTAGACAATTATAAATAAAATGTCTGTGTCGATGCATCGTCTTTCGTCGCTTCAACCGACTAATGACAACATGCAGATAGCAATTCTGAAGCGGGGTTATCGTTGCTCACGTTGTCATTGAGTCGAATGGTGAATGCCAATCTAGCATCCGATCCCCCGACTTCTCTCCTCCCAGGTTGCATTAGTTATTCCGGGCATTTTAAGTGCTCTGGCATTTTGGGTTTAATCTGCACATTTGTTGCATAATTCATGGCGCCACGTCGCAAAACTGAAACACAAATTGCAACTGCAACGGCAGCACCACAGCAATTGTAGTTTGTTTTTGTGTGTATTGTGCGCACTTCCCGCTGAGTGATGCAATGTTTGTGGCACTATCCCCACGCCCATCTAACTCCGCAATTCCATGGCCCATCATCTCTCCGATGATTTGAATTTTAAATGAAACTTTATTCGCCAAGCACTGGATTCCCGTCCGCCATTTGTTATATTTACGCAATTTATTTTACAGCCAAAGATCAAAGCAAATTGCACAATTGGCCAGCCACCAGGCAGTCGGTGGCTGTTGGAGTACATTTCTAGTGTTTTCAATAGTTTATTCGGCATTTTCTTTTTAGCGCTTGGCCACGTTGAGTGTTGTCAAACAGAATTTATTTGTCAATAAAGCTGTCACTTCATTACGCTCGTTGTCCTGCGTCCTGCATCCTGCGTGGTGCTTCAATAACTCACTCTGTAGTAGCTCCCTCCGCCTTTGGGTTCTCCTCCCTTTTGGCTGCTGTGCATGCAAACCATTTAACAATGGCGTCCAGAAATATAAACTTGGATTACCGAAAGGCGGTGGATGAGTGCGGGAAGTCCTGCCAGCAGGACCATCGAAACAGGAACAATACCTGCTGGCCAACCCCTCTCCACTTGGCACTTTCCTCTGACATTAATGAATTTGCCGCTGTCAATATGGCCAACTACCAGAGGAGCGAAATGGAAAAGGACGCAGGAGCGCAGGACACTGCATAAAAACAACAAACGGGCGGATCGGAGCTTCCTCTGCAGGATACTCCCAGCCCTCCAGTTATATCCACACTGCCTGACGAACCGGACAAATTCCGGGACCATGAGTCCGGGCTGCGTTTGCCGAAATGTTCGCATTACAATTTTCATTTTTGATGTCTATTGACAGAACGATACGCAGGGTGGGGAAAAAGGGAACAAGATGCACAGAGGATACTGGCTGTCATCGCGATTGTCGGCCAGCCAGCAAAAAAATGTTATTTTATGCACTCACCAAATGAAAAGGGAGCTTAACTCAATTAACGACTTTCGATGACAAATTGATGAAGCACAGAAAACAATTTAAACAGTTGGGCAAAGTATCTGCATTATAAAAACAAACATTTCATAACATGTACAATTTTTCTGATATCTTTCAAAATATTTTACTGTAGATATATCAGTCTTTAAATATTTTTGAAGCCATTTTTTTATTCTTTTTATATACGAAAAATTTTCAGAGAAAGTTGTAACTTTTTTAAAATGCACGTTAATTGTTTCTTTAATTATTTTTTTCAATAAAGGAGCGATTTGCGATACATAGATAATAAAGTCAACAAAATTTAAATTTTGAAGAAAAACCGAAAACAAAATAAAATATTTGCCCCATCCTAAACTTCTTTGTATTTTACAGACAATAATGTAGCAAATTTTTATGTTTATTTGATTTTCCAAATCAAAGAACACCTTTTCCATTTTTTCGGCCAACACTTAATTCTTGTTGGTCCTGCTGCATTTTCATGATATTTGAACTGGCCAAAAAGCTGAAAAAAGGGAGGGAATGTGTGACTGCAGTGCAGACTCAATTACGCGCTTGTTTTTGTCGATATTTGTGCAATAAAAACTCGATTGGATGACCATTTGGCATTGGATTTGTCCCATTATCCCCTTCTTTTAATGGATATAAGCAGTCGAAATGTTTAACAAAAGTTTAAGTAAGCTGTGTCATCTTTGCCAATCACAGCTTTAACTTAAATCGATTTTTTTTGTTAAATACAAATAAAAACAGAAATAATGTAATTAAATTTCTGTTTAAATTAAATGCAAACATTTGTACGTAACGATTTTAATTAAATTCAATTGCAAGTCAGCACAGAACGAAATCAAAAAGTTCATGAAACGTTTAATTTGCCTTTGGCCATTTCAGAAATGGTGTAACAATTCAAGTAATTAATTTCAATTAGTTTGCATGGTTAAGCTGAAAAAACCAAATAAATAAATAAATATGAACAGCATTTCAAATGCAGTTGCAACATTTTTATTTGCACTCAATGAAGTGTTCCCCAGACTCTGCAAACATTTGCTGCAAGTTCCAGTTTATGAATAAATCAGAGAATAAATTATTTGACGTCTTGCCCGCTCCCCAAACAAATTGCTAATTAAAATCATCGACTCCCTAACCCCGGCTTGAACTGCAGGTCCTGCCCTCTCCCTCAACTAATTTGGAAACCAAACTTCAGCTTTCAATTTGCAAATCAAATTGCGAGCTAGTCAAGGGGCGGAAAATTTCACCTTTCAACTTTGACGACAAGTTCTTTTTACACCCACTTTTTTTATTGAGAAATTAAAGTTTTGTGTTTACCCTTCAACCAATAAAGATGTCTTTTTCACCAATTAAAGGAAGTCAGTAGAACATTTCATTACAGAAAGCGATGTAAGCGTTTCAAAAAAATTGTTCAATAAACTTTATAAAAGGGTTAATTTTCTATAGATTAAAAAAATTAAATATAAAAAAAAGGGTAAACGAAAATTTGATCAAAATATCGCGTTGATTGGACTCTTTTATTTGCACAGTTTTTTTTTTGTACCAACTTAAATTTCAGTGGTAATCCGCTTTTTTCATTAAACGAAATATTATGTAGGTATCGGAATGAAATTACACTTGTAATTCTTCAAATTGGATTAAAGGTTTTTATGGCAAAAGGGCGATGAACATCAAATTGGTAAAAATTAAATATGCCTTTTATCATTTAAATGTATAACATGTTAAAATAAAAAATCAAACTTTAAATGTAACCTTATTAGTTACCCCCTCTGTTTGAATTTATTTAAATTTAAATTTAAATATTTCTTACCCAACTTTTCCGCATTTATTATTATTTAATTTGGATCAAAACTCTAGTCGCTTCAAGAGACATCGTTTTGTAACCAATTATGAATTGGGTGGGTTCAAGAATCTAACAGCTCACAAGCATAAATATTAATGGGGCAGCTGAAGATTCTCTTGTTAGTGTTAGCCATGTTTTTCCAGCCATTTTCCACCTACACTCGCACACTCTTGTCCATATAAATATTCATACTCCCGCACACAGATACACCGCTTTGCCTTGGCGTTTGCATTTCATTAGCCAAAGTGGCATTGTCTGTGTGTGTGTCTGTGTGTGTGTCCCCCTCGCTTTGGCTCAAAAATAGAGCACATTTAGCAAACAACAGCAGCGAAAAAATGAAAAAAGGAAAAAAGAATGAAAAGCAAAAACTGTAGAAAATGCAAAGTATCCAAATAGACTGAAGGACACTTGAATCCTTGTGTCCAAGTGTGTCTGTCCTTCTCTGCAGCTTCGGAAAAATATGCTAAGCGCTGGCTATCGCCGTCCCTCTCCGACGAGTGCCAGCTGAAGTGTTTGCCAGTGTGTTTGTGCCTGTTTCCCTGTATTGTCACACGCTGTCAAATCCGTTTTAGCCCCAAGTCAGTTTGAAGCACTGCAGCCCCATCTCACATCTCACATCCAAATCCACATCCACATCCTTGCAACATCCAACGACTGGCCCTCTTATTTTTAGCCAACCGGCTAATTGTGACTGACAAGCGAGAGAGTGAGAAGAGGCTTAGATGCGTGTGCACATCGATGGCAGCTCAAGTGAGTGTGAAATCTGCCTTACCCCATTCCCTTCGAGGGGACTCTATGAATAGTCCCCTGAAAAAAAGGACCTTGAAAAGCAGACATTTAAGCCAAACAAACGGTCCGGCTGCAACAATTTCCGCTGCAAGTTGAAGATTCCTTTTGTTTCCGCTTGGCCACCTGCCAAGCAGCTAATAAAGTTCCTCAACATTGGTACCCAAAAAAAACCCCAAAAGAGAGAACACAAAAAGGGAGAAAAGTTTTTCCTAATTTGCGGCAATAAAGGCAGCAACAGCCAAAACCAGCTAGCATTTTTTTAGCCAAAATAAGAAAAAAGAGTCGTTACTGAGTACAGAAAATTTAAGAACTAGAGAAGAGAAGTGCTACAGTATTTAAAAAAAATTACACTTTAAAATGAGTTAAACTAGAGAATATATAAAAGTTTTGACATAAATTAAATGGAGTACAAAGATTACAATTTTATAACACAACACAAAGAAAAAACAACTTCTTAAATATTCTTTAATAAAACAATAAAGTCACTTTTAACAAAATCAATAATAACAAAATAATTTATTTTCTAATACAAGTTTTCCCCTAACTCAGCAATTTATTATGCAAATATAAATAACTTCTTATTTCACTGGCAAGAGAACTTACAAATTCCATTTGTTGTTGAAATAACAAAATTGTGTTTGCTTAAGATATTTATATTGTGTACTGCAAATCAGCAATTCAAATTGTTATGGACAGATCAGGCCACAATGACCAATGACCACTGACAATGCATCCCACACCACCGTCACATTAATGCCTCGCCCAAACCCAATGCACTTAACCTGCCCGAATTTGTAAATAACATTGATAAATATTTAATTACATATTTGTGGAGCAACATTTTGCCAAACAACTTGACAACAATTCGCAGGGCCAATGTTTAATTGTCACACTGACAAACACTCGACCACACTCGCAGATAGGCTCTGGATAATTGTCAGCTTTTCAATAATTCAGTTGATATTTCAATGTTGTTTTGCGGTAAATACCAAATGAACTCCTACAAGGATGCAAAATGTTTTTATTGTTTTGGGTCCTCGGTGACTTACTTAAAAATTGATATCATCAAAACTGTTTGTGCAATAAAAATTGTTGTTGTTTTCTAGCGACAAAACTAATTATCAAAAACACACAAAACACGAAATCAATTTGCAAAGGGTATGCAAATGTTTTTGCATCGAATCATTAAACAGCCGCATTGAAAGAAACTCAGCCAAATTTTCTAATGATTCTTTTTATATTTTTTATGCACTTTCGAGTGACTTTGATTGAAAAGCCGCAGCGCTGCTTAGGTCAACATTATTTATTTAGGCGACGGTGAGAGAGGGACGGGGGTCTTGTTTAATATGCGTACCCTGTTGTTTGGTCAATCGGAGCAGAACAGGACATGCCGGAAAAGTAACGAAAGTAGTGCAGGACAGGCGCTCGTTAGCCCGGGGATAACCAAAAAGATGGCTCAAATCTGGCACATCCTAGGCACGTAATCCCCTCCTCCTTCTCTCTGCCGCTCTTCACTTGGCTGTGTCTCCATGATTGACCCAAAAATGCGATGATTCGTTTTGATTTTTCACTCTGTTTTTCGCATCCACTCTTGCTTAAACAATTTCTTTTTCCTCTGCTTGCCAGCAAATTGAAAACAAAAATATGGCCCAGGGTAAACTTTCAAATTGGGCCCAAATTGAATAAGGGAATTGCAGGCGAACAAAAGATGAGAAAATTTCATCCAGCTCATGGGGTTTCAATTATGGTTTTTGATTTCGTTCTCTCAACTGACTTAGTGAACAAGTTGTGCCATAATTAGGAGCAAAAAGCCAAACGCTGTTGATCAGTGGCTGAAATCAGCTGCCAGTTAAGTTAACACTTGCACTTCAACACCTGCAAAACGCACACACGTGTGCATAGTGTTTTTCCCATTTCCCTCATCCTTTCTGGCGTCGTGTATCCTTTTTCCCCCAGTGGCTTGCCACAACATATACTGGATTTATACGTAGCCCATTTCATGCAATCATTTCATGAAATGGGTGTGTATAAACGCCATTGCATGTATTCGGCAACACACGAAAGTTGACTATGAATTCAGCGTCATTGCGTGAAATGGAGAGGCGCTACCAACTTAACATTGTATAAATTAGGTGGCAACGCCAATACACATAGTGTGAACGGATTTTACTTAAATTTTTTGCCAAATTACACTTCTGGCAACTCTGCTGACATGAATACATGCATTCGTCTCTAACGTATAAACAGGGGCTATTTTTAATTCACGCATTCAAGAATTCATGAAATAGCATAGTATAAACTAAGTAATACTTTTGGCATAATAAATTAGCTGCTGCTACAACTACACTTACCCTTTACTTCGCCTCCCCTCGGCCCTCTGGCACTGCGGCAACTTCAATCTTAATTAACTGATGTCGACGCAGTTTACAGTTATCCAGCGTTACTGCTACGGCTGTGGCCACATATCACGTATACGCCGCATATGCATTTAGCTAGTTGCAATGTCTGGATGGCAGAGGGGGCTTAAATTCTCTTAATGAAATAACCAGCAGCAGAACTAATTTATACCTTTAAAAGGCGATATTAAATTACCAAAATATTAAATCAAATGTTATTAAAGGCAGCCTGGCAGTAAATTACTGTCTTAATAATAAACTTTGGAGAAACTTGCCTTCACTTTGTCATTTATCTTAATCCACTCCCTCTTCCACTTTGAAATCTTTTACTTGGAATAATGCTTCTTGTCTAATTGTCTGACAATTTATTTGTTGTGCAAAAATCCTTTGCTTAGAATTTCTCTATTGTTTTGTCATTTGTCGCTTTTCTTTTTTTTTTATTCCTGTCTTTCTGCTTCGCTGGCGGAAACAATTTGTTTTGTTTGGTTACCTTGGCCTAAACGTGAAAGTTTTCTGAGCCTCGCCAAAGGCCTTGTCCCATTTTTGAGTGTAAACATTTTTAGCACAGCAATTGCAAACTAAATTTTCTAGTTAATTCATTGCAATTTGAGAAAATCCCATAAATAAGGAGCAGCTGTCTCCCCGGCTCACTTTATAATTAATAAGCGAGCGTAACTGACACAGCACTTAAGCTTTCCACCCGCTTTTCCCCAAAAAGTATGCAACGGACACGCCCTGGAAAAGTCATCGCTCATTTGTTATTTAATCTCTGTCCGGCCAAGGGGTTGAGTTTAGCTTAACCCTTTACACCGTCCGCTGGCAAGCGAAAGTGTTAATGAGTTTTAATTATTAAAATTTTGAAGTTGCTGCTGCTGTTGCATTCTTGAGGACGGAAGGGATTTTATTTATAGATATTTTATATAATATTTCATGGGGAACACACAGCTCTCCAGCTCCTTTCCTACTTTTCCTTGGCTGCAGCAATTCCCAGACGCAAAATGGTTTTCCTGGGCTTATCTCGTTATGTGTTTTTGTTGTTTTCAAACTGCCAAGCGACAGCAACAACAACAACGATAATAACAACAAGTGAATTTGGCTGCTGGCAACTAACTTTTGTCAGCCAGTGTATGAAGTTTGTTGTGTGTCTGTGTGTGTGTTGCAAATAATTTGCAATCAAAACTTGCCGGCTACGGAAATTCATCGCAATTGTATGTGTGTGTGTGTGTGTAAGTTGGGGGTGTGGCAAAAGCCTCCAGCTGTTTATCTCACTCACTATCTCTCTCTTTGCGAAATTTCCCACTCTGATTTTGGGCTAATTTATGAAATAAGCTGCAACAGCACCAAAGTATAAACTTTGTGAATCACAATTTAAATATTAGTTTTGAGCGCGACTTGTGCAAAGGTTTGGCCAACCCAAACAAACTTTAATTAAATGCGAAATGGCGACAGGCGCTAATTACCCGCGACACCCCCGCGATTGTCTTGTTAAAAAAAAGGACATTTTCCCCGAGGGATATAAATAAACCAGGACTGGGGGAAAAAGCTAGAAGCTCAGCTAAAGCCAAAAACGAAACAAAAGCAAACCAAGGCTAAAACAACAAATAGGAGCACTGCGATTGTGAAGAGATTAAAACCTCGACCAGGCTTAATTGAGTGGAGCAGGGAGGGGTTGGGGTAGGGTTAGGGGTAGGGGTAGCTAAAGCAGCAGTGCAATCCACATCGCGTATACGCGATGTTTGCCAGACGCGTGAGCTAAATGCCAAAACCGAATGGCAAGGCAACAAGAAAAGGCCACGAGAATACAAAGCGTATTTGCAGCATTGTGTTGCAGTGGCAAAGAAAAGAAATGCAGCACCGACGACAGAGACGGCAACAGAGGAGCAGAAAGAGACAGGCAGCTGAAGCATTTGGTATTCTTATTTATCCTTTCACCGACGACTCCAGTTCACATTTTGTATGCGGAATGCGCCAAAGTAAATACAGCAACATCAATGGCGGAGAAAACAAAAAACGACAATGGAGCGAACAAGAGTCAAGCCACATGCATTCATTCATTCGGTTTACTCATTTAGTTGCAGTTCTTTTCTCTCACTGCTCCATTCTTCTTGGATTCGTTAACAATTGAAGATTACACTGGGAAAACTAATCTTTAATGTGAATAATATATACCTAGGTTACGCGAAATATTATTTGTAATTGATATTTGTAAAGCTGTAACCTCTCATTATCTAATTATGTCAGTGAGATCTACAGATAATAGATAATAATTAAAATCAAAGCATAAAAAAAACACAATGTACATGAACAACATAAACATAAAAAACTAAATAAAATTTGGACTGTTTTATTCTAAATGCTTATGTTTTCTAAAATATAAATAGTTACCATTACAAAATAAAATTGAAACTAAAAATTCAAGACTTTATTTTCTGAGTGTTCCATTTTACAGTCAGTGTTGCGGCACACTTTAAAATCTAGCTAGGATGCTGCTGTCGTGGCCACTATTGTTGTTATTATTTTTGTTCCGCTGCCGAGAGCGAAGAAAGGCGCAGAGAAAGCAGAGAAAAGCTAAACAAACACAAGTAGCTGGCAACAATAACAAGAGCAGCACCAACAACACAACAATAACACATTGTAACATAAACTTTTAGCCGCCAGCATTTCAGTTGACTAAATGCTCGACTTAATTGGGCAACAGTCGAGGATAGAACAAAGTCGAGTTAAGAAGGAAAAGTCTGAGGCATTGAAGTCTATGCTGCAGATTTTTCCCTGACCCGATTTGACAAGAAAATGGAAAAATCATGCATAGTTAACAAAAAAAAAAAAACAGGGGCCCAAAAAAACCTGTTTAAATTGCGGTCAGATTTTAATAAAAACATTTGAATAACATAATATATATATATATATATATATATATGATTTTATTAAATAACTGAAATTAAATAATGTACTTTTTACTTTGAGGTTCAAAATGCATATTAAGTTCTATGAGGTGGTTTTAAAAGAAAAAAGTTATTCTGGTTTTGTTATAAATTAAATGAATTAAATTAATGTTACCAAAACACCTTAATGTAATTGTCACACAGCTCAATAAAAAATAAAACATGTTTACACAATTAAACAAAATGTGTTAAATCAAAATATGATCAATAACTGATAACAAAACATAAATCGACCAAAGTAATTGTTTGCCTTAAAAAAAATTTTATTTTTTTTTTTTTTTTTTTTGGTCCAAAAACATAAAGAAGCAAGAACAGGCATTAAAAAAAAAAAAAAAAAAAAAATTAAAAAAATTTAAAAAAAAAAAAAAAAAGCCCGGGCGGGAAAGAAAAATGTTCGCCCAAAAAGAGGGGGGACCAAAAACCGAGTTCCACGCGGAAGAAAAGACGCCAGCGGGGGATAATGTTTGCTGTAAACAAATTGTAAAATCTACTAATAAAAATAAATAAAAACCATTAAAATAACAACGTAAATTCACTATAATCAAAATATTTATTTTTTTTTTTTTTCCCCCCCCGGGGGGGTAAAACAAATTATTTTTTTTTTTTTTAAATCTAAAAAAAAAAAAAAAATAGGAGTTAAAAAAAAATTTTGCTGGAAATTTTGTAGCCAATTGTTTAACGAACCAGGACAGTTGGAATTTTTAAATTATCATCATAAACAAAGTTTTTACAGGGTGTCCAAGTCCAAATTTTTTTACCCCATTCTACCCTTTTCTGTACAAATTGAACAGTAATCAAATGAATTCTAAAGTAAATTAACTATAATCAAATATTTATTTTTCTATTTGTCGTTTTTCCATACATGCAATGCAATTTAATTGTCAACTGTTTATAGAAAATAAAAACGATTGAAGCGATGCTGTTTGCTTTGTGCAAATGCCGCCCAACGATAAAAGTCGGCAACAAATCAGCTTAAAAGTTGCTCAAAAGCCCCTCTCGTTTATTAGCGAACATCGTGGAAATATGCAAATTTGCTGAGGCCAAATAGTTTTAGTGGCGACTGCAACACGTTCAGGTGATTGGAGGCTACTTTAGCCAGCAAATTGTTTGATTTTATATGCCATTGCCACGCCCACGTCGGCAGTGAATGGGCGTAAGAGACTGGCTGCCAGGTATTTGCATCTCTGTCATGCTTAATTGGTGTAAGTCAACACTCGACTACCCAGTGATTTATAAACGTTGCTTTTATGTTGGCCCAACAATGTTGAAAGACAAGGTCGACGTGTCCGCAAAAGTACCAGTACTTCATTGAACGCTGCGTATACGCAATGTACGGAGAATTTGACGTAATCGCCCAACTTGGAACATTTATTTGTGGCAAGAACAACAAATGGAGACGAGCATAATTATAAACAAAGTTTGGCCAAAGAATATAAACTGACAAAAAGGGGGGATGAGGGTGGGGCATTGCGGCAAATGGCAAAGACAGTGAAGGGAGGTAGGGATGTAGTTAAACTTCTTGGCAACAAACAGCAAACCGCAAATAGCAGACACAAGCACACACAGAGAGACAAAGAGGAGGGGGTGCAGGTTTAGTAAGCCAAAATCAGAGCCAAGTTGCAAGGTTGACCAACAGACAACAGCGGCAACAACCATTTTGCTGTATTTAAATGGATTTTGGCAACAAGAGTTAGACAAACCCGCAAAGTGCAACAACAACAGATCCAGATGCAGATAGAGATACAGATACAAATACTGGAGTAGTACACCCACAGCATCGAATTCAGTTTCAGAGACCAACTTGGAAACAGGATTACACTGAGAAATTTAATTAAGAGTGCAAACTATAGTGGGAAAGCAAAATATGTATTTAAACTTTAATTTTAAATTAAATGTATATAAATAATAATAACAAATATTTTTAGATTGTATTGTTAAGCATTGCTTCAATTACATATTTGTTATGCAAGAAAGTTAATATTTAATATTGTGCAAGAATGTATTTTCTATCCAATTTAACCTTAGCTATTTAGTCATAATAAATTACTGAAAGCTGGCTATTTCTGTAGACATTTAACATTTAAAATCAATCAAGAAAATGCTTAGAGTCATCCCGTATTTTCTCAGTGATTCGATATAATGTCGCTTTGAATGTGTAAGCCAAAGTTTGCATATCAAGTGGAGAGTTGGCCGCTGGAGTTGGAGTTGCAATTGCAGTTGAAGTTGCCAAAATACTAAATGTCTATCCGCAATGCCCACAAGCACACACAAGCCAAATCCTCAAACAAGCCGGAAACAAAGGAGTCTAAATTCAAATAAAAATGAATAAAAGCTTCAACATATTTTCCCACTTGCTCCAAGTTAATTTACACGTTGTGGGGCATTTAATAATTGCATTTCAATTGCCATTAGCTGGAAAGCCTTTTAGACCCGACACCATTTCCAGGCATCTCCTAATTAGGCTGCTTGGCCGGCTGCCCTTTTCCACCCGCAGACTCATTATTGCCTTCAATTAGCCAAGTCCGTGTGGCAGAAACCGCTTACTGCATAAAAATTAATTTAAATTGCTATTTAACTGACCATGCTGAAGGGCTCCACCTCGGCTTTTCTTTCCATTTCCCCACTGAACTTTTACCCTCCCACTATTTGTTGGTTTTCAAGGGAATTTGAGGATTTGTGAGGAGGGACTTTTGCTAATTAATTTCTGAAAATGTCTGTGGTACGACAATGGATAAGACTCTAAAAGACGAGATGCACTTGTCAATGTTTCTTATCCTGTTCCTGCTGCTCTTGAATTTTCACCAGAGGTATACGATTTTCCCCTGCATCTAGTTCAGCTCCTCCTAGTCAATATGTTGCAACTTATATCGCTATTTTGATACAAACAAATTCAAAACACACAAGGGCAGAGTTTGCAGTAGATTACAGCAGCCACGGCAAAAAAGAAGGTAGATGGCAATGATAGAACACGTTTCAATTTTCAACACAACACGCACGCAGGGCGATGAAACTGGGAGGAAAAAAAGTCACGCTTAAAAAATAGATTAACTTCATTGCCACGTAAGTTGTTTACTTTATATAGCTAGTTATCAAGAGCAGGATACAAATATTTTCTTTTATTTAAAAGATAAACTGGTTAGAGAGCTCTTTCAGAAAAAGCACAAACAGACTTTTTGTTAATTAATTTTGAATAAATCTTAAATTACTTAAAACTTCACACTTAACTGCAATGAATGGAACGTTAAATATAAGCTAATGATGGATTTAATGCCATCTACACCTTTCAACACTCGCAACAAAGTAAATTTACCCGCTCAGCACAAAATACACACCCGAAAAAGAGCGAAAATAAACAGAAGAGGTGGAAATCTAACCCAGTTCCACACATTCACATCGCTCAAAAGTAACGTTTGCCACCTCAACTCAAACATTTTCGCCTAGGTGTTAAAAATAAAAAGCTGTCAGTGCTGGGGACTCATTTAGTCCCTGCAGCACACATGAAAGGCAGAGGGAAGAGGGGTGGCAGGGGGTACCTGACTCACCTGTTCTACTATTCCCCCTCTATTCCCCCCAACCCTCTTTTAACCGCCCTTGGAATCACCCCCAACTCCCCCTAAGAGTCACGTCTCTGGCGTTGTCATAATGAATTCAGCGTTTATGGCGCTTATTCCATTTGGTTTCATTATCAGTACGTACTACGTACATGTGACCCCTCCCCCTCCTCCCACCACCCCATTTACCACCCCCTCTGCCATGACATGTGCGTGGGAGGAGGGGGAAGGGGGGTGGCGGTGTCATGAACTTTTTGGCCAAAAAAGAGAAGGGGATGGCTAGAGGAAAAGCGCATTACAAACATTTGAAGTTGAAAATTGAGGCTGAAGGTTGTATTTGTGTTTGTGCTGGAACAATGTGACAGTTTGAACTTAATTACGTAATCATGGAAAATTGGTTTTTGTGAACTAGCAATCATCTAACCATTCTCTGTCTATCTTGTCACTTTTGCAGGTTCGCACACTTTTTGTCAGCGGATTGCCCATGGATGCCAAGCCGCGCGAACTTTACTTGTTATTCAGAGCCTACGAGGTGAGTTTTTGGAATTTGTTACCCAGCTGCAACTATTTTAACATGATTGTTTCTACCAAAAACAGGGCTACGAAGGATCTCTTTTGAAAGTAACTAGCAAAAATGGCAAAACTGCATCGGTAAGTACAAGCTTTATTTGATTATCTTAAAAAGAGATTGGGTTTTTTTTCATTTTAATTTTTTAACGTACTTTTGGCTCTTTATTTTAAGATCAATACTTCAAATGTTTAAATATTCATCTTGTTTTTATATTAATTCCAATTTTAAAATAATTTTTGCAAAATATTTATAAATTTTCGACTTTTGTACATTTAGAACAACTATTTACGGTTTTCGTTTTCCACAGCCCGTTGGTTTTGTTACATTCCATACAAGAGCTGGAGCAGAGGCAGCTAAACAGGACCTGCAGGTAATTATTAACCCTTTTATCTAACTCTAAACCTTCTATAATCAAAAGAACACATACGTATTTTAGCAGTTTTTTTTGTGCAATACAAAAAAATAAATCCCAAACAAAATATACTCTCAGCGACAGCAAAATAAGCATACACTCTTAAACCTGAAAAATTGTAAAGCACCCAAAAAAAAAAAAGTACCGAAACTACAACAATCAAAATACTTGTATACTCGTATTGCCTGGCTTAAATACCGTTAGGTCCCTTTCGCCGCTGCTCAAAAATCGAGCTTCAAGCTCCTTTTGCATCACAACAAGTACAACAATAGCAAACAAAACGAACAACAACCAAAATCCACACGTACACGTGCTTGCATTTGAATAAAAAAAGAAAGAAAGAAACTTTTACATTTCACCCAATCGCATTAAGTGTTTCCCTCTCTGTCTAGCCTTCGCTGTCCCCTCTCTCTCTCTCTCTCTATCGTTCTATATATCTCTTTCTAACTCATTGAGTTGTCTATCTTATTGTTTTTGGTATTTGCATCCCACCTCCCCCTTATTTGCTCATTCTACCCAATTCTTTGACACGCAGAGTACACAACTACACACGTAAACTGGTACACTCATCACACCCACACACTCTACACACACACACACACCTTCATCTCTGGCAAAAAAAAAACTCTGCAAATGGCAAAAGCAAAAAGCACCAACAACCAGAACAGCAACCAAATGAAAGCAACGTCTCAAGCCTGTGGTGCATGTCCCCCCCTGTCACGCCACGCCCCAAACGCCACCCGCCCCCCGGAAGAGCACACCCAACTATTTTCGGACGACCTTGATAAACTCAAATCTTTTTTAGTCACTGCAGAAGTCGATTTATTAAAATCAAAACTTAATATTTATATTTTTAGTTTGAAGTTAAGAAAGTTTTTTGGCTAAATTTATTACAAAACATATAACATCAAAATAAATATTTTCTGTCTAAGTATTTTCTTATCAAATTCTTTTAAAATGTTAGTTTAAAATTGCATTAGGTAGTGTAAAAATTAAAAGATTACTATTAAAATGATTAAAAATGTTTGTGTTGCTGAATATTCTGGTTAGCTGAATCGAAAACTATAAAATTATTTGTTTAAAATTTAGCTTAAAAGTATTTATAGTTAGTTTGTTTAAAGATAGTTTGTTTCGTTTTTTAGAAGAAGTCTATAAAGTAAAAATGTTTAAGTAAAAATTCAATTTGTAGTTTTAAACTGACAAATTAGTTGAGTTTACTGTCTAGGCCATTTGCTCTTTAAAAGAAATTGTACACAAAGAAGCTGCCATGACCCCAACCCAAAACTCCGATTAACAGAGCAGGCACTACGCAATAAAAAAAACCTACGTTGAATGTATCCCGCCCCCAACCTCAACCAATAGCTCTGTCTTTAAAGAAAATAAGCATTTATTTTGACCACCACTTTTTTTTTTAATGTTACTTTCACGCGACATTCAAAATTATTTTTGGCGAATTGTTGCAAAAGAAATAATTGAAAAGTCTCCCCCGAAACTTTTGAACTTTGCTGAACGAATAAATTACATGAAAAAAATAGAAAATACAAACCGCTGTATTTTGATCTGATCATTTACAGCAGGGTGTACGCTTCGATCCCGATATGCCCCAAACAATTCGCTTGGAATTCGCCAAGAGTAACACGAAAGTGAGCAAACCCAAACCACAGCCCAATACAGCGACAACAGCCTCACATCCTGCATTGATGCACCCACTCACTGGACGTAAGTAAAAATAAAAAAAAAAAAAACAAAAAAAAAAACCAAACCAAAATGAGATCTCGGCAGCCGCTAATTTCTATGATTTTGTTTTGTTTTCCTTTTGTGTGTATGTAGTTGATATTTATGAAAAAACCAATGATATGTTTAAGGGTACAAGAAATCCGAACCGAAGGCGTACTCGATAACGTACGCTGAGCACCTCCTAACTATCGACCAACACACACAACACCAAACACTCACACACCGACACACCGATTTATCCAACAATTGAGCAGTTGAAAATGTTAAATATTGAAAACAAAAAAAAACTCAACCAAAACTTGCTTCAAGTGCACACAACTTTATATATATACAAATCAGCAAATAATTATCGTAAATACTTTTGTATGCTATATCTACCATATCGAACTGTTATCTCTGCATACTCAAGGTCGCTATTGAGTTATCTATATATATTCCCAACTAGGTAACAGCAACAATAACTACAACATCTATATATAATGTACTGCACTTTGATCACTGCAACACTTTGTGCAACTCACACACTTGCTCAGAAACACAGAGACCTCACACACATACAGAAAATAGAAGAAAAAAGTAACTACTGACAGGAAAAATAAGAGTGCTAATATAGTTCAGAGATCTTTAAAAAACTTGTTCGAAATTAACCAAATTTATCATGAAATTTCAACTATATTCATTTGATTGTCGTCCCAAAAATGAAAGACTGAGACAACGAACCCTAAACATGAAAAATCATTTTTTAATAAACTTTTTTTCGTTTTGGAAACCGTTCTTGTTTTTACCATTTAGATTTTTGTCAACTAAACCGTGTGTTAAATATTGAAAAAATGCCCCACTTAGGTGAGCTCCCATCTAACTTACCCCATTTTCTTTCTTCTCGACCCGCAGATCTGGGTGGGCCCTTCTTTCCGGGCGGACCAGAGCTATGGCATCATCCGCTAGCCTACTCGGCAGCCGCCGCCGCTGAGCTGCCCGGAGCCGCTGCACTGCAGCATGCAACGCTAGTGCATCCGGCCCTGCATCCGCAGGTCCCAGTGCGCTCCTATCTCTGACTAAATACAGACAAAGTAATGGAGCAGCCTATGCATCAAGTAAGTCGATCAAGAGGTTTCTAGCCATGATTGCCTCATGTTAATTACAAAGATTTTAGTATCATAAATGTGAAATAGTTTATGCACCATTAAAAAGAAAACAAACTAAAACTGCAATAAGAATTCTATATTTCAAAGGATCTTAAAATGTAGGAAAATAAGTTTAAATGTGGCAATCGTGAAAATGTATTTCGAACACAGATTCGCATTTTTAACACATATTTCCCCCGTTTGCAGACTCAAATGACCATGCCGCCACATCATCAGACAACTGCTATTCATCCCGGAGCTGCGATGGCTCACATGGCTGCGGCTGCGGCGGCTGCAGCTGCAGGCGGGGGTGGTGGAGCGGCCGCCGCTGCTGCCACCCCACAGAGCGCTGCTGCCACGGCCGCTGCCGCAGCAGCTGCTGCTGCCTCGCAACACCACTATCTGTCGAGTCCGGCGCTGGCCAGTCCCGCTGGATCCACGAACAACGCCAGCCACCCGGGCAATCCACAGATCGCGGCCAATGCGCCCTGCTCCACGCTGTTCGTAGCCAATCTGGGGCAATTTGTGTCCGAGCACGAGCTGAAGGAGGTGTTCTCTAGGTAAATTTAATACACACCACTCTAGCGACTCCAGTGAAACCTCGATTTTATTTGTACACAACGAAAACTGCACTGAGATCACAGGAAACCACCACCGCCACCACAGTATAAACCACCCGACCACACGTAATCACCATTAACAACCACTCTTGATGGCACTTTGTGAACTTTCTTAACCGAAAACTAACCGAAAACTTTTGCGTTCTCTTCCTTGGTTCGTTTGTTGCCCACCATCCCACCCGATCACTCTTCTTGTATGATACATGATAACCGACATATATATGATATCTAACAACAACAAATTATATATATACCCAACTATGATATATAATATGCACAGTATGCCTGGCTTTTGTCGCCTACGAATGCACACAAAAGGTACGCACCCAATCACAACTTCTATGCCTATGACTTTGTCTTCAACTCTGACCTCTACAAAACCAACTTCAACTTCCTACTCCACAACAACATCTGCGACTGCCCTTGCACCACCAGCCATGGCAGCAGTAACTGGCTCAAGCTGCTCCACCAGTAGCGGAGGTATCAACCACAACAACAACAACAGCAACACTGCTGCAGTGCAGCAACATCCGGTGGCATTCATCGAGTTCAAGGACCCACCGAGCGCATCCCAGGCCATGCAGCAGCTGCAGGGTAAATATCTGCTCAGCTCAGATCGCGGTTCCATTCGCATCGAGTTTGCCCGCAGCAAAATGATCAACGAGGTGTCCATCATGAACACCAAGCCACCGCCACCGCCACCAGCCGCACCACCACCCATGTACATCCTGAACGGCGGCGGGGGGGTTGAGCATTTGCTGGTCACTGCACCACCGTCGCCGGCACAACAGCAACTCCAGATGCAGCAACTGCAACAGCAACTGCAGCTGCAGCAGCAGCAGCATCAGCACCTCCAACATCAGCAACAGCAGCAACTCCAGCTGACAGTGGCAGCACCCTGCACCACAGCAAGCACCGACACCAACAGCACCACCACTAGCGTTGTTGTTAACTCACTACAGCACCACCAACTTCATCATCCAAATCAGCACCACCAAAATCATCTCTTTAGAGACGTATGTATTATTCTGGGTGAACCAAATGAACCAAGTTTCTTCTTAGTCTGTGTACAGTAACCTAACCCTAGTTTGAGCCGCCCCATTATCATTAGTTACTCCACTAACTGCACACTCTTTAGCCCATAAATATTAGAATAAGCCATTCAATCCGCAAAAAGGTTTTTCCCTCATATGCATGACCCAAAATACCCAAGCGATTCACGGCCCCAAAAAAATAAAAACCGAACCCCATTAACAATTTATAAAATTTTGCAAATTGTTATTGTTAAGCTTGCTCGTTTACTTTGCATGCTACCTCCACCACCAACACCACAACAACAGCAGCAACATCAGCAGCAAGCAACAACCCAGCAGCAATCAGCAACAACAAGTAAGAACCTACCTAAGGGATGGCCCAAACCACTTGCTAACACATACAAGTGTATGTGTGTGGGTGAGTTGGGACCAGCACTCACACACCCATAGCCATAACAATTGGAGTCGCATTTAAATACAAATTATAGCGCACAAAAAGTTAGCAGGAAAAAAGTTATGGTTCGAGGAGGTGAAAGGAGAGGAAAGGAAGCCATCCTAGACATCCGCTTTTTAAATGCAGCTTCCGTTGGGAGACCACTGACTTAAGCACCACTATATCTCCCTTTTTTTTCCACCACATGTGGGTTGTGACTCACTCTTTTTTCGAATGCCAAAAGACCACATAAATTTACTTTTTTCAATTTGCTGCAAGAAAAAGCAGCAGCAGCAGCAACAACTTCATAAAATATGCAAAAATTTAAACGCAGCATGCCACACCCATATAGCCATACACATAACCCACTTGACTGCCCCAACAACTTAACCACTGCAACAACAGCGTTAAACGATTAGGCTTTAAACCACTTTTATTCAAGGCTTGAAATGTTCTATACTTTAGTGTAGGTTCTTTGTTTGCCTGAAAATCCATTTAAATACTACGAAGTGAGCATGTGAAAGCTGCAATACATTTTCTTACTTAACAAACGGGAAAGTTTCCTTCAAAAATAATTTTATTGCTTTTACTAATTAGAGAACCAATACTTATTATACTCATATTAATTAAGAACCTTTTTTTCACCTTAATAAATAATTGTCTAAGGATATCCTGGTTTATTATTATAAACAGGAACATTTTTAAAACATAATATCTTGTTTTAATAAAATTTTAGTTCAAGCATGTCTAGTCATAAACGGCCACTAAAATATCCAAAGTAGCGTAGAAACCCCAGCACCACCAAGACCTTTAGATTGACAAACCCTTCGCACTGACAAACACTAACTGTTGCATTTAATTTGACCATTATTTTCAGAGGAGCGGGTATGGAATCACGGCATGATTTGCTCGCTAAGAAGCTAGAGCGCGAGATGCAGCAACAGCAGACGCAGGTGCACCACCAGACACAGCAGCAGCAACAGCAGCAGCAGCACCACCATGCCGCAGCGCAGCACTACCACCACAGCCACCAGACAGCGCACCACCACCACCAACAGCAGCAGCAGCAGCAACAGCAGCAGCAGGCACAGCAGCAGCACCTGAGCCACCACCACCATCACCATCAGCACCATCAGCAGCAACAGTTCTTGATGACGCCGACAGCAACCTGACCCGGCGGCAATGTGAGCCACCATTACGCGACGACGCCGCAACACCACCACCCACACCACCATCTCCACCAGCCGCACCACCAGCAGCAGCAGATGCAGCCGCACCACATCTACTCGTACGTGCTGCCGGCGGTCAGTCACATAGCAGCCTGATGCGATCACATTTGAGTTTGAATAGTCGAGGGCGAAAACGCTCCGCATGCAACGGATTCATGCGAGGAGGCAAAACCTTTAGTTCTAGATATATACAAAAAATATACAAAAATCGCAAAAAAAAAAAAAAAAAACAAAACAAAATGGAAAAAATCCAAAAAGAAGTTAATTTATATGTGACCGATAAAAAAATAGACCCCGTAACCCAGTTTAGTGAAATTTTTCGACAGGCAACAAAAAGATTGTAGTGGAAACCAAAAATGGGAAAAAACTTGTAGTAAAATATACAATTTACGATAGATCGGAAGCTGAGCGAACTACTTAACTAGTTAGTTGCAACACAGCCGATACGCCCCTATTAACGAATACACATATATGCATAAAGCTATATATTTAAATTTAAATATAGCAAGCTGATCAAGAATTTGTTGGTTATTTTACACCTATTAAAGGTTTTTTAGGTTGATGAGTTGATTTTCTTTAGAAGTTTTTATTTATTGCTTTATTTATTGTTACTACTCCCCCATTCATCCCCAAACTTATCCGACTTTCAACAAATGGAATTGAAACATGAAATTCGTATTCTTTTGTATGGTTTTGTCGATGTATTTAGCAGAAACAGTGAACAGTGTAAGGGAATAAAATATAAACAAAGTATAAGGATGAAGAAAAAATATATAATTATAGCTTAACCGAATGTGCCCTTTAAATAGCTCTCTTTCTAGAATTATGAATGAAAATAATACGAAACAAAAACCAAAACAATTTAAATATATGCATTAATGTAATAATTGTAAAACTAGTAAGGTAATTTTCAAAGTGTTACTCAACAAGAAAATTCTACAACACAACCACAACGAGTAGTCGACGTCATCGTATAAATTTAAATTTATATCGAGGAATACTGAAAGCTGGTTTCGAAATTTATTTGTTAAACACGTAAGAATAACAAAATTTAAATGTGAATTTGAAATTTAACCGATAGATGAACGTTGCAGGTGCGCTGTAGTGAAGCAAAGACTCAAACAAACCGATTTTTAACAAACAAGGAAAGCTAGACGAAACTCAGACAGAAACTGGAACAGAACACTTTAAACTTTCCGCCCAGAAATATACGTTTTCTTTCAACACTTTTGCTGATAGTTTTCTGCGTTTCCCCTACAAAGACTTGAACTTTACTAGAGGGCCCCCAGCCTCAAGGACTCTATTCCTAAATAACTTTCGAAATGCTAGAACAATCAAATCACATTTCTTGCTAAACCAACGATCGATTTAGTGGGGGGAGGGCGCAAAACGAGGAGGGGAGATCGGAGACAGTGGGAGTGTGGGGAGAGTGTAGAAGAGGTAACGGCGAACAAGGACGAGTAAATAAAATCAATTGCATATCATCTTACGTAGAAAGCAAAAATCGAGTATGTATAACTACCAACAAAAAGAGAACAAAAACAAATTCAATTGTAACTAAACGCAAAGAAAACAGCAGAAACCAACTACAATTAACGATAAACAATGTAAAGCTTAAAGGCTAAATCTATATATAGTGAAATACGAAAACAATGTATAAGCAAGCTTTTTACATAATAATTTTCTAAAGTTTTTTGAAACAGTTCGTTCAGCCTTGTTTCAACCAGTTTAAGATATATATATTTATAAACGGATAAAATCTTCAAGTTTTACCAAAGTTGTCCTTAATAATTTAACAAATTATGTTAACCACTTCACACACAATTTGTTAAACAAAAAACAAAAGCGACCCACGAGTAAACCAACTAATTTTAAATGTTTTTTTAAAGCTTAGTTTAGGGTAAATGTGACTAGACATACCAAAGGCATATTTGACAAAAAAACACACACAATTGTTAAGAAAATATGAAAAAAAACTAAAGAGAACTTTAATTAATTGGTAAAGTTTTTAGCCCTGTTCTACACATTTTCTTTAAATATTTTAATATTTAATTTCCTGTCTAACTTTAGTCGAATGTAAAATGCATATTCCGTCCAATTACATTTCTTGCTTTCCTCTTGCCCAGAAATATCATCTCTTCGCCAGCATCGCGTTGGTTTGAAAAGCATCATTCGAAGTTAAGAACAGAGGTATACTTATAAGTCTGCAATCCTAACACACACACACGCACACGCTGACCACAAAGACAAGTAAATTAGTTAAAGTTTTAGCGTGTAAGCAAGAAAATGTTTAATTATACATATTATACTAATGCATATCATAAAATTGCGCCTTTCAAAACAATTTAAAAAAACAAACAAGAAGCCCGATGACGGAAAACATAAATATTTACAACTACAAATAAGCATAAACAAAAGAAAAACAAAAATATTAGAAGATACTAGAAGCTAACGTACGAAACAAATATTTTCGAAATTAGTTTTTAGCGCCTAAGAAGAAAGTGGTCAGAGAGCCCAAAAGTATGCAACAAAAGCAATGATACGCATAAATGTGCATAAGTGTGTGAGTGTGCGTGTGTTTGTGTGTGTGTGTGTGCATCTAGGAAAATCTTGTGCAATTTTCATGAACGAAGCAAAGCTAAGAGGGAAAACCAGCGCGGTCGCAAGGTTGTTCAGTCCCCACCCCCAAAACCATTTCGAGGCTTGATTTCAGACATTCTTTAATCTAAATTTCATAGCTACACATATACATTCAGATTTTACAAATCTGCAGCAAGCGAATATTGAACTAGATTTTGGGAATATCTCAAGAACATCTGAGGAAGAGAAAGAGGAATACCTAGCTCGTAAACGATAAACTAAAAATGCTAAAATGAATGAATGACAGAAAACTAAACTAAACAATATGAATTATGGGAACATTATATGAATATATATACACACATATATTAAAACATTTTTGAAACAAACAAAAACTAAATAACAATTACAAAGAAAGAAAAAAATAACAAATACATATCAGCAAACGGATAAAGAACAACATGAGAAGAAACTTTTACAAGAAAAAATTATTAAGAAAAAATAAAACCGATATGTTTTGATGTGGTTTTTAAATTTTTAAACATTGTAAGCGTAAAAAGGCAGAAAAGCAGTTACCAAAAAAGGGGGATGACAGCATATCTGAATAAAAGCTTAGTAATAGATTATTGAACTACTTACATAAATGCTAGCTATATGCTTACATAGTAATGGCATATCTACATATGTGGCAGCAGTAATAGAAAGACAGTAAACAGTAATAGTTATGATAAAGCAGTAACAGTAAATGTTATATTTTATTGTATTTATTGTATTTGTTTGATTTGCATACTTGATTCTTTGTTTAACTTAAGTTCCCTCCCAAATTGATTGCCTTGTGTTTGCCTAAAAACTAAAATTAAAACAATTCAATACTAATTTCTAAGTAATTTATATGTATTTGTATTGTATACCTCTATTATAAACCCCATACATAAATATACTTATATCGTTTGTGTAGCCTTAACCTAGATCTTTTCAATTGACGGTATTAATTATGCATAATAAAATTTATATTTTGTTCGTTAAACAAATTATTTATTGTTTCATTCAGACTCACACACACGAGATAAACCTTTGAAGAAACGAATTTTAAATTAGTGAAAATTTTTGCGAAAAAATTAAAACCAACTATACAATTACATACATTATACTACATATATGAGTCTCTCCCCACTTCAAGTTTAGAGTCATTTGCGGGAGAGCCAGCAGGAAAAGCATTATACTCAAGCAGATCAGAGAAATTCGCTGTACATTTGTAACACATAAAGTACTATGCATATCTATCTGCAGACATGCGTGTGTAAAGTATCAATAGAAAGTTAAGTAGGAAAGGAAACTGATATTGAATATTGAAAATATCAAGGCAGAGGTAATGAAAAAACCAGCAGAAAAATGGAGATAACACAAGTCGAAACATATCAAACTCGTGCCCGATTAAAACTATATATACACAAATATATACACTATATTTAAATGAAGAGCAGCCACAAATTATGCGCAGCAGTTTTCAATGGGATAAATAAAAGAAAAAAATGATAAAATTATTAAACAAGAACCGAAATTCTAACGGGAAAATGCAATCTTTATGCATAACTCAAAGTTGAGTAAACTTTTAATCGTAAATAATACGAAAATAATGATTAATATTAATTAAAATATTAATACTACAACAAATGGCAAATATTTGTCTATTTTGAGGCTCATTTATTTAACATTTTCGCAAAACAAAAAATACGACTTTCTTTTTACAATCGAACAAAGATCTTTTGCTAATATTGTAAAAAACAAATTGATTTTTCAAAGCAAATGAAAAAGAAAATATATAGCTAATTATTATCATAAAACTTACATAAAGCAGAAACAAAACTCGTATATATATAAATATAAATATCAGCCTTGTTCTTTATATATATATTTGAAAAACCAAAAAAAAAGGGAAACCATACAAAATATTAATAAATTATTAACTACTATAAAAAAATGGATACAAAAACATAAAAATATTTAGCGAAAATATTGTATTGTGAGTTTAAATGTATTGTTGCATACGAAACCAAAGAAATGACATAACAAATCGGTACAGTTAAGTTAAATGTAAAACTAAATGGCAATACCAACCGATTGGCAGTGACACTTGATTGACAAGAACAGAACAGATCAGAAGAAAACCGAACATTAAGAAGGGTGAACCATTTTTTCACAGACAGCAACCAGCGATAAGAACTAAACGAAATTAAATCCAATTAAATTACCATGCAGATTATTTCAACTCAATAATATCAGAGGGGACAGCCCGCAAGACAAATTATACAATTTGATAATGATAACATTTTCAAGCGATCACGATCACGATCGAGGGTAGCACAAACGATATGCCCTGCTAAAGGGAAGCAGAACAACAAATTGCAGTTTGCAGCAGGCGACAAATTATAATAATAATAATACAAATAATAAATAAAAACTTTAACAATTGTTTTGTGTAATTGTAAAGAACTGGAATTTGTTCTGCCCCAAGATGGGCTGGGCTTTGGATTGGCGATGATTGCGAAATGGGATCGATGCCCGGTGGTCTTTATTGTGCGGTACACTAAAGGTAGGTCGTTATCTACAAACAATATTAAATGAAATAAAGCAGTTACTTATTAAAGAAATTTATAATTTTTCAACATTTTTAAAGCATTTTTTTTTAAATTAACACAATTAATTAAAAGGAAACAAATTTAAAGGAAAGAAGAAAAAAGAATACCTAAAAATATAATTTAATAATTTCACCGTTCTGCCTTTTTAAAATCAATATAAAGGGTAGATTGTTTAGCAAATTTCCAAAAATTACTTTAAAATATATTAAGTGTAGGGTATAGTTTATAGTCGAAATACATAGCTTGATTTTCAGTTCCTTTGCTTATCGCTGAGTTCTCTATTTAAATGATCTTTGGCAATAAGTTGCTAACCCCTCAGATGGCAGACATATGTTATTGATAAGCTGAGTAAAAAAAACCCAAGACGGGTCATTTATTCTTAGTCCAGCTCAAAGATAAAGCAAGCAAACAGGAAGGTAATCCAGCTTATATTTACATAGGCATTTCTACCTGATGTGGAAATGAGAAAATGTTGACACAGAATGAGACACCCTGTATTGGAGGGCAGCTGTTGATTGGTGTGGACTGATTATCACTTATTTAGTTGTTTTGCGACTGAGCAACTTGAAGGTTGTACTTTACAATGAGGTCTCTGTGTTTTGTCTTGCTGCTCGTTTGGTTTTCGGGCCAAAGCGAAGCCAGTAAAAAGGTTTCCTGCAAGGATGAACAAGGCAACGACGTGGATTGGTAAATATATAATATTTAAAGAAATTGTGTTCTGTAATCGTTAGCAAATAAAAAAAAAACTTTAAATTACCTCCCATATTTGCACAACTAAATATGTTTACTTATATGGACACAAGTTTTTTTATTTCGCAAATATTGTCATTATTGAACTCGTTTGTTCCACTTCAGTGCAAAATTGCTATCACTTTTTTTGTTATGTTTGTGTAATTGCAAAAAGAAAAATGTTATTTTTTTATAGGAAATTTGAGAAATTACATTTTTGAATTACTTTTATTGTAAGTCAAATAGCGATCTTAAACTAACAATGTATTCAGTACTACACACGTGGCTCTTTATTTGAAACACTGACAGTTTTTATAACCTTCTAGACCGATTTTAAATGCAAATTCTAAAAATAACATTTTTAAAACATTTCGGCAGCATTGTGAGGATATTTTTTAAATTATTACTTCAAACATTAAAATATTTTCTGTTTTCCCTGCTCATAAACAGGTGGCACTTGTACAAGTTGCCCAAGCACTACCAGCAAAACGATTTGGGCAAGGACACCAGCGGCTTGAAGTATTTGTACGTGACCAGCCAGAGCTACGACACCTGGCAGATGTCCGGGAAGTACATCTCGGACCCCTTGTCACTGCCAGCGCAGACCCTCAACCCCCTGAATGCCGATCCCACCCACACCCTGTTGGCCGCCTACAACGATCAGCTGCCCAATGGCACTGTCCACAGCACCGGAGGTCATGCCAAGGGAGTGGTGGCCAGCGACGGGGAGACGGCCATTTGGATTGTCCACTCGGTGCCCAAGTATCCCACTGTGCCCGAGTACTCGTATCCCACTTCCGGGGAGCAGTACGCGCAGAGCATGCTCTGCATCACGCTGAAGGCTGAGGACCTGGAGAAGGTGGGCCAGGTGCTGGTCTACAATGAGCCGCACTTTTACTACGAACGAAATCCACTAGTTAGCCGGTCGGATGAACTGTTCCCGAGCCTGGAGAGAGCTCTGCATGGCCAGTGGCGCACGGAGTCGCCTTTCCAGAAGGACGTCGAGCTGCGCAGCCTGGAAGGCAAGAAGTTCCGGCTGTTCGGAAAGAGTGGACGGGCCAATGTGGAGCTGTACGCTGATGTGGTGGCCCCCGCCCTGGATGTCACTCTTTTTGTGGAGGCGTGGCGCGATGGGGCCGGCAATCTGCCAAATAGCTGCGAGAAATCCGACAAGGTGCTCAACGTGGAGTCCATCGCCAATCTGGAACTCTCCGTGGACTTCAGGACCACCCAGGATCACTCCAAGTGGGCGGTGTCCCGTCCCACTGGCATTTTGCTCTACCACTGGCGCGTCGGCGGTGGCGACTGGATTTGCGTGGGCGACATCAACCGCCAGCAGGGTCAGCTGCAACGGGGCGGCGGAACGGTGTGCCACAAGAGCTCGAGGGTCTCGCACATCTACCGCCAGTTGGTGGCCAACTACGACAAGTGCATCGAGGAGTAGTGGTCTTCACATTTTTCCTAAAAAAACATTTTTTAAATGACCTGAGAAATAAATAAAATAAACAATTTTTTATGGTGGAAATCAACCAAAACTCTATCTTACTTAACTTTACTTGCCAGTTGGTTTTTATTGGGCTACTAGCAAATAGTTATTTTTTTTAGGGTGTGATTTAAATTTATAGGTTTTTAGTTTGAAGATAACAAGATAGCAGAAGATACAAATATTAATTTTAGATTTTCGTATTGTTAATTCAGACATTAGGAAATATAAATATGACATTAGCTTATTTAAAAGTTAAATTTAGAATTCAGAACATATGTTCCTACCTTTTAATATTTTAAGAGTTATTTTAGTAAAGTTATACAAAACGAATTCTAAATATAATCATTTTAATTTGAATTTTTTATATATCTTATCTTATTTTTAAATTTGAAATATTAAATATTATTACAGATTTAAACCGGCGCCCAGACAGTGTGACCACCCAACTTTCCGACCAATACCCGCCGCGCCTTGCTAAACAGGTGGTATTCCCGCGTACAGCCCCATCCCCCAACAAGAGACCCCTCAGAAGCTGCGCCTCGTCTCCCCACATACGCCCCCACCCTGGGCCCCCGGCAAAGTGCGCGGGAGGCCCTACAAAGCCTCAGGACCGGAAATCAGACCCTCAGGACCCCGCGAGTGGCGACACCTGCCTGAGATACATATAACTAACTAGCGCCATCTATGTTTCACTTATTTAACCCTTAATTTCGATATATACCAGAAAAATACTACATCGTATGACCGTTTGCTGGGAAAACACAGAACAGCTGTTTACAAAAAAAAGCCAAGAGAAACAGCGAAAAATAACTACTTTTCGCAGTCTAAATTTTAAAAGGTTTACACAAGCACAGTGGGGAAAACAGTAACGAGTTTGGAATGTTCTGCTGCCTACGCACCTGTCTTAATGGCGGACACCTGAGGAAGCCAGCGGCAGCCTCAAGTCGCCTCCGGGAGCCCGAAGTTCACCTGGATGCAGCGCATATGGGTAACAATAATTTAACCCAACTTTGAAATACTTTAATAGAGATATTAGCCATAAAATAATCTATTAAGATTGTAATTGTATTTAACAAGACTACGAGGAACCTTCGAAAAGCAGTTTTATATCCAGATAACCCCTTAGTTTTATTTGGAAGTCTTCCAAAGCAAACAAATTATAAGAGTTAAGAACACAAGTTACCTTGAACTTAAAGACTATAATAATAAATGTAAAAGTTAAAATAATCTAGATAAAAGGTTAATATCCATTTGTATTGACCACATCTCTTGTTCACTCGGCAGGGCCCGACGTAATCCTGCTGTCGCATCAGCTGCGCGTGACAGGAACCGGAGGCGTCCTGGCCACAGCTCCTCTGGTCCAGTCGAAGTCCTACTTCGAGGTGAAGATCCAGCAGGGCGGCAGCTGGTCCGTGGGACTGGGCACCCGCCAAACGGACCTCAGTCGCAAGAGCGGAGGAGGCGATCGCGAATCCTGGTGCCTGTGCTCCGACAATGCCACGCGACACAACGATCAGGAGGAGTTCCGACCGGTGGTGCAGGCTGCTTGCACCACCCAACCATCGAGGACGGCCAATGGCATCCTGAACAACAGTGCTGCCAAGGCAGCTGGTCTCATTGCCATCGAGGATCTGCAGCAGGAGGATTTGCTAATGACCACCGGGGTGGCTCCGTCCGAAGTGGGAATCGGTGATTCGTTGATAACATCACCTCAGCGTGATTTTCCCGACGAGGGTGACATTGTGGGCGTGGCCTTCGACCATGTGGAGCTTAATTTTTACTTCAACGGCAAGAATCTGGAGGTTCCCTTCCGGAATGTACGAGGAGCGGCTTTGTTTCCCGTCATTTATGGTGAGTTTTGTGTCTCTAAAGGCAAACCAATTGTTAACATTTATTTTTAGTGGGAAATGGCGCCATTCTGGACATTATCCTGGACAACTTCTCACATGCTCCACCTCCTGGTTTCGAGCGCATTTTGCTGGAGCAGTCGCTACTGTAGATAGTCCACACCAAAGCCTTGATCAAATTAACAGCTTCAGAACAAAACATTGAAAGAGATAACCTGTACACAGTGCGTTTTAGGACTATAGGGCATAGTTTAATTTCAGGAATACATAGCCTGAACAGTGAGTTGCTTTTATGCATTTTCAAACAACAATGTTGTTCATTACGACATTTAGCACTAAATTCACTATTATTTAAGGAAATTACAATTTTTTGCATGAAATTTAACTTTGAATCTTCAAGTATAATCAAATTGCCATGTTTTCTCTCTAGTCAAAAGAAAATAATCTTAAAAAAGCTCATTTACGGCCCTGTTTTACAAATATAATTGAGACAACTTTTAAAACGTATTTTTTTAAATTGAAATGTTTTTGTCTTGTAGTTGTGAAATGCACTGTTTTACTCATTTAGACATCAAGTGTATAAACTTTATAACCTCTCTAGTCCTTGTACTCCCCAAACCGAAAAGTATTTGTTTTACTTCATTAATATTTTGTAAATGGTTTACGTAGCTTGGCCTCTCGACTGCTTTTGTATTATACACAGACATCTATCTCTGTATATAGGTACAGATGATTTTTTTTGTAGGAACTAGATCACCTCAAATTCATTACTGACTTCGAACACATTCCAATTTACAACAGCAACGGACCAGTCCACTTACGTATTCGAGCACGGAATTACCTAACTAACTATAAGTATATATCTGTATATCTAAATAAATTGTATCTACATGTATCTAACGCTTCGAAACTGATTAATCCGCGCGCGGACAATAAATCTGTGTTATGTACTTAAATGATTGTGGAAAGGGGTACTCCTTGTTCTGATTGTCAAAGAAATTTAGTTCTAATAATTTTTGGAATAGATCGGAAATTAAAGGTTGACAATAGGATATGACATATGTCGGGAAGGGGAGAGGTCATACAGGTCCACATCGGTCAGGCTGGTGTGCAGATAGCCAACGCTTGTTGGGAACTTTACTGCCTGGAGCATGGCATTTTGTCCAATGGAAGTCTTATGCAGAGGCCCCTCGACGAATCATTTCGGACCTTTTTTGAGTCCACCAGCAGACAACCGTGCGTGCAGCCTCGAGTGGTTATGATTGACACGGAGCCCACTGTTATAGGTAAATTCTGGTTACACTCGTTAAGTATCTAGAACAATAAACATCTCTCTTTAGATGAAATCCGTACTGGTGCCTACCGAAATCTCTTTCATCCGGATACTTTGGTCACGGGCAAGGACGACAGTGGCAGTAACTTCGCTCGGGGCTATAATCTGATGGCCAGCGAGATGTTGGATCGCTCCATGAATGCCATTCGAAGAGTGGCCGATCGCTGCAAAAACCTTAGGGGTTTCCTCGTGTTCCGCGCGATTGGAGGGGGATCGGGGTCAGGTTTAGGCACCCGCATCATGGAGAAACTCGTGGACGATTTTGGCAAAAAGATGACTGTTGTGGAGTTCCTGGTCTATCCCTCGCCTTCGTAATTTTATCAGCTTCAGTATGGGTGTTTTCCGCTTACAATTATCAATGAGGTCATGAGGGTAAACGAATGTAAGTGTAAATTACTAACTCGCAAAATTTTCATAATTCCCAGGATCTCTCCGGTTATTGTGGAGCCCTATAATGCCCTGTTGGCGGCCCATTTTTCCATGGACTGCGCCGATGTTTCGTTCATTGTGGATAACGAGGCGCTGTACGACATCTGTGCGAATACCCTCAACGTTCCTGCACCCACATACACAAATCTTAATAGAATCATCGCCCAGGTCGTTTCCAGCTTTACAGCCTCACAGCGCTTCGACGGAGGATCAAACGTGAGTTTCCAGGAGCTGCAGACGAACCTGGTGCCATATCCACGGATCCACTATCCGCTGATCAACTACGCCCCATTGGTGCCCATCTCGCACTCACAGTTTGTGAACATGTCGACGGCCCAGCTTACGGGTCAGTGTTTCCAGACGAGCAACCAAATGGTGAGGTGTAATCCCTTGAACGGCAAGTACATGGCATGTGTGCTCCTTTACCGCGGAGATATCGCGCCCAACGAGATCAATACGGCGCTGGAGAACATCAAGAGGAACAGGTCGTTCAGATTTGTAGACTGGTCGCCCACGGGCTTTAAGATCGGATTGAGCTCCATGCCGCCGTGCTATGTTCCTGGTGGTGATCTGGCGCCCACCAACCGCGCCTGCGTGGCCATCTCGAACAACACGAACATCCGGATCGCCTGGTGCCGGCTGGTCAACAAGTTCGACAAGCTCTATCAGCGGCGGGCCTTCGTTTATCACTATGTGGGCGAGGGACTCGAGGAGGGCAACTTCACCGAGGCCTCCGAGAATATCTGCCAGCTGGTCCACGATTACCTGGAGGTGGACGCATCGGCTGCCACATCGCAACGCGATTCCGATGAGGATGCCGATCCGGAAGAATAGTGGAGATCCTTTAAAAGGCTGCTCTCTTTTTTCTCCTCTGTTTTTTTGTGAAAGACAACAATTAGTGAATAAATTCTCTGTTTTTAATACATGTTTTTTCGCTTTACCAAAATCGTCTGGAAATTGTAAAGCATTTGGACTCCCGATGTCTTTATTGAGAATGGTTTACAGTAAACAACGGCTTGTGTTTTTATACTCTCTTTAAAAATGTCGACAAGTTGTGACCAGCACTTAATGTATAAATTTTGAAATAATAACTAGTCATTAAAATAATAAAGAATTGACAGGAAAATTTGATTAAATAAAACATAAAAAATAAAGATTATTAAGCTCTAAGTAAGGGGCTAAATTTTATTTCAGAGAGTACTCTAAGTTTCGGTCTTTTAAAAAGGAAACAAACCTCTCCTTTTTTCATTTCTTCTCTTTTTTGAAGCTTTCGTCAGCTTGAAACCGTTGCCCAAATTAAGTATTTATGGTTGGCTAAAACAAACATTGACCCAGCCTGCAATTTGCGTTGCTTGACCCCAGTCCCAAAGGGTAAGTGGAGGGGGCTATATCGAGCCGATGGGCGTGGTGGGCCCTGCCGATATGGGGTATAATTAAAATGATCGCAGCCCGAGGGTTTAGCACGTACCGAGGCAAAAGTCGCGCTTATCGCGATCGCACCCAGGGCAAGGTCTTCCCGATCCGGCATCTTTGGATCATCTTCATCCCGGTCCTTGGATACCCCCCTCGACCCCTTGGTGTCCCCACCGATTTCTGTGTGACGTGACTTACGCACGCTTAATGCGCGATTATCGATGAAGGGATCTTGGCCAGCACGCAGACCGCTCACTTGGCCATCTTATCAGCGCGCCGGCTGACTTTTGGTGTGGTCCTTTCGCAGGATGACCGCTGTTATTAAAGGCATTATCATTATGAGATCCCGGTGCCTTTCCTTTCCGCCAATTCCTTTGTGTGTTAACTGTTGCTAATCTTAAATTGAAGTCGAGCCTTTTGCTTTTGTTTTGTAGCGTGAGAACCGCTGCGTGTGGCTTTAACCGAAGGTTTCTTACCTCATTTTTCAGGGGGTGTTAATGAGCTAAAGGAAATGCCACAGGACCACCTTGGGCTAATCTCAGGAGGAATTAAGCTGTTATTTCGATCGACATGAGCTAATAAAGCAATTTAACCAAATTGCCAAAAGGAAAGATGTGCATTCTGAAGGGGTAGAAATAAGGGGGAAAAGTATGGCCAGGAGAGACGACCCCTGTGCCACAACATTTGAAATATCTAGTTAACTCTGGGGCCGCTCTGACCTCCTTTATTTATGCACTAATCCGTGGGAAATGCTCGTCGAGACACCTGGGGCCGATTTATGCCACAAACGAAACGAACAAAAGGAACAACAACCATCGCAGGCCCGCACCCGCAACAAAAGAGACAGAAACGTTAAATTTATGGAAAAGTCGCTTAACAAATTCTCTTTGCGGGTGTTTTAATATTTAATAAGCTTAAATTTAATACTTTTGCGTACATTGTCTCAGCTCTTTCAGTAAAATAAAGCAACGAAAGCGACAAAGAGTCGCAGATGTTTTATAATATATAAACAACTTACTTAAAGCAAAGACATATTTTTTTATTATCATATTAACTTAAGTGTGGCCTATTTATTGCTTATATATTAATTGTTTTTTCCCCCTCAACAACATGGATTATTTTGAACAATTACCTGTTTTTGGGACAGTTTTATATGAATGAATATGAAAAAACAGAGCTAATAAACACACTCATACTAAATGTGTCTCTCTTTGTGAGCATGTCTGCTCTAGAATGTTTATTAATTTAAAAAAATAGACATCATCCACTGCAAAGTAAGAAACAAACCCGTAATACCCCACTTAAAATAGAGTAAACCAAAGAGGTAAAAATATTAAACAACCGTCGAGTGAATTAATAAAGCGCCTCGCGAGGCGGCCACGCATTAAACGACACACACCACAGAAGACATTGCAACGAATCCAGGCAGGCCAAAAGGCATGAAGAGCTCTATTCCGAGGACCCGGGCCACATGTGTACGAATGCGAATAGATGCCACATGACTGACCACTCCAATGCACTGCACTCCACTTTTGTTGTTGCCTTGCTTTTTAGCCGAGGGCAAACATTTTGGAATTGCAATTTTCGACTTCATTTCCAGGCTTTGAACGCCTTGGCTGTTTCGCTATATTCTTCTTTTTTTTTTTTGTATTGTGCAGGGGAAGGAGTGAGGAGGCAGTAAGGAGTCTTTGAGTTCCAGGCACAAGGCAACACCTACCAAAGGCACCAAGCCACCAAATGGGCAAACCAACACAACAGCCCGCTGAGCCAGCGGTGGGCGGTTGAAACTGAGGCAGGGAGAACAAGGGACGGGGTCCTAACACTCAGGAAAAAGTCCAGTATTATAGGGACTTAAATTAAAAATAATGACATCTACTCATTTCTGTTCTCATTTTTTTAATGATTTTTATTTGTTTAGCTTTAATTTAATATTTTCCAGACCAACAATGAAGAGATACTTCTTTAAATAATTAAAAATCTAACTATAAATCTAACCAAATACAACTGATAATCACAATTTTATTGGGCTACTTTTTTGTTCAGTATGAGGTACGCAGCAAGTGTTTCGATTTATGTTTTTGCGCCTCGGCCGCCACAGCTAGCTGCACACAAAAAAGTACATGCCACATGCTCCGGCCGACTCGACTGCGGCATTTTCATTCAAAATGTTTAACCAGCCCCGCCGCAAGACCACTTGTTGCTCTTTTATTCATTCAATTTGTCAGTTTTGCACTAGCACAAAACGAAACCCAGTCCAGGCCCAGATCTCTGCCACCCCCTTGCCGCGGACGGAGTCAAAAGGTTATCGCCACACTTGCTGCATTTATGCGGCCTCATCATGTGGCATGATCATCATCACGACGATGATAATGACGCCGATCGCTGCTCCTCCGTTGCATGTTTACATGGCAAAATTATTAGTGGTAATATTTGTGAAATATTTGTTTTCTAATCTGTAAACACCAATGATATTAGCAATTTGAATATGACAGCGCCAGCTCCAAACAGTAACAGGCCTTGTTGTTGCTATTATTTGTACGCTACATGGAGAGTCATTCGACTTTTGAGTGGAGTTTTTGTAATGCATTAGTTAATTATTTATACAAAAGACATGAAGGTACTTACCTTGAACCTTTAATGGTAATCCTTAATGAGCAAAGATACATACAAGCGATGTTGGTAATCTTGCAAACCATTTAAGACTTCTTACTTTATAAATGAATTTACGTGTAACCTTATGCTAATTAAATAATTATAAGCAATATTGATTGGTATTTTAATATATCTTCCTTAACTAGAGGCAATTGAATTACTTGTAGTCTAAATTATAGTTTGATTATGAGCAAATATTAAATTAAAAAACATAGGTAAATAGTTTTGATAATTGCAAAAAGAACCCAAACAAACAAGCTCCCTTAATAAGACTTTTAAGTAACTATTTATAATCTTGATTATATTATTTTCATGTTTGACACAATAGATCGTAAAGAGTATTCAAGTATTCGGTTATTCAAGACCCATCCGTTTTTTTATATGGGTTTTTATATGTTGTGGTCAACGGTCAGTGGCTTGTGGCTAGTATTTTGGTTATTATGTTGGTTTGCCTGGTTGGCATCGATGGGTGGGTGGGTAGGTGGGGCGTGAGTTATTATCTATTCAATTGTTGCACTTTGCTGCTTCCTATTGCCTTGGGATGTGGCAGTGGAATGGGCTCTCCCTCCCCATCCCCATCCCCATCACTGCTTCCTCTGAAATATGTAGCTGTGCAGTTATGAGGCGACTGCCATGAAATTTATGATAAATGCCACGATCTCCGCAGCTTCGAATCCGACTCGGCTCGTTAGCCGTCTCCCGAGCATCGTTTACAACACTTTAAGAGGATTTTACTGCAGCCCCCCTCCACTCTCCATTGGCCTCGACTCGACTCCATTGGCAGCCATTAGCAAGGCAATTGACATACTCCTTGACAGACAGTCTGAGGAGAGCTCTAAGTGCACGGAATTTATCATTGACGATGAATCGGCGGTGGCGGTGGCGGCGGCGGCGGAGGAGGCGATTCCCAAAAATGGCACAAATAACGACATAATTTGGACACAGATCTCTGGCCAACATCGGAGATCAGCAGCAGGCCAAATGGCAGGTAACTTGTAACTCGAGAGAAACTTCTACCAACGACAATCGACATATGCAAATTGACTGTGAAACGCAGACGACGCACGCGGGATAACAGCCAAAAATGGTGTGCAAATCGTTAGGTTACTTTATAAGTGCACTAAGCGAAAAGTGTCAAGAGGGTTCCTAAATGGGAAAAATCTGATTTGGATAGATGTCCTCTCCTTAGTTTTACTCAAAAAGTTGAATATTTAATTGAATATTAAAACTTAAATATTATATTTTGTTTTAAGACAGTATATAATCTAATTTAAAAATCTTAACACAAAATTTGTGGTCATTATTTTTAACAAGGGTTTTCACAAAATTAAATTCATATTTATATCGTTAAATAATGTTAAATAAAAGAAGTAAAGGTTTAAATTGAGAACTTAAATCTGAAACAAAAGCAGTAAAATATTTTGTAGTAAAAATATGGTTTAAGCACACAAAATAAACTGTTTTCCACCATTTTCCCGCAGTGTTTTTCCAGTCGTGCCTTGCATAGCTCGCACATAAATAATTCAATTAGTTAAAGTTGAAATTAGCGGTCAACATAGCATTTTGTGAAAAGATTTGCCAATCTGACAGTCTTTGATCTCTGTGGGGCCATTTAAGCTGGCAGATGACATCATCCAACGTCCAGCCACTAAACGGTTAGATCAAATGGATTTTTGTGCCGCTTGACTAAATGGCTAAATGTTTTACTGGCTATCATAGGCCATGTTTGAACTTGAAATTCCATATTAAGTGCATTTTGAAATAGAATCGAAAGGTGAAACCGAGTCGAGTCCATTATGGTGGAGTTCAGTGCTGGCATGGTAATTACTCTGGCCGAAAAGTCTCAGCCTCTCGGCCGCTGCAGCAATGCAATTTGAGCAACAAAAAAGTCAAATTCTGCACCAAACGCAATTAATCAAGCGCCTTGGGTCGTGCCTGGCCAAATGTTTTCCACTCCTAATGATGCCGTGGTCATATACTCATGCACCCTCACCACCTCCTCCCCCATCTCCAGAAGTTGCGCAAATATGGCCTGGGTCGAAGTTCAAGTCGACTGCAAACTGGGCTTAATGTCTCACTTATGGCCAAAGACCGGGCCAAACCAAGCCCCTCCACTCGCAGTTGCGTGAGAATGTTTTGGGCCACAGCCGCGCAGCGTTTGTCAAGCTCTAATTTGCTGGGACTCGCAGTCACGTGTCCCAGAGCCAATAGCCAATATCTTGATGGATCGGCCAGCTGGATATCTCGATTGGGGATTCGGGCATTATATGGCCTGATAATTTGGCTTAAATGCGTAGCCAACTCCACTCAACAGCCGCCAGTAACCACAGGGTAAATTAACGTTTGTTTTTTACTTCGATGACGACTTGGGAATACCTGATTCCTGAAATTGATTGGGGTTCCAACATTATTTTATATTTTTAAAAATGTAATTTTTTAATGTCTTACGATGCCTATAACAAGTAAGTTAAGCTTTTCTTATTTCTAAAGTTAAGATTATATTAAAAGTAAAAGATGCAAAAATCATTTAAATTTTGCATTTATCTCAAGGAATAATTTTAATATTTTTTGGGAATTTTGTAAGTAAATTAGTTTAGTAGACAGAAACGGGAAATGTATGATTTTCTTTGTGTAGGATTAACTCAAAACAAGCCAACACATGTCGAATATGAGTAAAATATGTACCACCATCCGTGACTAACTGCAGTTCATAAACGATATACCCCTTGAAATATATGTATACCTTGTATTATAGCTGTCTTGGGAAGTCGTTCCTAATCCTAATCAATTTTGAACGCCTCACGAGGCGTCATAAATACGCTCATACCAAAGATAAAGACGGAGGGGCACAGGAAGAGTGAGATGGGGCCAAGGAGGTTGTAATTTTAGCATTTTTAAAAAACATTGCCAAAGTGTTACAATTTCCATTAGTTACAGTTATTTGGCCGAAACAGAGAGTGAGGCAACCGGGCTCAACCAGGCACAATTATCAACTTTTTGCGTTGATTACGATGATGGATTATAACACTTTGCCAGTGGTCGGACCAGTGCAGTGGCGGCTAGAAAAACTGGACTGGAATGGCAGCACTTGGGGGCAGGGCAGCAACCGATTGCCATTTCGTTTATATGGCATACATAGTACGGCATAAAGCATATAGCTTTTGCGTCTGGTATCCTCCACTCGGGGGCACAGAAATTAATTTAACAGCTTGACAGGATTACGCGAGAACAGGGTCAGAGAGGCAGAAAAAAGCCGCTGACAGGCAGCACGAAAACTGATTGGTCACAAGTCAAAATCGGGACAGCAGCTCCCAACCCTTGGGGCCATATCGAATGTGGCCAGCAGCCGGGCACTGTGGCCAATTAGCGGATCGTTCAACACGTGCTCCAGCCGCAGCTCTGGCCGAGATCGGGGGACTGACCCTATGTGGCACAGACACAGGTGCAGCCGCTCCATCTCCGCTGTCTCCGGGTGTGCTAATTGAGCCGGGATCTGTGACAAACATAAATGTGTTTGGGGAGGGCTCAAAAAATGCATCAGGAAGCTGGTTAAGTATAAGAACCGAAGATAAAAATGCTCTTAAGGTCCAATAAGGCAAGAAAAATACGAGTACAATCTGTAGCCCAAATATTAAAAAAATAATTTTTCGAAAATTAGATATTTCTGAGAGAATGTAAATATATAAATATATAACATGAAAAAACAAAACAAAAAAATTTTAAAAGGAACCATGTTGTTTTAATATAACCATATCCTTAGCCATATTTTATAAACTTTTTTCCTTTATTATATAAAAAAGCTAAATCATGAACAAAATTAAAAGAATGTGATCGTTTTCTTTCATATGCGAACCTCATTTATTTGACTTCAGATATAAGAATATTTACATTCAGGCTGTGGTAATAAGAGACCCTACCTCTAATTATCAATAAAACTTTCTCAAAGGGTAAATCAAGTCAGAAGTCGGCTTAACAATCATTGACTGGACCATTTGCTATATAAAGTGGCATATGCAAATATGCCGACGATTAGGACTGGACTGCGACTGGTAACTGGATTGGACTGACTTCTGGCTACTGGCTACTGGCATCTCCGACTGCCGACTGCCGCCGGCCGATTAATCAATGATAAATCCGAAATAGATAAATGACCAGGCACATGGCAAATGTTGTGTGGTCCCCCGTGCAGAACTGATCACCTGCTGTTGCTTCTGTTGGCTCCAGCCAGCTCCAATCTGCTGGCCAAGCCCATTGGGCCACTCTTTCCCTGCTCCTCGGACCTCTGTGTAGCGGGTGCAAGATAAATGCTCCACTGATGATGCTGACAGAGAGCTAGCATTCATGGCGGGAATCTACTGCAGAGTCGGAGTCAGCTCCTCGTGCGTCATCATCATCATCTGCATTGGCTCTTTATGGGCATTGTCAATGTCCCGGGACGCATTTGCATCGTACGGTTAATTGTGACCGCTATTTGTTGACCAATTGTGGGTGGCAGCCGCACCACAGAAGCACCACCGAATTGGGCATGCGGTGGTATTTTGCATTCTACATATGCCAACGAAAAAAAATTGAGAACTGGTTTAGGTTTCTATTCTTTCATTTTCCATTCCCTGGCTGAGGGTATTATAAACTTTTTACAATAAGTTTTGATATTTACGTTGTTCAAAAATAATGTTTTTAAATTTGGTATTTTAATAGGGGGATTATAAATATATAACATAAAAAAATAATACTAATTTAACAAAATATCGAAAAACTATGCAGTGTCTATATTTTTGTCTTTTATCCTAAAACTTTTCTATAGGATCCTATTTTACTTCTTCTTTTAATAATGAGAAAGTTTGACATTATTTTTTGTTTAAATTGCTATATTAATGGTAAATATTATTATTATTTAGCTGATCCAAAATCGTGTTAATCGGAAATCCAGAAACATCTTCTAATCGAGAACGGCTGGAATCTACATGGAAATTGGGTTTACTTAATTTTTGCATTTTATTGAAAGAGAGAACAAGTTTTTAAGCTGACTAAAATTCTTATTTGGAATGGTTTAATGAACTAAACTATGGTTATGTGTAAAGTCTTCACAAGGGTATTAGCTTATTCGATTCCAGAGACTAATACTCTTTGTCATTTGCATGCTGCTATTTGTGACTCTGGTTGTGGCTCTGGTTCTCAGATCCAAGTTCGCACAGGTGGCACTTGGCGAGGAGTCACCGGAGGAGAGAACTCCAGTGGTCGTGTCCTCCTGCGAGCTTTGCCCTCGTTAGCTCAGCACGTTGCTGTTGCAGCTAGCCGGATATCTATATATAGCCAACTGGTGTGATTTTGATTCATGGCGCGATTATATGTGCGCACGCAGTTTATCTTCTTTTCTTTTTCCCCTCCCCCTTTTTTTATTTTTTTTATTTTTTGTGAGCAGCACAGTAGCCTGGGCCCAGAGTGAAGGCTTGAAATCCGAACACTTTCTGGAGGAGGCCATCTCGCCTGCCCCTTCCCTGTGGCACTTAACATTTTATTGTTAATAAAATATATTACAAGGCGCAATACAAAAGGCCAACCAGGTTGCGAGCCAGGCTCTCGTTGCATTGAGGCCCAAATGCGTTAACGAAATCATCTACCACATCCTCCTCCGGCTCCTTTGAGATCTTTCCCCATCCCCTACCCTTGCCTTTCTCGCTGGGAATGTCGCGTGAGTTCGTGTCGTACATTTAACGCGTGACTTCTTTTGAAAATTGTTCATAAATTTTGCGTTTAACAGTAGCAGAAAGGCAACGGCAAAAAAGGTACACAAAAGTCAGGCCAATACAAGACCGTTGAAGGCTGCGGCCAGAAAAATGGGTAACTGAAATTATCGCAAATCGAAAACTGGGTCTACAAATATTTACAGATACCCTGCAAGGTCGATAAAACTGGATCAGAGATGAATGTTTATTATATTGTTAAAGAATACTAAACTTGGGTTTCAGAATATTATTTAATATTAAGTTAACTAAGTGATTCTTGTAGGGGTAAATATGATCATAAAGTTAACATGTTATTTAAGATTTAATAAAAGTTTAAAATTAAGAGTAAAATTGCTTAAATGCCATAATACTTTTACTTCAACCAGCCAGTACAGGGTAATTGGTTATTTTAATTTCACGTATTCGGCTTATTTAAACTCCGACTTTTCAAGGCTTCAGTGACATATAAAATCGTAAAAAAAACTCAAGTGCACTCCAAATAAGGCGAAGGGCATTACCGATTCGCCACGGATTATTTGGCATCCTCAAAATCGTAATGCAGCTCAACGAAAATGATTTCACAAATCCGACAGATGCAGCGACCACGGACCATGGCGACAGATAAAATGTAAGGGCCGAGAAAATGAATTACTGGACCTGCTCATCTCTCGCTGCCTTTCGCTCATTATAATGCAAATGCAATATGTATAGAAGACTCATAAATTTATGCGAGCATTCGAGTATTTCTAATTAATAACACACAAAATGTAATCAGCAATGTTAATTAGGCACATCCGCTGCTCGGCTCATTCAGCGTTGTCACCTCCACTCCACGTCCAAATCCACGTCCACGTTCGGTTTCATTCATAAAAATCCAACGGAGACTCTGTCACAGTTTTCGGTCGACTGCTGCCCACACGGCAAAATGTTAGCTGGATTTGCATTTGCATAGTTCGTAAGCCAAGTCAAGTGATCATGGCTGCTGTAGTAAAAAGGCACCAAATCGTTAAAGATTTGAGTGTGCCTGTTTTCGATCATTCAAAATGAAGCCCGAGAATTGCTAAACCGGTTAACTGGTTATGAAACTGTTTCAGCTTTATGGTTTTTTTCTCTTCAAGTTTTGGTAAAGTTTTATGAATGAAAGATTTGAAACACGTGAAGTACCACTCGAGATTACTCATACGCCCCAGTGAACTTAAGAAACGGAAGAGCGTTTTGAGATGTTTGAGGGAAAAAGGTGATTCTACTGTGAATCAACATTTCACTGACAGGTGCGCCAAACTGATTCATCTCTTCACTGCGGCCACACAAACAAAGCTGCTTATTCAAATAAGCAAAGTGAATTATTGTTATTAATTTATTATTTCCGGTGCTGCTCAGTTTAAATTGTTGCCAAGCTCAAAGCGTTAAATAATGTGTTTACAAAAATGCTAATACATCTAATGATTTAAGCACTTGTCTAATTTTGCAAATTTTGTTAACTATATACACAAATGGCGCCAGTTAGGTCGGTGGCGAAATGATACCTCAACTGGCCACTCTGATCACTCTGTTCTGCCTTCGGTCCGCCTTTCCACACAAAAATCCCCAAGACGAGGTCAAACCCAAGCTGTGCAATCGACCAACTGACTGACGGCCACGATCTGGACGATCGACGTTAGACAGGCAATTTGTAGACTTTTAAAATAGTTTCAAATGGAACCCAGCCAGCCCCCCAAGCCACCAGGTATTCGACCAGACAACCTGTGCGCCGTCCGATCGCCAAAAGCGATCGACCACAAACAAACACAACAATGAAGGAGCCCGACTTTTGCAGTCCGACGTTTTCCATACCCTTGTCCAGGATGTCTTTCTTTTTTGAGTCTGTGATATGGGTGTCAACATTTTCCTTAAGATTTAAAACTTAAATAAGACAGACAATAAGTTTAGGTGAATTTTAACTTTAAAAATATTTTAATATACTTTGTGTATGATCGTAATGTATGGACATTTTTTTACCCAGGAAGTCTGTTATTTACTGTTTTATGTTACTTAATATTACAAAAGTGTTCCTAAAAAGGGAACTAAAATAAATATTTTAAAAATCTTACATTTAAATAATTTAAAATTGTAAAAACTTTTATAATATTAACTTCTTTTATTATTCCAATGCCTTAAAAAAAATATATAATCAGACTATGAAACTTTGCACTTAAGACAATGCATTTTTTTTTCAAGGTTTCTGTGCGTATTTTGTACATTTTCACAGGCTCGAAAATCTAATCGTTTTACTGTTAAAAATTGAGACCTTTGATTACTCTGTGTATTTTACAATTTTAATTTTTTTGAGAAGGGTTTGAACTTTATTTAAAAACATTAAAAAAAGTTACTGCTGCCGATACATTTTATTAAAATTAAAGAAACAATTTTAATCCCGTACTTCTAGTCCCCTTTGTAAGGGTATAAAAAGCGCATGCAAATTAATAGCCAACTTTGGCCAAAAATTAATTGATCACTCGAGACAGGCAACAGCGGCAGAATTGCAGCTGAGATTGCAGACCAGACTCATAGACCCGACGATCGATCGATGGCCGGCTGATCGCCGCGAATTATGTTATGGTGCTAGTGGGTAAGTGCCCGCATAGTGGAGCTGATCATAGACTTCCTGAGGTAGCCGGCTCGATTAAGTTGGTGAAATGTTTTTCATGGCTCCATGAACAAATTTCAATTAACATATTCACGCAATAATTGCAGGGGTCTCTCGGCCCACGTTGTTTGTGGTCAGGGAGAAAAAGGTGGCCCACGCTCAAAGTCCCCAATGGACACGTGTCAAACTTCCGATCATTAGGAGGAGACAGCCGCTCATCGCACCACGCCCACTCGCACTGCTGGTGGGGCCCTAATTAATAAACAGACAAAACAATTTTGGGCCCCCTCAAAGAAAACACATTCGAGTTGATAAATTATCGAAAATGCATTTTAGCGTGTGCCTTAGACAAAAAGATATTGAGATTAATCATTGGACCAGGCCGCTCGTCATCATCCGATCGAATGCGTTGGCGATCTTCTACGGTAATGCCGCATAATTAATGATTGCCACGCATGGAAAGCTATGGAAATGTCTTTCGTATAATCCAGTAGGTCACTCAAAAATAAAAATAATAAAAACAAAAGGCAGGCCATCATAGACTTCACGATTGAAAATATTTGACAATTTGATACGGTAGTGTTAGCTTCAAGAATTTATTAGCTCTCAGAACAATAAGATCTCAAAGATTTCTAAAACAGCCAAGGAAAAGAAAACAAGCCTCTAGTAAATTTCGAATTTTGCTACCTTCCATTATCAGCAGTTTAAAAACTACATTCGTAACAATAATTTATAAAAAAAAACCGAACTTTACTTTACATATAAAAAGCACGTTTAAGGGAGTAAATATCTAAATTTAATCTTATTCTACACAGCGAATACCCTTGGATTTTAAAAGTTTACAGTTTAGAAAAATAAAAAAACCAAATACATGATACAATATTCACATTTAATAAATATAGCTATGATTTAAAGAATTTACTTTGTCTAGTTAAAGAATAAGTAAAATACTTTTTAAAGTTGTAACATTAACACTTTCAGCTGAAAAACATATTTTAGGTACAAAAAAGAAAAAAATTTAAATAAATGTTATTAAATTGGTTATAAAACAAATCAATATCATTTATAAATATAATTTAAATATTTAGATATAAAAACAAGCTAAATCCAAACAACATTTTTTTTAACAGAATAATTTATCTTTGGTTCACATTAAATTAAACGATGAAAAAATACTTAAGCTTTTATCAATTCAGACTTCTGTTGGCTTCCACACCCACATTAAGTCATGGCAATTACCGTTGATCTCTGGCTTAGACCGGCTCATAATCAAGACACAATTTTTAATTTAAATTTGCCCCATTGCCCATATCTCACAAGCAACACACCACAGCACACACAACACACAATGTTGCAAGATCGTTTGGATCGCTGGGACCACGGCCCACAGATCTAAGTCGGCCAACTTTTGGCCCCTGGCAGACTACTCATTTGCAAATACCCCTGGATTCCCCTCCCCCGACGACTTGCGAATCGGACACTCCACAAATCTCTCGCAATTACAATACTTTACAAACTTATTTTTCTTCTCCCATTTGGGGGCCAGTATTATCGTCTAATTGCATCGCCGACGCTCTTGGCATTTAGCGCGTCAACAAACGAGCCGCCAACGCCGCCGCGACCCCAACCCCAAGATCCCCACCCGCAGCCCCAGCCCCTTAATCCTCTCACACCTCAGCAGCGGTTCGGAGCTGAAAAACAAAAAAAACTTATATATAAGATGATAAAAAAAATAAAACAACAGAGTGGACCGCAGGCCGTTCCATTCATCATTTTTCGTTTAGTGACGCGCGTGCCTCGTGCGCCTCAAATCGAGTGTTATTTTTTTCACAGATTTTCAAATTGAGACGTCATGATCTCGTCGGTTATTTCCCCGGTTCTTCGCTCCTCCGTTATGGTTATGGCTTGGATTTTTGGGATATGTACGTACAACATTTATTGTTTCATAAGGCACTGCGGGCATGCAACTAACTCTAAGATAAAACATTGTTCTGCTTAAGAGCTACGAGTATAATTTAGCGAGTATAAAACTGCGAATACTACAAAGATCAGTACAATAAGAAATACAACAGAAATACAACCGAGTCTTAACCGAAGCTTATTTTGATATGAATATAATCTAAAATATATTTTAAATAAAATCTAGAGTAGAGATAATTTCGAGCTGCTGCTAGTTTTTGGTTTACGCCTTTGGTGCAATTTTTCAAAAGATTTACAGACTTATATGAGAGCTATATACAGAAATTCGAGTGTAGGATTCTTAGGTCATCAAGATCTTTATATGATAATCTCGAATCATTTAAGGATTTCTCATCGACTTACTAACATTTAAACCCTATTTAAATAATCTCTAGTTAACAATTTAACATAATTACTACAAGTTATTGGATCTCTTCTAAAGATATGGATAACTACTCAAATTCGTTTAGTAATTACTCCACTTTTGCAGGTTATCGGTTTCATCTTCCTCCTCATCGCTGGTCGAAGGCGGCGTGTCCAGATTGGCAATATCCACATCCAGGTAATCCTCCTTCGCCTGCAGCAGCTTGTCCATGTACTCCACAATCTCCGTGAACGGTGGCCGATCGTCGGCGTTAAAGTGCCAACATTGTCGCATCAGTATGTAGATGTTCATGGAGCACTTGGCTGGCTTCTCCATCCGCTGGCCGGACATCAGATAGCTGTAGAGCTCCTCCGCGGACATGATCGTGGGATACGGTTGTTGTCCATAGGTCATGATCTCCCACAGCAGAATACCATATGACCAGACATCGCTCTTCGAGTCGTAGAATTTCTCCTGCAGCGATTCCGGGGCCATCCATTTGATGGGCAGCCTTCCATTTGTGTTTTTCCTGTAGTAATCCGTACTCTGTATATCCCTGGCCAGACCAAAATCAGCTATCTTCAACACATAATCATCGCTGACGAGCACATTCCTGGCGGCCAAATCTCGATGGATGCAGCGCCGCGAGGCTAGGTAATCCATTCCCCTGGCGATTTGGTGGGCAAACTTGATCAGATCCTTTTCGGTGATCATGTGAGCTGGAGGCGAAGGGGGCGGTAGTGAGCCATCCCTATCCTGATCCCTGCCAAAGGGTCGATTTTTGTAGAGGAAGTCCTTGAGGTTGCCGTGGGGAGCGAACTCGACGATTACATAGAGTGGTCCACTTTGGCTGCAGCAGCCCAACAGGTTGATAATGTTGATGTGACGTCCAATGATCTTCATCACTTCCATTTCCCGCACCAGGCTGGCTATGTCGTCGTCCGTGTGGCCTTCCTTCACCATTTTCACAGCTACAATGGCGTTGTTAACCTCCGCCATGACCACTCGCCCGAAAGCACCTTCACCCAAGGTGGCGCCCAAGACGAGCTGGTTTCTTGGCAGTTCCCAGTTTGAATCCAGTGGAAACTCGTACTCATTGAACGGAGCCGGCTCATTGCCACTTTGCAGGACGGTGGTGCGCTGCTTCTGTATCCTCACCACCGGCATGATCATGGTGTCCATGGAACCACTGGAATCCCCGCCACCTTCTGGCTTGAAGATGATCACTTTTTTGGTCCACTGGTGGACGGTTTCTATTCGCTGTTTGAGCACCTTCTCGTGCTTCATTTTCCGCACGGCATAGAAAACGAACACGGTGCACATGATGATGAAAAGTAATCCCACAAAGACGATAAAGTACATGAGGTTATGCCGCTCCATGCCACTGGCCACACCGGCCTCCAGCAGATGCAGACTTCGCACCACCCGCAGGTAGGCAGTGCTGTTCGACTGCCCCAAGCTGTTGCTCTCGATGCAGGTGTACCAGCCCTCCTGCTCCCTCGTCACGTTCACGAACTCCAGCCTGTCCTGGTCCTGGGCAATGATCGAGCGGTTGTTGGAGCAGTTGGTCATCCCCTGGCAGGGCACAAAGATCCAGGCCTTCTTGCTGGTCAAATCCGACAGGTACTTGCAGTACATGTGCCCGCTGCCGTTGATTACCAGGGTGAGATTCAGGGGGCCAGTCATCAGGATGGGCCGATGGTTGACTCGATCGCTAACGATCACCTGGGTGTCGTGCTTGATGCAGTCCAACGGGTTGCACACCTTGCAGGTGTAGTTGCCCGAATCGTCCGGCACCAGGTCCTCCATGGTTATGGTCCAGCGATTCTTCTTGAGGGTGCCATAGTTGCGGGTCCATTCATTGGTTCCGTTGCGGTACCAGGTGATGTTCGGCTCGGGATTCCCCAAGGCATGACAGCTGAGCAGCAGCAGCGAGCCCGAGGGTCGCGTCTGCAGCAGACTCATCTTCTTGGGATGCCGCCAGTGGGGCTTAGACATAACATTCTCCGGCAGAACGGGCTTCCCATCATCGTCATCCGCAGTTCCGTCGTCCAAATCCGTTGTTGTTGTCGTTGATGTTTGATTGGTGGTACTCACAATCGCTGGAGTTGTGTTCTGTTTGGCTCCCAAAGTATCGTAGTCCTTGAGCATCTCCTGACTGCTGGCCGTTTGCCGTCGTCCTGCAACCTGCAACATTGGCTGCCACATCAGCAGCGACAGCAGCAGCATCCACATCGCCAGCGATCCGCTCGTCATTGTGATCGGTGAGTGACTGCTTCGCCCACTCCAGGCAGCGGCCATATTTAGGATATTTATTTTTGTAACTCTTGCCAGAGGGGCAGCAATGGCAAATGCAACTGCAACTGCAACTCCCTTGTCGGAGTTTGTCGCATGTGCTGCTGCTGCTTGGTTTTTTATTCACCGGAAATCCACTTTAGAGTGCTCTCTCCCTTGTGCTCTCGCCGGAAGAAGATCGGTGATCTTCTAGTTTCTAATTTATGATGGAAACAACAACAGTTGCCTCTTTAGCGCAACATGTGTGCCTTTGAAGTGATCCACTCTACCCCACTCCACTTCACTCCACTCCACTCCACTCCACTCCGATTGCAATCGGATGCCGATGATGCTGATGATCCTCTTGATGATCACCTATCTTGTTGGTGTAACGGAAATACTTTCCCCCAAAATTGTTGGGGGAGGTAGTGTGTGATTTACTCAGTGAGTTGATGGATTTATGGCAGCCATCTTGTCACCAAAAGAGCTCCAATCGTGGGCGTGGACGAGCGCAGGTTCCATAGATCATTCGTCGGCTGCAGAGGGTGGATTCTTCGGATCGTGTTTGATGTGACTGCAACACCTGGAAGAATGCGTACGATTAGATTTATGATCACATCCGTTGAGTATATTATTGCATATACACGAAACTTTTCACCCACAAAACAAGTGCAAAAAAAAGGAGGAAAGAGAAAGGAGATCTTTGTATCTACAAGATACATCCGCTGGTACCTCTGATTCAACGAATTTCCTTTCAATTTGTTTATAGGCAATTTCAAGACTTCTTGCAGAGATTCTTTTTGGTCTTGACTCGATTAAAGGCCATTTCCATTTGGCGAGCTTAATTAATATGTCGCGCACATTTCCGGTAACTTGTTCAGCGATTCCCCCTCCCGCTCTGATTTTTGTCCAGCGCGTGCCATAAATTAAAAATGGTCCAGAGGAATGAGCTCAGCAAACACACACAAAAATTTACTGAGGTTTTTCATCTTTCACGCGTTGCATATTTTATCGATTTTGAAAATAGCTTTATAGCCCCATGGAGCACATTAAAATTTTCGGCTAGCACTTTTTATTCGGCCATTAAATGACGACCTGTCTTTGCGTTTACCTTCTCGGCGAGAGAAAACTCTTTTCAACTTGTTGTCGGTTGACTTTACGATGGGGCTTCTTCTATATATAAAGCGCCCTCAAATGCACTGTACTTTTCTATTTTTTGCACAACTCTCTGATGGTTTCACTCACTTTTCTCCGCTTCTCTAGAGGGGAGAAAAGGAGGTATTTTTCTGCACTTTGTGTGAATTTCACGGAGCTAAACGAAAAGTGTTCCAAATTGGACTGCGTAGTCCGATGTACTGAATATGCCCAATGCCAATTCCAATTCCCAATGATCGCGTATGATCTCTGTCTCTCTCTTATTTCTCCTACGCTCTCTCTTTCTTACCCCTCAGTGCCCTTCTCTGTCACTGTCCCTCTCTCTTTCACTATCTCTCCCACATGATGTCCTACCCAGTGCGCCGGCGTCGGGAAAGAACGACTCAATTTAGTAGTGGGCCCTCCGAGTTGCTTCCACTTTTGCCGTTATATTTCCAATGCCTGCATACCCTGTATCTGTAGGGTATACGGGTATATCTGTTTTCTGGTTGTTTATGTAGGTTATGTGCACAAGTTAGTTTGTGGGATTAAAGCAAAATTTGACTCTCCATTTAGATTTTGATTTTCTGTTATTCATTACTATTCATGACATTCTTTAAAATCGAATTTTTGATTAGGACCATTTTATGACTTAAGAAAGCTTTTTGAATAATTTCGTAACATTTTTAAAGTCGAACTTTTGATGATTTTATCATAATTCATTTTTACCAGAAAATTTGAGAAATAATGACATAAATATGACTATAGTTATAATAAAGGAGAGCATGAGCAGGTGATGTTTCATTACTATAAAAATTAAAGCATTTTTCCAAAAAAAAAAAATATATACTTTTCTTTTAGGAGTTTAAATAACCTTTCACTTATAAAATGTAAATTTTTTTTGAAATTAAGATAAAACAATATACAAATTTAAATTGTTGTTAAATATTCTCCGTTCTTTTGTATTTTTACTTATTTAAAATTTGTATAAATTAAAGGTATTTTAAAAGTCAGGTATCCTATAGTCGAAAAATTGTGCACAAAAGTCGCTTTGTTGCTCTGTTGGTTCTGTATTTTTTTGTTGGTCGTTGCCTTTTGCGTCCCGCATCTTTTCGCTTTCAACGGCAGCCTTAATTTTTCACATATGCTCTCAGTTTCCCTCCTTTTCCCCGAGTATCGCGCTCTCATCTTTAATTAAAACAGACACAGTTTCTCTCGCTGCTCTGGTGATCTTTCCAGTCCCATTCAGCCCACATCTGGCGGACAAAAAATTAAAGAAATTAAAAGCAACAAAAATAACGGCCGTAGAGACTGTGTTTGTCTCTGTTCTCCCGCCCCCGGGCCACGCCCACAGCCACAGTCGGAGTCGCCTTCGGAGACAAGGGCAAATATTGTTTCGGTTTGCATTTGGTGCTCTATTGTTGACTGCAACATGTGGGCACATCATCAGCGTCAGCATGGTATATGTGTACACATCTACCTAAGTCCGTGCCACATGTGTTGCACAGACATTGTCGCCGGTTCTCGAGGGGAAAGACGAAAACCGACTCCCGCGAGAGATGGGGTTATCCAGTGTGTGGACTTCCAGGAAGGCAGCCGCCAAATCGGAAACTGCCAAAAAGTTTTCCCGGTCAAATTGACCTTCACCTCCATCGAAAACGACCGCACATTTTAGTATATTTCCTGTGCAGCCCGAAATTGCCGAAAATAAACAAACATGGGGCTCTGAGTATTTGCAAAGTATACAAACAACAACCATTATTCTATCGCATTGAACCGGCGGTCAGCTCGCATTCACTTCAATCGCACGGATTAACCCCAAGTGACGCACTTGGTAACCCCGCCACCTCCCAGTGTACCCGATCCCGAGTGGAGACCGCGGCACGAGTCTGTAATTTCGCACGGTTCGTCGGCAGGTTCCTGCCACCCATCCATCCATCCGTCCATCTATCCATCCATCCGCCATGTGCCAAGTATTCCAGTACGTGACAGCGCGAAGGTTGGATCTCACAGGGGAACGAGTAAAGGCAAAAAGACGTCTAAAAAAAAACTAACCACTGAACATCATGGGATATGGAAACATAAATTGTTTTTAAAATTTAGAACTAACCTTTTAAAAGAATAAATTAAATTATTAAAAAGTAATTGAAAAAAAAATCTTGTAATATAAAAAAAAAAAGTCTGGTTTTTCAAAAATTAAAAAAATAATATGAGTTCGTCGACGAAAAAAGTTAATCAAAAAACTAGGACTACCAAAAAATACCTTTCACTATCAAACTCTGGACATTCAATATTTGTTAGAAAATATATGTTAAATTTATATTTAAAAAAGTATTGTCAACAAAATATATCACTCTTTTGATTAGTCATTGTTATTATTGACTTTGTTGACTATGAAGATTATTACCTTTCTACTTTTGACAGTAAGTGATGACGTTTGAACTGATTTTAAAGCGAATTCGTTCATCAACAAATTTATATTTATAATGTTGTTGATCATCTTAAGTTAACACTCAATACTAGTTTAGTTTTCGTTAAAAAAAAACACTAAAGATCAAAAGACTAGCCGGATACTCTTGTGTGATCCTACCTGTGATTAGAAAACAGTACCAGGAATCGGCCGTTCAATTAGCTAAACAAACCTAACCTTAATTATCATATATAAGTACGATCGCAGATCAGAGAGGAGAGAAGTAAGAAAGAATCGTCAGGGAGCAAATTGAGTGATTGCCAAAGGCAACAAAACAGAAGCCGACACAGAGAGAAGATGGCATCGTAAAGCTTCCCGACCGACAAAACAGATACCAGATAAATATATACAAATAGCCATAGCCATATACACACACCGATATAGAGCAAGTCGGACAAAGAGCAGACAAGTTGAAATGTTTGTTTACGCGGCTAGAAAATATTGCATGTTCCCTATCGATGCTCGCAATCCATGTTGGTTAATAAACAAAATCCCACTTTCCCAAGTGAAGCTGGGAAAAACTGAAAACTAAATTATGAATTTGAAATATTTTCTCAGCTCTGCTTGGGTTGTAAAAGCAAATAAATAAATATAAATTAGAATGGGAACCCTGTGGAAAAGTGCTTTCAATTTAAGCATGAACCATAACAGAGAAATGAAAACGTATTCTATGGGGCCTTTTCGGATCCAGAACTGGCCATGTTCAGTACTATATGTTATGGCATTGGGGGTAGCCGGAGAACAGATAATTGAACGATTGACTACACACAGCGAGATAAGCGACACAAATTGCTTTGGTTCACCAACATGGAACCACAGCACATTTACGCTTTTTGGCCTTTGGGTGAAAAGTCAAATTGCTGCTGCCCGCGCGGTCAATCAAAAAGTAGACCAAACAAATAATTTGCGCAATTACGCAAAAAGCAAAATAAACCAAGGCGATGTAGTAACAAAAGCATATATTTTTAAAGACTTACCTCATATGTGCGTTGTTTCCAAAACGCTTCAAAAAGCTTCTTGCCAAATATCCAAAGTGTCTCTGCTGGGGAATTTCTCTCGCCTTCGGTTAAATGTAAATGTTTCACCAAAACACAACAGAATCTGTGAATGTTTCCACTTAAAATTCTTGAAATATTTTAGTGCGTATTTATATGGCACTTAAGCACTAAAACAGAAGCACAGAAACTGCTGCTTTCTTCGTTCCGAATGTGTGTTTGCACAGTCCGGTATTTCCCATAAATATTAAACACAATTATTGAGCGATATTGGCGAACGATCGATCGTTCGCTTCCGATTTTCCTTCGTTTTTCCTCCGTTTTCCTAACTGTAACGGCACGCAGTCCGATCGCAACTGAATTCAAACCGAACCCAACCAGGCGAGCGCTGCAAAATAAATCTCTTCAATTAAATGAGGGAACAAATGAAACGAATTCACATTCCCCCATCATTCTGGAGAACACATCTCTGCAATGTATTTTCGCGGCAGCCGCATAAACAAATACACAAAACACAAAAAAAAAAGCTGAACGGAACATCAGCCACACATTGTATAATCCACCGAAAGAGGGGAAGGGTCCAAAAGAGATGGTGTTGTACGGGGAACATACACATGGGATAGGGGCCAGGGAGCACATGTGTGTATCTGAGTGGCGGCCTACCCTTGGAAAGTGAAATGTAATTGAGTGCGGAGACCGCACTCGTTCTAAATTCGTTCAATTGAGTCAAATGAAATATCTTAACGTTGGAGGTTCCTCAATATGTTGCATAGTTTTGAGCGCATGAGAAAAATTCCTGCATCTCATTATAAGAATAGAAGTCACTAAGGAACTCCTATGATTATTAACGAACATGTTAAAAGAAATACAAACACGGTGTTACTTAAAAAACTTATTTCAATTATTCGTTATTTTAAAAATCCTTAAATTATTTACAACTAATTAAGAAATTATTTTCTTACTTTTTTTCTAACCATACATATATGAAAGAAAATTTGTACTTAACTAATCTTAATTAATTTTAAATTGTTAATCTTTAAAGTGTGTTTTTCAGATAAACGTTATCGACCCAAAACGTTTTAGGAAGATAATGGTATAAAGTCTATTTTAAGTTCTTTCTTTGGATTTATTTCATTTTAACGTGTACACTAATCTAAAGGTTCGACATAAATTTCTTGAGGATTGTGTGATGATTTAGTTAATTTTGTTATTGATAATAAAATCAAACCTATTGATTAATTTGTTCTAAACAAGTTGTAGATATTGTTTTATCAATTGTTCAGTTGTCACTATTAAGCCTAAAATTTTAATCACCATTCAAAATGCTGTTAAGTTTAACTGGAAATTCGTTACAAGTTATTACACTCTATCAAATACTAGTTATTGATTTTAAGTGATAGAGTGAATTTAAAGAAACCCAAGGCATTTCTTCACGCTTCAATCGAGGTGGAAAATCCGGAATGGGATTCATTAGCCGGCACAATACGACGCTAAGTAAGTTCGCAGTTATTAATTATGGGCTACCTATAACCTATAGTAAATGCCAAATGGCCAGAGGCAGAGGCCCAACCAGTAGCCAACTGGAGATAGAAGAAAGCCCCTCTAATGAATGACACTCGAGGAGAAAGAGCCATCAAAGCACACACGCTGTGATCCAAAGACAATAGCATCGTTTAGCGCTAAGCGTTTGTCTCCATGGAGAAGAGAACCCTTAAAAGGGTTGCCCAAACAATGGACACCGAGGGGATCGAAAACAATTAACGATTATTGGCCATCAATTGTGGACGAGGGGCCCGTTTTGTGCCAAATGGCGTTACGCCTGACTGATTAATTGTTGCTGCTGCCCGAAATGGGAGGATCCCCATGAGTGGTTAGCATAGTTCCAACAGTTAACAACCTCTTAAATCCGGGGGAAAGCAGGGGCAGGAGCAGGGGTTAAAGACAGCCACCAGTGTATGGTCATAATACTTAAATTTTATGCACTCCTGGGCAATCCTCCTGGCTTCCAGCCAAAACCAACTCCAAGCTCCTCGGGCTGCCGATTCTCAGCTTCCGTATGGCTTTTCAATTTGGCCAGAACGGAACGCAAGTTGTTAGCGTTTCGAACATAGAAATAAATATTGGAAAATTGGCTCAAAGTCTGGACGTGGCTCTCGTACTCGTACTCGGAGCCTATGGCCATGGCTCTGGGAATCTGGGAATGGGAAATGGGAAAATGGGGACCGGCTTTTGGAGACACGATCCCGCGGACCGGGCCGGGCGACACGATCTGCAACCATCTCGCAGAGATCTCGTGCAGAGCAGCCAAACAGCATAAAGTTAATTGCTAATATGATTAATTGCACATTAACATGAATTTTTATAGCCAATTATATGCGAAATATGCCAATGTGAAACTTTTTCGACCAGCAAATTATACAAAAAAAAAAAAAACTTGGAAAAGCTACGTAACTGCCAGACTTATTGAACTGCATTAGATAAAAAAAAGTCGCCTTTTGCTGTTGTCATTGAAAAAGGGGTAACGAAAAAGATAAAAGTAAGAAAGTCATATGACTTTCATATTTTTTAAACCAATAAATATAATGGGGAAAAAATATATGTTTTTATTGTTGTTACAGTAGCATTAATTCAAATTAAAGGTCACAATAAAAAAATGTTTAGGTATACCTACATTTCCTTTTTATTTCCAATATTTCTTATTTTTAGCTAAGTCCTTAAATCTATTTAAAACTAATTAAGAAATTATTTTCTTACTTTTGTTAAAAATATAAATAGCGAACTCAAGGTCGAAGGCTGTAAAAAATATTAATCGAATTCTTCGTAAACCTGAGATGGAAAATTAAAGTCCAAAAGTGTTTTTAAAACATTTTAAAATAGTTTAATAAGTAAGGAATTTCTAAATGCTTCAAAAAGACACACTTCCTAAGGTAAATCCAGACTGCTCTCGTTTTAGCCCCATACAACATAAGCTCATCTCTGACTTAAATAGAAACCCGCTTCTAAACAAGACCAATTTCGTAGCTCTGATGTCGATAATTTATGCATTAACTATGCGTGGCAATTTGGCATCTTCGCAATCCGAGTGGGCTGCCAGGCTGCCAGGCAAAATTATGCGGGTGTGTTTGCATTGCCACAAGACCAGACAACTAACAAAATAAATAAATAAATAAATGAAAATGCAATCACCCTCGAGACAGACGGAAAACAAAACCCATACCCATACCCAAACCCAAATCACAATTCCAATCACTCAAAAACTATTGGAGATTCGAATTTGAATTATTGGCTCCACCTTGCCTCCATGCTCCATGCACAGCGTTTCCGGTCTTAAATCTTTGAGCGCGTGAGCTAATCATAACTTACAATGTGGTCCGGCAATTTGACAGGCGGGTTGCTGGCTTTTGGTTGGCTTTTTCTGGCTTTTAGCCTGGCCCGCTGGTCCAGTTGGCCTGCCACAGATACCACAGAAAAACCGAACAACCGAGGATCATGGATCATGTGGGGCTGGAAATAGTTGCCAGAGCTCGGGGCTTGGCAAGCTGTGCGAGCTGTCAATGAACTTGTAGGCTCTTGATTGATTTATATTGTGCTGGGCACAGAGAGATGTATCTTTGTATCTATGGTAGATCAGCTTAGGCAGTCCCCGTTGATATCTTGCTTTTAACGCGATCCCAACGCAAAATCTCGAATCTAATGATAGGTGTATTAATTATATTAGATATCCCAGGCAGCACGATCTTGGCTACTGTTCGAGCCTCTTCCTTAAAGTGGTTTTATCTGCCCCTTGGTAAGAACCAAGGCCCTTAGCCTCTGTTGCGGTCTAGGCCATAATTTAGAGCTGGCTCTTTGGGAACGGGGAAATGGGCTGAAACGGCTAAAACTGGCGCTTAAAAAGTGCGTTTAAAGTTTAAGCAGACCTCTCGGCCGGATTGGGCTTGGCGCGCGGGCGTGGCCTTTTTATATTGTATATATCCATGCCCTGGTCCCCATAATCCCTAATAATAATCATGTGCTGTAATTGACGATTTATGCTAAGCCCGATATAATTTACGCCGTTGGAAACACTGGGGCTGTGGCTGTGGCTGAGCCTGTGGCCTCACCTCAAACCGTTGGCCAGGAGGCGGAGAAGGAGTATCGCATAAATCATAACTGCACCTGGGATAGCAAAAAAGGGGCAGGTGAGCAGTGGTGGGATCGGGATCGGGATCGGGACACTGCGACTCCAGTCTCCAGTCTGAGTGCCAGCTACTGGCCAAGGCCCAAGCTCGATGGCTCGATGGCTCGATGGCCCAACAAATATTTCCCACACACGCCGGCGTCGCTTACATGGGACATAAGCATGCCAGTACACAGGCATACACGTATGTCGGGCAGGTTACACACAATGCAAATGCGTTGGCAAAAGTCAGTTAAGGTAATGGCCACAGAATCAGGAAGCGAAGTTCTTATACTCTTGTTTCCTTTTAACTTACTTTATTTATTTTAATCTGGAAATAGCGACTTGGACTTCAAATTCTGCTTTTCTTTTATCTAATATAACTTTTCGGTTTTTGAAGGACTTTTATAGATATTTAGGAACCGATTGGGACTTAAAGTCCAGAGTGTACAGAACGCATTATAAAATCAAATAAAAGTTTATCAGATCTAGTTGGTTTACTGTGTACTTTATCTTTAAGATTTTTTTAAAACAAGCTAAAAAAAGAGTGAAGTAATACCTTGCTTACCTTACTTTTGGTATTAAAACCACTCAAAAGTATTTATTAAAATTGCTAGAATTAATTATTTTCAGGAAAAAGTAATAACAACTTTTTATTCCTGGTTTTTTATTTATTCTGTTGTGGAATACTTTTTGATAATTTTTCCAAACATAAGGGGGTCTCTTAATTTATTCGGTAAACATTTCCTAAGAAAATATTTATAAATTTAAGTCAATGGTTTCTGTAAGCAATACTCTCCAAAGAATTTGAATAGAATCGACTGCATCATGTACCCCGTATACCTTTTCTCAGCTCCAAGTGTACGAAAAGTGTTGGCACGCAAATTTATTGTTGTCGGTTGTCGGTCGAACCGCCGATTTGCGATCCAATCCGCAAAAGGCTACCGTATTTGATCTTGGCCTCCTGCCCCTCTGACCCCCACTCCCTCCTATTCCTCCTCCTGATCCAGCCCCACTCCTCCCCTCCTGCTACCCTGCAATTACCATTCGCTGTCAAAAAAAAAAAAAAAAAAGGGGAAAGGTGGTCGAAATCTTTTGGAGCTGCGTGCCAGTGCCAGTTTGTCTGGCATTTTGGGCAGGCCTTCCAAAAACGTCGCTGACATAACTGTACCAACCACCGGGAGGACTTGCGTGGTGTGTGGTTAATAGTTGGTGGTGGTTTCAGTGGTGCTTTTGCGAGAACCGCTGGTCGGTCGGTCGGCAGCCCCAGATTTCGGTGAACGTCGCTGTTTTTGGCATCAAACACATGTCGAGGCACATGAAAGGATCGCTGGCAGCGGCGGACCTGGAATCTAAATCGGTATCTGGATGTGGATGTGGATGTGTGGATATGGTGGTGCCGGTGGATTGGATCGGATCGGATCGGGGTCTATAGCTTTGCATGTTTGGCGTTTCAATGCGCATTAATTTTGCATAGCCGGCCGTTGTTGTCGACACGAATGGCTATGAAAGGTTAATAAATCAAATGCATATGCATGAGACAGCGTCTGCACCTGAGATCCTGGCATGCGACTCCTTTTTTTTTTGGTTTGGTTTGGCTTTGGATTTTTTTCCCGGTTTATGCGTTTATAGGTAATTTCCTCAATGCCTGTTTATGGCCATACTGGGGGCAATCAAAATCAGCGCCTTTTGTGACCGAGCCGCATTAACACCAAATTAACTTTGATTTTATGGTCAGCCAAAGGAAATTGGGTCATCTTCATGGGCACATAGAGAGAGAGACCTGAATGAGTTATGAGAAACGCTACTTGGGTGCACTTAATCTGCGTTTTACGACCCAGTTGGACCCAGCTTTGTTACACCGGTCACGTACTGGGATTAATCGCTAAATTAATTGAAACAATTTTCTAGCACGGCCGACAACAGGCAGCAGCGCCACAAATTAATCAGGCGATCTCTGCCAGATGCTGATCGGAAGAGCCAATCATGATCATCACATCACATGATCATGGTGTTGATCGCCATGTTCGTGGCCCGTACGTGTCTGGCATTTCAACGATGCTGGCATTTCCAAATGAGTTGTCCAACGATCTAACACATGTCGCTCAGCTCATCAGCCGGCGATCAGCAAGTGATCAATAAGGTTTGCCGATCATTGGTGCCCCAGCAATTACCACCGAAAAATTGCTCAAACCGAAATCGATTCCCAATATCTATGGCCAATTGCCAGCTACTAAAGTGATCATTAATGATCGTTTGTGGCGGGACTCGACACAACCCCACTGTGCGCCTCAGAGGCTTCTGCTAATAACTTTTAATTAAATTAAAACTCCGCCTATTTGCGTTCAGCGTTCAGCGCTCTCGTGATCGTGATCTTTCCCATCATCATCATTACTATCATCATCATCATCATCATCGGCGTTAGCGGTGGCCAACGAACAAATGCCTTTTCACACCACCGATCAGCGATCATCTTCGGCAACCCTAACAAAAAGGCAGCCACAAGTGCAACAGGTGCAGGCACGATCTTGGGCCGCTTTTTGTCTGATTTTCCAGAGCCCCAGTGGTGCTTGTTTTGGCATTAACCGTTGGCTTTCGAGTCTAGCCAGACGAAGACTCCAGCTCCACCCACTTCACGTTCCAACACTAGCAGAAATAATCATTTTAAATATTGTACTATTGTTTAATATAACATTTTAAAAATATTTACATAAAGAATAGTTCTTGAATAAAGAATAATCACTTCGACTTTCGGATGTTCATATGTAAAGCTTTATAAATTTAAACCGCTTCTTTGACTTTTCAGCGTTTTTAAATTAACTTAAATAATTTAGTTTAAGTCTTCTTTAAATATTTTTGTAATAAATCAAAAGATTTCCATAGCAACAACTTAAAGGAACTTATGTTAGTTAATGTAAGGAATTTGTTTTGTGATGTTTTATAGGTGATATTATTATAATGATTGATTTGAAGTATCAATATCACTTAATGGTAAAACTGTATTTACAATTCCGTATTATAAGTTTTTTATTGGCAGGTTAAAGCCAGGTAACTTTTATGAGACACAAAAAACATATAAAAAAAAAGGACTTGGAAAAAAACTTTGATGAATGATTATTCTTTTTAAATGACTTTCGCTAGCATATAGTAATTCATAGATATTGGAAAACTCTTTTCCTCAGTGTGCTGGCAACCCCACCCGGCTGGCACTCCACCCCAATCCGCAATCCCCAATCCAAGATGCTGGAATGGCAATCACTTAAATCGTTGCGATTATGATCAGCAACAGGCATCGTTCGGCGTTATGTTTTCCTTAAGCTGTACCACTTTAATGTTGCTGTTGTTGCTGTTGCTGTTGCTTGTTGCAGTTGCGGTTTCCTACTATTGCCGCTGTTATTATTGCCGCTTTGGTTGTTGCACTTGCTGTTTTTGCTGCCGCAAGCATAATTGATCAATTAAAAATTAATACCAACTTTGTTTAGCTTTGGGGGCAATCGAAATAAACTTCCTCATTGAGCATGCAAGTTTGTCGTTATTAAAATTAAGATCTGCCAAGATAACGAGGAATTCGATCAATATCCACTAGTAGTCGCAATTTTGTCATCAAATCATAATTAATTTTCGTAAAGTGTAACGAGTTTATTTTGTTTGAGAGCAAGGTATTAGAGTTAGTGACTTGACATTTCTTATTTCACCAAAATAAACAGTGATATATTAGAATTTCATAATTTTAATTTTAAAATATGTTTCAGTGCAGAAATGAATAACTGCTTAAGATATATTTACATTTTTTAAGTTAAATTAACTTCTTGGCCATGTTAAAAACATATACATTTTTGTCTGTACAACGTTTAAATTTATTTTAAATATTTTTTGTGTCAATAAATAATATGTAAATAACAATTTTGCAATCCCTTTCTGTTTTGAATAACTTTACTTTTGAAAGCAGAAATTTTTCACGGTTTAAGTTTTATTCCTTTTTAACGTTGTGTTTTAAATTGTGAATTAATGCAAACAAATATTTTTTGATTCTTGTGTGTCTCAATTATAAACAAATTCTAAATAGGTTTAGAAATTCAAGCTTGTTGGGAGGTCTTCATGGACCCCACACGACTAAAGCGACTAAAGTATTGTCATAACACCGCGATGGTCGGCTACTTAAGTCAAATGAGTTAATGCCACCAAAACGTCTGTGTCGCACAATGTGTAAACAATGGAGCAGAGCTTTCGGCCCTTTGATTTATATAGTAGATCGGGCGAAAGAACCAACTCCAGCCGTCTTCGATGTATTGGCCCTAATCCTCCCGTCGTCATGCACCGACTTTGTTGTGCTAATCAGCGTTCAAGTTTATGTGACATTTTAAAGTATGCCACACACATGGCCGGCGATCTGATCCACCGGTGGTTATATGGATATGGGATGGGATGGGATGAGATGGTGGTGCGGCGCTGTCGAGGTGACGCTGCCAACGATCGTTACAAGTCGGATGGTCTGCGACCACTTTCCTTGTCGCATTGATAATTCAATTTCTTCTAACGTTTCCCCCTGTTGTTATCGTGACTTAATTTTCTTGGGGACCACCAGCGATCTGTTATTTTTTTCTGTTTTTTTTTTAGGGGGGACAGCAGCCGATCATAACAATCGTCACTGGGATGCTGATGCTGCGGGTTGCGTGTGGCCCATGTCCAATTTATGATTCAATTTTATTGTTAATTGAAACTCAACTAGTTTGGAGATCGCTGGGTGCGGCGGTCGCATTTTGCTTTGTTTTGACCCTTTGGCTTGTTTTGGTTTTGTTTTGGCCGCTGTAAAACTGTCATCCCAATTGAATTGCTGTTCCTCCGACTCCAACACCCTGTGATCCTGATTTATGATCATCAGCATCATTGCTGCTTTATGAGTTTGGGGTGGGCGTTCGGAAACAGTAGTCTGGCCATAAATCCGATAATGGGCTTATGACTCCTTTTACATCTCTCAACTTTCACTGCGGCGGCAATTGAAAGTAGCTCCCTCTAGTCGCCGGTAATCAACAAGTTAAAGCTGAGTAGTAAAGCAGACGCCATTCCGGGGAACATTTGAAGACCCTTATAACTGTCCGGTTTATAAAGTAGAGAGTACATGTGCATGGAGGAGGAGTTCGGCTCATAGAACATGCAACGATTTCCTGATTAACACTTTGAGCATATTTCTACCGCCGGCGACAGAGTGCACATAACAAACAGCCTGCCCAGCTGAATGAATGGATGCGGCTGCCAGCATCTCTCATGCAATGCACTTTCGGAATGGGAATGAGAATGGGAGCAAGTCAAATAGAATAGTTGAGGATATCGACTGCAAAAGTACCCAGTACCTATTTTGTCACTCTGTAAAATTTAGAATTTTATTGGCATTCCATAATAAATCATACTTAGAATTTACACAATAATGAAATAAAAACATCAACGTCGTCAACCAAAGTTACCTTTTAATAATTAAAAAAAACCTATGTTTGCATACACTTATTCAAAAATGAATGAAATGAATTTGAATTGAATTTTGTAACTAGAAAATTATTAACTTTTAAATATAAGATTCAAAATGTATAATTCATGAACCCTTTGTCAAAGAGACCAAAAATTAAATTGATAAAATTATCAAAAATACATTCAAGGCATCTTTTACCTTTTGTTCAGAGATATTGTTTACTGAATGCACGTAAACATTTGTCAACTAATAAATTCTATAAAATTTTAGCATATGTAAATATAAATAGTTTGTTTTAATTTTCAAATTATTCGTAATCTTAATAAAAAAAATAACAAAAATCGGCCAAATAAGCCTTTTTATCATTAAAATACCCGGGTTACTAACTCCATTCTCGTTTTACAGGCAGTTAAAACTCATGTTTCACTTTCCCAAACTAAACAATACCATGAGCACTATTGGTACCTAGTTTATATTTTTTTAAATATTTTTTATAAAAAAACAACAGGTAAATCTAGGCTTTGTTTAGGCATCTGCTATTTCAAATACTCTTTGATAACAAGTTGTCTTAACTAAACAATAAATGTAGCCAAATAAAAAATGTTTCTTTGCTAACCCAATAAACCTTTGTACCATCAAAGTACCCGGTATATTTAGTCCACTCTCGTTTCAGTTTCAGCTCTCAAGTTCCCGATCCCGTTCACAATCCCAATCCCAAACCCAATCCGCGTTCATGGCGCGTGCGCAAAGCCGCCGGCAGCCGCAGAGACAAATTCTAATGCTGGATAACAGCGGAGGAATTATGGCTGCAGTGGGGACTTGGGGAACTGGGGGTCTCCGGCCTCGTGCTGATTGTCTGTAAGTAGCTGAGGGCAAAACTTCTTCAAAAACCAAAGACTGCACATTAAACAAAGTGAATTGCAGTCGCCGCTGCAGTTGCAGTTGCAGTTGCATTCACGTTTTGTATTTCTACTGCAAACTAGTTGCTGGTCGGTTACTAGCAGGCGTGGATTTTCCGCATTCCTTGACTAATTTAATGGCGTGAAAATACATGTTCTACGCTAGGGTTAGTCACTGATTAGGCTTGATTATGCGAGATCATATTTCGCAGACATATCCATTGACAAACGGCGCCGGCGCCGTTACCAGTTGCTTTAAATGAAAGTGAATTGCTGACTACTTATTGGCGAACTCTGACTGTATCTTATTAAGATGAGTTGTTCTATGGCTTTTGCACAGAAAACGTTACTAATGAAATAAAAAAACAAACTCATATCATTTTGTTTAGCTTCTTGAACTTTAAAACACATTTTGTTGCCTAAGTAACAAAATTTAAAAATAAAATAAAAAAGATTTTGTATTCAAAATTATATTTTCGATCATATAATAATAGAAAACTACAACAAGAAGAGGTTCGAGGAACTTATGCAACTAGGGAAGAATTCACTTAGGATCGTTACCGGATTACTAACCGGGCACTGCAGACTGAAAAGTCACCTAGGTAAGATAGGAATAACCAGCAGCAGGACTTGCAGATTCTGTGACATTCGCAGACTGTCCGGCCTTAATAAATATAAGATGCAGAACCTTAGGATCGAGAACTCTATCACATGAGCTCTTAGGAAGAGTCAACCCATCAAAACTCCTCGACTTTGTTCGAGGAAATGGGTTGATACAATGGTACAATAGATCTAAACAGGTCGCGGTACACAAACACCCCAATAATATAATAATAATAACCATATAATAATATACTATGCATTATTTTCATTCATAGCGCATACCACTCAACTCAAAATGTTATAGAACTTATTTAATTTTTCTCTTACTTGGCATGGTTTGATTTTGATTTCATTTAACAAATTTAAAACTCACACGAATCCAACGCAATCAATTACTTATTAGATTTTAACTTAGAAATATCTGTATTTAAATAAGTTTACTACAAAATTAAAAACTAAAACTAGATTTTTAATGGGATTTTCCCTTCTTTCTGATAATTTTTTTCAAAAACTTTATCATTAAATGGTTTTAAGATGTACAGAATCAAAATGCCAATTCGGTTAAAATTTTACTTATAAGATAATCAATCTGATCAATAAAGAAACATTTTAAGGTTTCCCATTAAGAAACTCCAACCAGAAACCAATTTAAACTGGCTTTCGAATAGGAATTCAAACTCAACTCTCGATCAGCCAATACCCCGATCGTTGCTCTTCACCACGGCAGCTTAAAAACTCACCACAGCGTCTTTCTCTCTCTCCGGGGCCTTTCCCCTTCTTTTCCAGCATTCTTCGAATTTCGAAGTGCAACTCGCTCTGGTAAGTATTTCCCCTGCCGATCCGTAGATGTGAGATACTTGCATCTCAAGCCCTCCAGTCAGTCATCCGCGAGCGCTGACTTTTGACTGGCAGTGGATGGTAGATGGATGTTTTGAGTGACCAAGCACCACCAGTAGCTATAAAAGTCAGAAAGCTCCAAACGGCCGCTTTTGTCTAAGCCATAAACTGGAAAAAGACAGCCAAAGGCTAGTATACACACAAAAAAAATCTATTTACCAAATAGACCAATAATGCAGTTACAATTTCCTAACCGATAAAAAGTAGTATATTTTACCAATTAGGGTTAATGCTAAATGGTTTAGTTTTTACTTTAAACTTACTCTAAACTTTCTCAACCTATAAAATAAGTCATTTTAAAGTATTAAATTTCAAAATAGTCACTTTATATAACATTTTTTTAACCATGAAAACTGTTAGTTAACTATGATTTATGTTGCTTAACCGAATACTGGTAGAGCTTCCTAAATGATTAAACTTTAATAAATGTGCAAGCGTAAAAAAGGTGTAAATACTGTTCAAATGGAAACATTAAATGTAGAGTTACTTTGAACTAAACAACATATACTTACTAATTCGTTGCACAACTTCTATCTTGCCGTGTATAAGTTGTGTTGTAAAAAGTAATACCTAGCACATTCAAAACATGCAGTTGAGAATTAGAAACATGTACTGTTTGTATACAGTGCAAATGGGAAAAATACTATTTTTTTAGTCATAAATTTCTGATAACAAAATAACTAGTTGACAAGATTGATTTAATTGTCATATACTTTAATTTTTACAGTAAATTTTTTAAGTAAATACTATTTGCATAGGTACAGTACTTCTTTTGCAACTGGTAAGTTTGAGCAATATTTTTTTTTGTGTGCACACATGGCAAACAATTTATTTACGAGGCGGTCTCCGCTCGCAGCAGGCGGAACAGACAACTATTGATTTTGGCCCCGAACGCGGACAACAATTAAACGGAGCTCCCAGCTGTAAAGCACTGTTAATGGCTCACTCTTGCCGGAGTTTGCAGCTCGTTTTTCGGTTGTGGTTCGGTGTTGAGCCGGGCTTTGGAGTTTTGGTATCTGGTAGCATGCAAATGATGTCATTTGCTAGGAGGAGGCTCACCCCGAGATCGCGGCTCGAATTGACAGCTCCGGAGATTGGACGGCATTTGGCAGCTCGGCGAGACATTTATGGTCAGTCAGTCAAGTCGGACGCTGCCTGGTCGCTGTTATAAAGTTGTAAAATTGCCTCCATCAATCGTTTATGATGGCGTTTTGGACTTGGGCTTGGGTTTGGGGTTTTGAGTTTGGGCTGGAAGCTTTCGCATTCGTTTTTTTCGTTTTTTTTGGACAGCTTAACCTTTAGCTGCGCTCTGCGCGTGCCAAAAGGCAACAAACGAGCTTTTTACGAGATGCGGACCTCCTGCCTCCATCTCTCTTCGTGGGCCACACCAACAAACCCAGCATGGATCCCCCGGACCATGTTGAACTCGGTTCACAGATTTATAACAAAGATATCGGCCCGCAAAGCCGACACGCTGCGTCGTCTCCCCAGAGTCTCCGGATACTGGAAGAAAATGTGTTCTTAGGACCATGTTCTAAAAAGCGATAACGAATAGTTTCGGAAATCAATTTATTGGGCCGTTGTTAAATTTAAAATGATCACATCAGACTTTAATTATTTTATCCCGTTTACAAAATCTAATGTTATTTTGCCTCAAAAAGAAAAATAAATGTTTCAGTTAAATTATATTGAACAAACATGTTTAAAAAGGAAAATTAAAAAAAAAAAAACAAAGATTTATTTCGAGTTGCAATTTAATTATTATATTATATTTGATACGACTTTCAAAGCTTAAATTGTGATTTTTTCAACAAAGCAGCACAAGAAGGGCAAACAAAAACTTTTCTCTGGAACTGATTAGATCAGTAATTGATCAATTTAAAAAGAAGCATCTTCAGCTCGACATGTTTTTCTCAGTGCAAAGACCCCGTCTAGTCTTACCTCATGCTATGAGCTATTAGAGTTCAGCGAAACCAAGTCAGGGCCTGGAGAACCCGCTGCAATTCAGGCAATCCATTAGCAACTGCGTTGTTTTCTTTGCTGCTTTTCTTTGAGGTTTTCTCGGTGCGTTTTTCTGCTCGCTCTTTTACTTACTTTTTTTTTTTTTTTCGTTTTTGCATCGTCGGCATCTAACAAATCGTTCTGTAATTTGATAGCTCAGATGTTTATGACTGTGGCAGGCAGTTTTTAATGGGGCGGCTTACGGTCCTGCAGAGCGACTTGCTCGGGATCGGGACTATGTTGCCCAAAAGAAACGTTGATATCGGCGGATGGCTGGCAAATCAATGCGGCTAAGACAACAACTCTTTTACGCCCCGGAAAAAAAAAAAACTGGACCTCAATGGACCGACTCGGTTTGGGCCATGGTAATGGGGCTGCCGGTGCGTTGATCGCCTGCCAAATCGCACAAAATATGCTAAAAGGTTTCGCTAGATCAATTTAAAGATTTTTTGTTTAGATAAGGCCTCGTTTATTGGCCAACCGAATGGTTAGAGCCGCAGACAGACCCCAAAACATGTTGCTTAATCTCAAATGGCGCTGGCTGCGTCGATACGGATACCCTCCCGAAATTCAAAGAGGGGCAGCAGCCGGATTGGGGGCCAACATATGTTTCTGCCTCGTATCAGATCCGAGCCAACGGCAATGACAAAGCAAAGCCGGCCCGAGATGGAGCTGCAGATTGGGCTGGAGTGGCCAACTCCAAGACTCAGGTGCAGCAGGAGGCACAGACTTCCGGAGGCGACTGTGAATTCACTGAGAAAAGTTGTACGATTTTCTAACACCAAAAGTCTCGTAAAAAAAATGTCTCTTGAAGTTTTCAAGGTTTGGCTTTTTAAATTTGTTACTTTAAACCTTATCTCATCAAAAATATCTTAACATGACAAACATATTATAATTTAAGGTATTTTTAATACTCTCGACACCTAATATTTTGTATTTTTTAATTCAGAGTTTTATACATAGTCCATACATTTGAAATTTGTGGAAAAAAAGTAATTCAAACTAAAAAAGATACATTGTTATAGCATCTAGTTTAAGTATTTCCCTTTTCTTAAAAGTAGGTAGGTACATAAAAAAAAATCGTATTTATAAAACCAACCTTTTCACAATTTAAGACATTAACACCGTTCTTTTAAAAATGTTCTTTGTATTTCAGGCTTCTGTAAAAATTTTTCAAGTCTCATACAAGTTATGCTAATAAAATTTTTAGCATAATGGACTATTGTTATGATTTATTAGCCAACATATGCCAAATTTGGGAGTTGATTTTTCTTTGCGTGGAGGTGTGTGCCTGTGCCTTATGACTGAATGAAATTGACATAAAAGGCCAAACCCATTGCAGATTGCATAACCAGTTGACCAGCAGTCCCACCTACCACCTCCACCCCCTTTGCCCCATCAGCAACCCATTTCCATGTTGATTAATGAGCGGGTTGTGTTTTAGCCGCCAGAGTTTTGCCATGTTGCGACAGGGGCACGTCAGTTTAAGCTGGAAGAGATCTCCTCCAGCAGCGTTGATGATGCGGTGTCAGGTCAGCATCAAGGCATCAAGGCATCAAGGAGCTGTCCGTCGCCTCTGAAATGCCGGACAGCGGGGCAGGGGTTAAAATGTTTACATTTCCCCGTCGCCAGTCGGTGTCACAAAAGATGAGATCGAGAATGAAAAACTAGGTGCAAAAAACGAATCTAGGAGTGCACTAACAGACCCACTTAAGAGGTTTTATTGTTGAATTTTAAGACAGGTAAGTGTTAAAAATTTAACTTTTCAGGTAATAATACATACTAATAATCAAAAACCTTCTTGTTTATAAATAAAACTTTTGATTACATCAGTTTTAATTTCGTATTAAAATAGTTCAGTTTTTAAAACTCTTTATAAGGGTGCCTAAAAGTGTGCTATTAAAACAAAAGAGTTCCTTTTTAAAAGATTTTAAGCCCAGGAGGATTTTTAGTTCTGTAATTAATACTTATTTTAAAATAGTAAATAGATTTGTTGTTAACTTCTTAAGTACTTCTTAGGTTCTTAAAGTGCAACTTATTTTTCTTCAGAAAAGTTATGAAAATTTAAACTGAAAAATATATGTGTACACTCTAAAGTTATACGCTGTCTTATAAAACATACATTTTAAGTCACTTTAAAAATTTACCTATTAATTTACAAACATTTAATAATACCAAAAAATTTATATTGTTCATTGATTAGTGAAATTTATGTTAACCTATTTAAAATACAATAAACAGTATTGTTATAATATTTTAAACATAATAATAAACAGTATTGTTATTGTATTTTAAACAGGGTACAAAACAGGATTAAATAAATTCAAATAAATCAAATAAAAATATATCAATATTAGTAATTATTTTCCAACTTTTACCTTCAAAAAGGCAAGACCCCCAGCAAGGGTATAAATATAGAGAGTGGGGCAAAAAAATAAAATCACAAGAGTTCCCAACTTAATTAAATGAAAATATATACTTTCCCAAAGCGATCTTGTTGTGGCCTCCACCTCATGTCGCAGCAGCATCCCTGCCTGCCACATCCACCCCCCTGCAGTCATCGTCTCTGTGCTCCTGTCGCCTTGCGTGTCAACTGAACATCATGCGTAGCGCAGTGTCCCCCCCCTCAGTGGATCTCCCCTCCCCCACCCCACTGAAAACCCTCGAAACCCCCTCCTGAAACTGCTTACATGTTACACCAATTTCAGTCTGGAAATCCTTGTCTGGTCTTAATATGATTTAGTAGCCGCATGCATGGCTTGACAAGTGTCCATTTGAATACTCATTGGCTCAACAAGCAGCTAGTCCGCAGACTGGCACTGGCACTGGCACTGGCTCCTGGGATCTAAGACCCCCCCTTTTCAGACGCCACCACGCCCCTGGCAGCCCCATCATCATTGATTTGTGTGTAATTTAATGAAATTTACATAATATTTTGTTTTTAATGAGGCCTAAGGTGATGTTTAAATGCTTTGACTTGGCTTAGTCGGTAGTCTGGCAGTGGCTAGCTGAAGTCCGGTTAGTGGTGCGCTGTTTGCTGCAGTTTGGACTACCAGTTTTGCATTATTTTTGGACTTTGTGCCACCGACCTGCCGCAATAAAGGAGCACAGACACAGACTCATAAAGCAAATCCAGAAAAAGGGGGAAAACAGAAAACAGAAAACAAAAAGTCCCTTTAATTGTCTGACAAATTGGCTGCAACTTAATTAAGGGGAGATAAAGTTGGCTCGGCTTTCCCCAGCTAATTAAGTCACTTTGGCAGCGCTATCTGCTGCTGGCACACACATATTTCATGATGCCTGACGGAGTCGGCCCGTACAGGTTGCACTCCATTTCGCCACTTGGGAGCGTGTCGAAGGGGGCCAATCAAAACAGACAAACACCTTTGCAAAATGCACTCGAGCACTGATAACTCGCAACGCCTCTGGACGGGAAAAGGGGAACTGGGGGGCGAGTCGCATTCCCTTTGGTGCCCCGTTAATAAGCGTAGATTATTTATGTTTATTAACCCTTAACATGTTTACATTTTGTAAAACGAGACTCTTAATGTGAACTTTATCGGGCCCAGCATTTGCAATTGCTCTGGGTGAGGCCTTTCCATTCGGCAAAGTCCGGTACGAAACAGAAGTCACAAAATGAGAAAAGAATTTGGATGGTAAATTCATGAAGCCTTAAGGAAAATTAGCAATATTTTCATTCGTATTCGAAATGATTAACATTTTTAAATAAGTTTAAAATTATGTGGTAGTTACCTAAAAAAAATTATGAATTATTATAATTATACCAAAACACTTAAACAATAATATGTAGGGGAGAAGTGGGGGTTGTGGGCATAGTTTTGTTTTTGGCCTATAATTACCGAACTAGTGCATATTATTTGGACATATGGGTATCTGTGTAAAGCTAGAGACCTAAACTAACTAATTATGAAGAAATATACTTGATTTCGTCATGCAAAAAATTTTATATGGACTTTGTAAAACCCTAATTTTCAGCTACCATTTTTTTTTGGGGGTTGGGGCACCCTGGGAAAAAATGCTGCAAATGGAAAAATATGGAAAAAACCGCAACCAATATCAACATAACGAACATTTATTTATTTAAAAGACTACATAGGAGTTACTCATCGTCGGAAACACAATTTTGACATGTGTAATGACTGTCCCCATGTCCACACATTTCACACGAAAAGCTCGATCGCAAAATTACAAATTTTGGTGATAATGCCCTCAAGGGGAGAGGATCCTTTTCCAAGAGCCTAAGATTTCTACAAGAATGTTCTAGAGGGTTCCAAACAAATTTTGAAAACAATTTTACAAGAAATTGTAGGTTATAAACAAATTTGCCAAGAAAAACGGGTGCCCACAACCCCCCAATTTTGGTGCCCACAACCAACTTTAGCAGACATTTTAAGAAGTAATTAAAAAATGTGTTTGCATACATTTTTGGTTCAAATCGATATTGTTCCATTTAGTATAATACTTTGACTAAATAAAAATGCATCACACTTACCTTCTTAATCGATTCACTTTAATTAATACACTATTGAAAATTTTTGAAAAAACTTCACCACCTTTTCCAAGCACAAAAAAACCAATTCGTTTATTTCAAAAAGAAAACGCGTTCGATTACTTTGATATTTGGCATAAATCATACATAAGGTAATTGCTTGCGAATGACATCACCAAAAAGTCAATCTTCATTTTGTGAAAAGATACGTAGGGTGCCCATAACCCCCCATGCCCACAACCCCACTTCTCCCTATCAGTTCCATCTTGCTGGCTTTTTGTACAAAAAATATTTATTTATAAATATATTTCGTAAGGTAAAAGACGATTCAAATTTTGTATTGTTTTAAGGATAATTGTACAATCGTGCATTTTATTTTAAAATGATATCTTGGTTTCTTTTATTTTAACATTTAGAGCCCAAGATCATGTGAAATGTGCCAATCATCATCAATCAAAGAAGTTTTTTTTCTTTGCACCAACTCAAAAAAGGTCAAACTATTAAGGAGTTGAAAATGTTTTATTCTAAAAAATTATGCAGAGGTTATTAGCTGCAAGTTCCACCTTTAGGGCACTTCCTGTAGGGCATTTGCAGAACCACAAAACCTCAACCGAAACTTACGATAAGTGGCAATCGGTGCGCTGCCTTTTCCTGTCAACCACTGGCGAACCGCTCCTCCAACCCAAATACTGGAGATGAGAAGAACCTAACCCGATTCCATTGATTTGACGGCGGCGCTCCTCTGCAGATTTTTTTAATGATGCTCGTAGGGGGGGACTGGGGAATGGGGCGATTCTCTGCTGGCGCCCGATTTGAGGATGGTCGGTTAATGCATTTTTTTTACATGATCATACGCGTTTATCTTTTTGTCCCTCGATGGCGGCCGGTTATCGGCCGGTTTTTGGTGCTTTGGCACTCATTTAATAAGTTTGTTCTGGCTAAGAGATTACATGAACCTGCAGTGTTCAATCGCAATCATATTTTTCAAGACGGTGCAGGCTGCCCCTGCCCCCTGCCCCCTGCTCCTCTGGGTCTTAATCTCAGGTATTCCAATTCCAAGACGGTACGGTTCAGCAGTCTTCCCTTCCATATCTGTCGCAGGGCTTTACATTTTTTATTTTTCCTGTACTTTTGAGTTGGGTCCCGGGATTGGAGTTTGCGTATTCGTGTTTTGCGTTCTTCATTTGGTTGGGCTCTTGGCGTAAAGTGTCGGCCGGCGAGTATCGTGTGACATATCGAGTGTGAAGTGTCAATTTGAATTTATTGATAACGCTCTGAGGTCGTCTCACTCGGCTCCTCCAACTGCAGCTACATTTTATTTCTTATTTCTGGTCTAAGGAAGGAACCCAATTACAGGCGCATAAATTGCGGGCCAACTGCTTGGCCATTTGCGGCTGGAATTTATGAAACGCTGATTTGGCCATCGCCATTGCAATCAGCTGCAAAGCTCCGGGGGAGAGAGAGCCAAACAGCGCTGGCCATAAAAGTGTCCTCGTCCGCTCATCATCAACTCTCTTTTTTTTTGCCCGCAAATTGTTATTTATCACGGGGAGCTCTATAAATTCCCGCACACAACAATTTCATATTCCACTTGGTGCGGTGAGGGGGGATCGCATCTAATCAATTTTCGTATGTCTAAATCAATGATTAAGAATGTCTGCGGTCTTGAAATGGCGAAATCTTAAAAAAGAAAGAGAGATCTCAAGAAGTCTGGTCCGAGATTTGTCCCAGCTTGCATTTATTTATACCATTCAAATAACACACTGAAGAAATATTGTTTTTTGACTTTATAAATTAAAATGTCTTGTCGTCATGTTAGAAAAGAAGTTTAAGAGAAAAAGTATTGAATTTCGCCGTTTAAAACCTTTTTTCGAGACTTAGAGAACATTTACCGAAGGGCTTATAACTATTAATAAGAAGTAACAAACAATGAAAAAAATGATTTAATAAATAAAGCTATGTAAGCCTGAAGGAAATATTTTTATCACCTCCACTGGCGAACATAAATAGTAATATTTTCCATTAAGGTGTTTATTTGGGTTGATTTTGATATTATTAAAAATTGTATAAATTCAATGGTTTTGATTCACTTAATTCCCAGTGCATATTGACAACAATTCGATGCGGCTGCGACGACAGGAAACATCTTGTAAAACTAGCTAAAGGTACATGTTGTGAACATGAAAGGGCTCGGTCTGGGCCACAGAGCGGACATGGCTCTTATCGTCGCGTCCGCGGCGGCCAACAATGAGAGCAACAACATTATAATGGACAGGACAGGCCAAAACCGAGCCAAAACTAAATCCAAAAACAAAACCCCACAGCTCACAGCTCCGGGGCAACGCCACACGCGCGACGATCGCGCGATCGATGATCCCTGTCCCTGCCCCTGCCCATTTCCCGATTCCCGTCCCGATTCGCAACTCCTGCGACCTCCACTTTGGACACGCTGTGCACCGGCCCCGATAAATAAAAGCGGCTGGCGCTGGCCCGAGGAGACCCCAGATCAGGCCCAGATCCGAGTCCAACTCCAGAGCCGAGAGCCAAAAGCCAGGCGACAATGAAACGTCTATTTTCCCCACATATCCAGACATATAGCAACAGCCAGCCATCGACGACAACGGGACGGAGGACGGAGGACGGACGGATCGGGAGACGGGCTAATGTACACACGAATGTGTTGCAATTGTCACGCCAAGTGAAGTTACAAATTTATGAATGCCAAAAAGGCGGCCCTCCTCCTCGTCCTCCATCCCTTTTTTCCACTCCATCCGCGAGACTTGCTGGGCGTCTGTGGCTGAATCTTTTTTCCTGCCAGTATGTGTATCTGTGCATCCGTGAGGTTGACTTGGCACACGGCACGCGGCAACACAAAAACCCATAAATATGTTAAGAGTCAAAGTCAAAAGTTTGCTGGTGCTGTGCGGTCTCGAGCTTAAGGAAAAAAAATACGAACCCAACTTTCTCATTAAGGAGAAGAGTTCAATTCGATTCGATGGGCAGGTCAGGGTCCTCCAGACGTGAAGGTAACTCCCTGGAGTTAAACCCATCTTACTGCGCTGAGAAACAAAGTAAGGTTTAAATAAATGTTTAAAAATGGTAATGAGCAGACTTAAAATAACAAATTTATGTGTAGGATTAAATCTTGGCAAAATTGAATTCAGTCTTTTGATTTATTAAAAATATTAATTTAAATAAAAGTGTAGAAAAATAGGCAAACGAAATCTTATCTTAAAACAAATATAAAAACAACATAGAACTTGATCACAAAAAAAAGGCTGATAAATGATTAATTTATCCTTTAAATAATTTTAAATATTTTATTTTTGAAGCAAATAGGCAAAATAATATAACTCTAAGCTACAGAAAATATGACATTTTCAAGTCTAAGTCATAAATAGATACTGTATTGGTTTACCGAACTATTTGTTTCCCAATCAATTTAGATCTTCTTTGGACTTATACTAAAATTTTTAAAAAGGGTGAATTACACCTGACCTTACTTACTATAAATATATGTATGAAAATATTTAAAAACTCTCCTTTATATGTAATACTTAAATATGCTCTTCAATATTTTCTTTTAAGAATCTCTGAGCTCATTTCTAATAATTTTTAATAGCAAGCATTTCTCTACGTCATAGCTTACCATGTTCTTAGAACCATCCTAACCATAGTTCAGACCACGTCTACCATAATTCAGCTCCCCTTTCCACTTAACTTAATAGCCAATTTAAATGAGATAATGTCCCAGGCGAAGACGAACCAAAGTGAATGCCCCCCCCAATTGTAATTAAATAGCAATAAGCAGCATGAATATTTTTCGCTGGGCTGCCAAGCAGCCAACCTTTTATCCAGAGTCAGACCAGAGAAGACTATCTCCCAGATTGAGGTATCCAGTGCTCAGATTCTGCAGATTCAAGCACACTCACACTTTCAGAGACTGAAGAGGGCCTGGCCCCATCAATGGATCGCAACTTGGCTGGGACAGCGTTTCCAATGATTTATTGAATTTAAATCACTTGTATTGGCAACAGTCCCGCTGTGAATTTGTGACATTTTCGTAAACGAAAAATGTCAGTTACGATTTTTTATTGACTACAAACCAGCCATCAGCCAAAGCAAAGCGAGATGCTGCTTTTCCACAAGAGAGGCCCAGAAATTGAGGGCCTAGGATCCCAACGATTCTATGGTAATGGCGTTACGGTACCTGGCGACCATAAAACCAGCTCAAACTACTGTAAAATATAGTTCAGACTCATTTGGAGTTATAAATTCCAGCGGGGGCCATTAAATTACAGCACGCAACACGACGAAGCCTTAACCGCTAATAAAGTTATTAACTCACATCAAAGCTTTGCCTTGTTAAACTCCCATAAAAATTCAAAATATATCAGCAGACGCGGCATATAAATGCATATGGGGTTTAGTACATGTGACGATCAGCCTGATGACGATGACAACATCGTTCATTAATTAGAAAGCGAGCTTGGAGCCACAGGCACAAAGTTCCCCAATTAGAAATCGACCAAAATGACTTCATTAGAAAACCATAACAGCCTTGTTAACATTGTCCCCAAACATGCGGGTTCCAGTCTAGAAAAAAAGTCACGAAATACTTTCAGCCCTAATGATCCTAACCCTTTCGTGGTTTGAGTAGTATTTAATTATTTTATGGAAGGTACACTTTTGGGCTTGTCATAAAGTTTTACCTCCTATGCCTCATTATCGGAGCTAAACATTCGATGGACATTCCGAGAGAGACCCCATAAATTTCCAAGCTCCGTGAAAACTGGGAAATCAAACATATTTATATGACAAGCAAATCACTTAGCCATCGGCTTGACTCCGAGCCCCAGGCGTTCCAAACCAACACCTTCCATCCATCCGATCTAACCACAAGGCAATTGAATTCAATTGAGCACGACTTGAGCTAAGAAAAAATCAATTTTTATGATCAATCTCCATTGGCGTGCCTCGAAATTGGCAAATTAGCCCGGAAAATTGCCGCAAACAATCTCCAAAGGTTTTCATTTTCCCCCACCCAAAAATACTTATATTAGACGGCAATTTATTTTAGTTTAAGCTGATCGCCCCTCAGTCCCGAAATGCAAAGTGGCTTAAAAATTAAAAGACAGAAAAAAAGGGGAAAATATTTTCGATTAGATTTTATCGCATTTTATTTGTGCCTGTATCTCTTTATCTCGATCGCAGAGTCGGCATCTCCAGGGCGACAAAGTGAAAAATTTCGACCGAACAAAAACAACGCACAGAGGCATACGAATACCTAATTAATTGAACTCTCGTTTCCCCCAAAAAAAAAAAAAAAAAAACTTTAGACCTAATGACTTGCTTTGACACTTTGGCTTTGTCTTAGAGAAGAAACCCTTGTGCAGCATCCATAAATTCAACGGCAATTATGTCAGTTTATTTGGAGCAAAGCATATGTTAATTTATGTAGCTCCACGTAAATAATGGATCCCATAGGCCAAGCAAGAGGCGGAATATGGGCAGTTCACAATTAGATGTTGATTTCGGTATGTAAACAGCAGGTGTTAACAAAGCCAAACAAGAGCCGGCCACAAGTTTCTTCATAAATGTTTTGTTAATAATGCATACACACATCCATTTAACAAACAACGATTCAACTATTTAACATTCGGATATTTAAATGGAGGCTCAGCATGTTCCAAAAGACAACCTTATGTAGATCGAAGAAAGTAACTGGATAGGAGAGAGTCTAAAAAAATAGTTCTGATAAGTGGAATCGAAAAAATCAGTCCCTTTAAAAGAAGAATAAAAATATACTCCAAGCCCTTAAATCTTAATTTTGATAACTCTAGGATATCATCTCTTGATCGTTAAAACAGGATAACAAATCCTTTTATAACTTTTAAGCATGTTTATGGCTTATTAGGATTCATTTCTGTCTCTCAAATTAGTTTAATATTCGCACAAAACGCTTTAAATAAGCCTTTAAATGGTACTAAGTAAAACAGAGATTTAAACAGCCTCCTTTGGTTAATTTCAGTTCTCATTAAGTCACCCTCTGCCTGCTAATGATACCCCCTCAATCATTTACACGATTTACAAGCCATAAACATGTGCAGAATTGTGAAGGGACCACCCTTTCCTTGACGCATTTTCCTTTGTTGCCACCCAGGCACTTGTCAGCAATGGCGCCAAGTGAAAATTTATGGGGATCGGGAATCCCCCTCAATGGCAAGTGCCACAACTGGGTGACTTATTAGCAATCTAATTAAGTTGTTCCAAATGAAATGTGACGTATGTACAACATGTCATTTATTTGCCACGATTAAATTGGATCTTTTTTTTTAAGAAATCTTTTAAGAAAGGGGGAGAGATGACATGGTTATTTACATTTGTTTTTAATAAATTAATACATATTATTTATTTAAATTTAAAGTGATTTTTTCTAAGAGTTGCTTAGTTTGGTTT